>OX380338.1:505246-1105246 GCA_947425015.1 Pterostichus niger | reverse complement strand
AAGTAATTACTTATAAATTGACAACACGGGGTATTTATTTTAAATAAATTGGTTTGTTTTATTTTATTTCACGAGTAATTGAAATTTGTTTCGTGAAGGAAAGTATATTTAAATTGATTTATTGACTTTGAAATATTTATTTTATTTACAACTCACTCAAAAAGTACAATTTTCTTTCCGCAATTAAAAGCAGAAAGTGATACTTTTCATTCCCAGAAAAGATAGTTATTATTGATTCTAGATTATGAAATGTTACTTTTGCATTCGAGAATGCAAAAGCATTTCGCAATCGAGTATCAAACAACGTTTTTTCGAAAACTATGTTCCAAAATTAGTAATAATGTAATGAGAAAATTTTGACGTTTAGGATTAATTAATGTAACATCTAATGTCTCCATGACAACAATGTATGTAATTTAATTGCTATCAAATCTGGTATTCTATGACCAGCAATTGACAGCTGCAATAGAAACCAAACAAACGTTCTAATTTTTTTCTGCGATTTATTGGGATTCGCATTGTATTTCTCAAGAAACAATTTCAGTACACCAGTTAGCTTCCTCAAGCGGGATAAATATGAATAATTGCTCAATTGGAACATTAAATATAAATTTTGTTAAAGAATAGAAGTATTGTTTCTAAGCAAAAAAAATAAAGTGACAAATTTTATTAAATTGTGAGCATTTCTTCTATCAAAAAATTGCAGGATGCAAAAGTCTTTTGCGTTCTGTAGAAAAGAAAACACTCATTTCGCGTGTTGATAGTTGTCACGTAAATTTTAAATTTATATGACAGTTTTCGAAAAAGTAATTTTGCTTCCCTACAAAAAGTGAAAAATCATCCCAGGCGCTGGTACAATATTCCCTGTCAAACAAACAAATGAAGTTAAAGAAGAACACATCAATTGACAGCTGTCTGTGTTCAAGCAACGAATCAACTCAACAGTATGAAGACAAGAAATCGTCGACATCATCGCCGAAACAGTCATCAACACCAATGAGGTCATCAACAACGAAACAATCGATGACTCCAAAGAAGAAAACTCGTAACAGAAGCAAAAGCAGCATCACCTCGGAGGATGAAGATACCGATAAACCCAACTCGTCACTTAGGATCAACTGTGGGACACCTACGGTCATGTTATCCTGGGGAACAATCTGGAAAATTGTTCTTTTGTGCTTTGTCGCAAATGGTACGAATACATTAGTATTTCAAGACTTTTTAATAATATGTCTACTACAACTACAATCTAATTCCAATTGAGCTACAGTATTCATAAAAATCAAATCTAATGTTGTTCGAATTTGTCTCTATTTTTGATATATGTCAAAGTTAACATCTCTTTCAGTTGTGATTATTCTATACGCCTTCATGATGATGGTGTTCGGAATCCGAACACAGAAAACCATCGGCGACTTCCTCAACATGGTATCCGATGGCGACGGCACCGCCATCCCCGTCTGCCTTATCCTAGCTGGTTTCTTCTGTCTCCCTCTCAGCATTGCGTTTATTTTTGTCACGTGGAAATCTTGCGGCAAATCTCGGAATCGTGCCATGAACTCTGTCCACTTTATGCTCATCATAGTAAGAATATTATACTCATAATACCAATTATGGGGTAGGTGGCTCAGTGGTATCGAGTCGCCCTGTGGATCTTGAGAATCCTGATTCGATCCCCACAGCCGCTCATCATAGTAAGAATATTATACTCATAATACCAATTATGGGGTAGGTGGCTCAGTGGTATCGAGTCGGCCTGTGGATCTTGAGAACCGTGGTTCGATCCCCACAGCCGACAAACAATTTTCACCAATTTAAATCTACCCCTGTGGCTCCTCTCCACTAATATCTTTAAGGGCCGTGATTTGATGGCTGGTAACCGCACTTCACGCGAAGAAATATATCACTGCTTAAGCAGAGTGCCACATCCAGTAATGGGTAAAGGGCGTGATGATATATTTATTTTATTTTATAATACCAATTAATAACTTGAAATTTGTTGGATTATACAGGTGGCTATTTGCTTGGTGGTCGTGCTGCTCGCATTGGCTATCTTCTGCGTGGCTCACGCATATAGTTCAATGAAGCATCGGCTGCACAGTGGTATCACGGATGCTATGATGGCTTATAAGACGACGCCTGCTATTAAGACTCGGATGGATATCTTGCAGATTACGTTTCAGTGTTGTGGTAGCAAGTCTTATAATGAGTGGTTTGATGTGGCTTGGTTTGATACCACTGATGCTACAGTTGAGTGAGTGAGATACTAACATTTTATTTATTTGTTATGTTGCACAATTGGAATTTAATTCCAATTACAGTAGCTTATATTATATCTGAACCAATCAAATATAGTCGTATTTTGAAGCTCAGTGCATTTGAGAACCCGAGTTCGATCAGGGGCAGATCTTAACTTCGTACATACAAATAATGAGAATTTTGGGTTGAACCAGTGCAAAAATCGAAAATTATTAATATGTGGTTCTATATAATTCAGACCACGAGAAATCGAATGGCGCAAAGCGCATCTTCATATCTTTTTTAGTTTTTGAGTTACATCGATTTTTGACTAGTTTTTAAGCTCAACTTTGAAAGCCCATAACTCAAAAACTAAAAGAGATATTGAAATGCGGTTTGAACGAGTGTATTTCTCGTGCGCTACTTAACTTGTACAGGTATTTTGAAAATTTTTAAAATTTTTCAATTTTTTTCAAAATTTTTCTTTCTCAATATTTCAAAAACTTGAAAAGATAATTAAAATCTGAAAACACCAGTGAATTTCTCTCGTATAAATACATAGGTATGCAAATTTTCACAATTAAATTCGGACGGATAAATTTTTTATTACAAAAAAACGAAAAATGCCCAAATATCATAAAAATCTTAAGGCTAACCCCTTAAGAAATCTTCAAAAAATGGCCATTTTCGATTTTTTGTAATAAAAAATGTATCCGTTCGAATTTTCTTCTGAAAATTTGCATACCTATGTATTTTTACGCGAGGAATTCACTGGTGTTTTCAGATTTTCATTATCTCTTCAACTTTTTGAAATATCGACAAAAGAATATTTCGAAAAAAATAGAAAAATTGAAAATTTTTAAAAATACCTGTACAAGTTAAATAGCGCACGAGAAATACACTCGTTCAAACCGCATTTCAATATCTCGTTTAGTTTTTGAGTTAAGGCGTCTCAAAGTTGAGCTTTAAAAAAATCGTTGTAACTCAAAAACTAGATATGAAGATGCGCCTTGCCGGTATTTATTTTTTTGTACAAAGTAAATATCGGTTTCTATGGCATCAAACTTATGACAGGAATATTACATTTTAGCTCACTGTGCCGTTGCTAATACGTTGTCAACAATGACAAGAGAAAAAGTATATTTTAGCTCCGTTTTTTATTTCAATTTTAATAATGCCGCAATGTGGCAGTTTATATAATCTTTAGTTAAAGTGCTATTCGACCTTTGAATCTCCGGATTAGAATTCCGTAACGCTAACCACACCACTGGACTGCTGGAACAGGGTAAAAGAAGTTTAATTTTTCAATGTAATTAATTCTCTTACCAATAACTCTTCATTATTCAATCTAATTGCTGTAATAAAACGAATGAAGATAATTTAGTGAATTGTATGCAGTCGTAAGTACTCTCATAAGGAGAAAACACTTATAACAGACAACGAAGTATGCAAACTAAATCCCACTTAACCGACTTTGAACATCTTTGGAATACACATTAGGGGAAACTTTACAATCGTGCACAGATTAGCTATGTCCAGAATTCCAGGAATTTCACACTGGTCTCGCGTATTTAGGTCATTAGGGCCAATTAGATAAGAATGAAACAAAAGCATAAAAGCTTGAGCCGCAAGCAAAATACCAATCTTACGTCTTTGTAAAGACGAACACATAAGTTGAATGCAAATTAATGAAACATAAAAATAAGGATGAAAGTTTAAGTATATATCCTGGGAATACAGGAAAGATGAAACGAGCTTGTAATGCCTATGGCACACTGGTCGAAGAGCTCTTCGATGAAACAACAGAACGCACCCTTCATTGACAAACAATAAAAGCTTCTAAAGAAAAACTAAATTTCAAAATATGCTAACGTGAAATGAGACACAAAAGATAGGAATGAAATTAGATACGTTCGTTTCATCGATGAGCTTTTCGATGGAAATAGAGGAGCCTCTAATTTTCGTCGATGATGGGTGCGTTCTGTTGTTTCATCGAAGAACTCATCGATGCTCATCGATGCTCTTCGACCAGTGTGTCATAGGCATAAGAAAGAAAATAAACACTTGTCTAAGTCTCACAAAATTCAGCCTCCAAGTCACCTTATGAGGGCATCGTCAGAGGTTGGCCAGCATAGTTGGTAACCATAGACGCGTTTCGCTCTTATTAGAGCTCATCAGTATGGTATAACCTACTTCTTCACCTAGAACAAAGTTCACGTGAAGAAGCTAGTGACGAAGAACTGTGCCAGCAGAGAATAAGATCTCTAAAGAACGGTAAGATGACATGAGAAGTCGACGATGCCCTCATAAGGTGACTTGAAGGCTGAATTTTGTGAGACTTAGACAAGTGTTTATTTTGATATTTTATTATTAAACCTAGTTTCACCAAGTGAGCATTTAAAGACAACTAATTTTGTCTTTGTTGTTTTTTACATAAGAAAGGAATTATAAATGTGGATGATGCGACCGTGGTTTGGCAGGACCTAAATATTCAGCAAAGATTAATAGATATTATGAATATTTGAAAACCAAGTGAGAGGGTAGGTAGAAAGAAAATAATATGTAAAAGAAAGTTGGCCTCCATTTGTTCGATAAGACCCGGGCGATTCAAATATGCACAGAGAAAAAATTAATAACCGCGAGTAAGTCAGATTTATACGGGAATTACTTCGGTATCCTGATGTCTCTGTTGGCGCACAAAAGAAAGTCATTTTTGCGAATGTTATCACAGCAGAAGAAGAATGTGTCCCCCGAGTGTCATTTAGATAAGTAGGCTGGGCTCGGGGCTGTTGGCTGCTGGCTCTCGTGCTCTACTCTCCTTTCCTGCCCGCCCGCGCGCGCATTTACGCATTATACATAAAATTCTGTCTTCATCAGTTCGCGACTTTATCACCGGGCCAGACCTTATTTTAAAAAAGTAAATCACGCGGTGTGCGTGATGTCTCGCACAGCCCACCGTCCCAAACATTGCGCCACTACACTCTTTATTTACGAGTACTTCAGGTTGTTCTTTTCACTTTTTACGACTTACATTATTACTAAATTCGAGAATATTTCCTCGAGAGATACGCGAAATATTCAAGCAGGAGTAGATTATTTGAAAGTTAGTTTTGTAAATAAATATATTCTTTAGAGGTGACCAACTAACCCGCGACGACGCCCCGTTCAGCTGCTGCTCGCGGCACTCCCACTACCCCTGCATCCACCACGACCTCATGTCCGTGGGCTCCAGTTACCTGTACGCTCCCGAGACGAACCTCTCCGTGTCGGAGCATGGTTGTCACCCAGTGCTACTGCGGCATGTCCGCGCCGTGGCTTGGCACGCTTTTCTAGCACTTTTATTTCTGTCTCTGCTGCTGACTGGCGTCGCCATAGCTCAACGCTTCCTACAGACCGCCCACACGGAGATGTATAGGTATGAGAGGAATAGTCATTGGCACACGGCGTGGTTGTTTGGGTGTTATAAGGGCAAGAGAGGGAAGATGGCGCCGAAACCGCCGCCGATCCCCGATGAGTTGATGAGATGAAGATCATTTACAATGTATTTTAGATTAACTTAATTTTCTATAATTATTATTTCAAGCATTTTTTGATACAATAATTGACAAAGGAAAATATATTTATTTCATTTTAGCATTTTATTTTACTATATTTATTTTTACTTCCTTGTACGAAGTAAAGGAAGTATTGTAATCTTGAAAATTTTCGGTTCTCAGTTTTCAGCGGAAATATCCATTTTGACCATTCCTGAATCCATTTATCCACGTATGTATCTCGCATAACTCAAAAACGGTAAGCCGTAGAAAGTTTGTATTTAGGACTATTACAACATCTAGTTGTGCACCTCCCTTTTTGGTCATTATATAACTTCCGGAAGTGGTACTTTACTTGAAGCCTATAATATATTTTAATGAAAAACTATATCAAAATATAATCCAAAACTTTTCAAATTTGGTATATAAGACTACTATATCAATGGAAATAACATAATAGATTTTGGTTAAAATGGACTAACCGGAAGTGATACATTATGTGAAGCTGCTAACAGTTTTTCTTGAAAAAAATGGAATTATTCTGATTTTAGAAATAAATACTGCAAATAAAAGTTTTAGAGAATTAAATTCTGCGTTTAGCACAATAAGAATTATTTAATTAGCCTTTTGTATAAGCGAGATAATATGTAAATTTAAAAATTATATATTTTTGTTTGTTTTTTTCTTTAATTATGTTTGCTATGGATTAGAACAAAAAATAAGAAAAAAATTAATAATTTAATGTCAGATATGGACAATTAAAAAAAATATCTATAGTTTAATACGCGTACTAGGAAGTCATGTGGTGTCCACGTCAGATTTTTTTAAAATTTATAGATAGAAAAAAATCATCCAACAATATTCAATAAATGATTTGACTTTAAAATCATTTCAGTTTGTTTACATAAAACTCCTGGCATTAAACACAATCTCCGAGTAGGTTGGTTGTCATGTGCGGTGGTTTTGTGGACGCCCGCGGCACGACCCGCGGCTGCAGGGGTCGGAGGCGCACCGCCGCGTGGTCGCAGAGCTCACAGCGTCCCCAGTGTGCTGACAGACAACCCGTGTATACAAATGCGTTTGCTTCGCGGACAAACAAATGAAAAAACCAATTTGTTTAGTAATTGTGACAGACGACGAACGAGCGGTGCTGGGAATCAACACCGTCGTACCCGCAACTTGGGGGATGGAGGATAAACATAATATTATAGTTTACCCCATCAAACGACGTAGCACAATTCTGCAATTATAAATAAATAAATAAATAAATATATCATCACACCTTTTACCCATTACTGTGTGTGGCACTCCGCGTAAGCAGATATCGGTAAGTGATATATTTTTCTTCGCGTGAAGTGCGGTTACCAGCCGTCAAGTCGCGGCCCCCAAAATATTAGTGGAGGGTGAGCCACAGAGGTAGATTTAAATTGGTGAAAATTGTTTGTTGGCTGTGGGGATCGAACCAGGGTTCTCAAGATCCACAGGCCGACTCGATACCACTGAGCCACCTACTCCAATTATTATTATTATTATTGATAATTGATTGTCCGGTAGTATGGTGGTGCGGTTAGCGTTACGGCATTCGAATCCAGAGATCCCGACTTCAAATCCCACTCAAGTTAAATTATATGTACTTATCACACTGCGGCTCGGTGAGTCCGAACCCTGTACTATGATTGGGATTAAGTTCCTGTTGTACCATGACCAACTTCATTCAATTGCACTACGCTTATTATGGCCATTTCATATGTAATTAAAATTCCTAGTTTCAAATTTACCAGGGTTCGAAGATATATATCGATCGATATATATCATGATATTTATTTTGATATATATCGTCATATTTTTGCAATGATATATATCCATTATATAAAAATATCAAATAGTTTTTGTGATATAGCCCCCGGAAAAGTGAAATTTTTCGTATTTTTCAATTTTTCTACTTTTCCGAGGCTATATCTCAAAAACTAAATGTGATATGAAAACGCGCTCAACGGCATTAATTTTCTCGTGCTTCAGTTAACTTATAAACATAGATTCAGCGATTTTTATTTTTTTTCAATTTTCCGCCAAAAAAAATCGCAAAAAGCGGTTTTTTAACATTTTCTCGAAAACCAGAAGTCATATGCATTTGTAGATTGCACCACTGGTTTCAGTGGGTCAAAATACATATGTATGTAAATTTTCGTTTTAATAATCCTACGATTAAGGATTTTTGGGAAAATTGAATTAAAATCTGAAAAAACCAAAGGGGTACCCCTTAGGAAATAATTAAAAATATTAAATTGCTTAAAATTGTGTGAAAATTTGCTTATAAGTCAATTCGGACACGGGGAATTCAACGCCGTTGAGCGCATTTCCATATCTTGTTTAGTTTTTGAGATATAGCCTCCGGAAAAGTGAAATTTTTCGAATTTTTCAGTTTTTCTACTTTTACGAGGCTATATCTCGAAAACTAAATGTGATATGAAAACGCGGTCAACGGCATTAATTTTCTCGTGCTTCAATTAACTTATAAACATAGATTCAGCGATTTTTATTTTTTTTCAATTTTCCGCCAAAAAAATCGCAAAAAGCGGTTTTTTAACATTTTCTCGAAAACCAGAAGTCATATGCATTTGTAGATTGCACCACTGGATTCAGTGGGTCAAAATACATATGTATGTAAATTTTCGTTTTAATAATCCTACGATTAAGGATTTTTGGGAAAATTGAATTAAAATCTGAAAAAACCAAAGGGGTACCCCTTAGGAAATAATTAAAAATATTAAATTGCTTAAAATTGTGTGAAAATTTGCTTATAAGTCAATTCGGACACGGGGAATTCAACGCCGTTGAGCGCATTTCCATATCTTGTTTAGTTTTTGAGATATAGCCTCCGGAAAAGTGAAATTTTTCGAATTTTTCAGTTTTTCTACTTTTACGAGGCTATATCTCGAAAACTAAATGTGATATGAAAACGCGGTCAACGGCATTAATTTTCTCGTGCTTCAATTAACTTATAAACATAGATTCAGCGATTTTTATTTTTTTTCAATTTTCCGCCAAAAAAATCGCAAAAAGCGGTTTTTTAACATTTTCTCGAAAACCAGAAGTCATATGCATTTGTAGATTGCACCACTGGATTCAGTGGGTCAAAATACATATGTATGTAAATTTTCGTTTTAATAATCCTACGATTAAGGATTTTTGGGAAAATTGAATTAAAATCTGAAAAAACCAAAGGGGTACCCCTTAGGAAATAATTAAAAATATTAAATTGCTTAAAATTGTGTGAAAATTTGCTTATAAGTCAATTCGGACACGGGGAATTCAACGCCGTTGAGCGCATTTCCATATCTTGTTTAGTTTTTGAGATATAGCCTCCGGAAAAGTGAAATTTTTCGAATTTTTCAGTTTTTCTACTTTTACGAGGCTATATCTCGAAAACTAAATGTGATATGAAAGCGCGGTCAACGGCATTAATTTTCTCGTGCTTCAATTAACTTATAAACATAGATTCAGCGATTTTTATTTTTTTTCAATTTTCCGCCAAAAAAATCGCAAAAAGCGGTTTTTTAACATTTTCTCGAAAACCAGAAGTCATATGCATTTGTAGATTGCACCACTGGTTTCAGTGGGTCAAAATACATATGTATGTAAATTTTCGTTTTAATAATCCTACGATTAAGGATTTTTGGAAAAATTGAATTAAAATCTGAAAAAACCAAAGGGGTACCCCTTAGGAAATAATTAAAAATATTAAATTGCTTAAAATTGTGTGAAAATTTGCTTATAAGTCAATTCGGACACGGGGAATTCAACGCCGTTGAGCGCATTTCCATATCTTATTTAGTTTTTGAGATATAGCCTCCGGAAAAGTGAAATTTTTCGAATATTTCAGTTTTTCTAAATGTGTACAAAAACTAAAATTAAAAAATAAATATCCAAAAAGTGATATTTATCTGATATATATCCCATATATCAGATATTTTGATATTTATTATAAATATCATGATATTTACGAACCCTGAAATTTACAGAGTAGCATGTCAACTAGTGCTTAAAACGAGTTATGTCGCAACTAACCATGGTCAATTTCATTGAATTAAGCCATCGTTTTACCATATAAAATTTATCGTGAGTTTTTTACAGATTTGATACAAGTAATGCCATCTAGTGATTTTTATTTCAATTAAATGAAAGTAACCAGCCACGCATCAAGTTACAAAATTAAAGTGAGCGAAACTTGAATACACAATCTGTTTTTAATTAATAAACACATATTATGTTATTTTAAATTTAAATCTACCCCTGTGGCTCCCTCTCCACTAATATATTTGAGAGCCGTGATTAGACGACTGAAAACCGCACTTCACGCGAAAAATATATCACTTACCAAGATCGACGTAGGCAGAGTGCCACGCCCAGTATTTATTTATTTAGTTTTGTCCACAGTCTATGAATGTTATGTAGATATTATCATCATTTTTATTTTAATTAATAATATAACAAGGGTATTCCGACTTCAGATTAAATAATGGCAACATATCAAAAGAAAAATAATAGAAAAAAATAATGAAATGTGGAGTGCACACATTTTAAATCCATGAAAAATTAATTATTCCAAGTACCAACTTCACAAAATGTAAAATTCCTGCGCGTAGTAAAGCTCTGCTTGCGAGCAGAGAAAAATGGTTATTTTCTGAGGAAAGCAGCACAACAATGCGACATGCAGAATGTGTCACTGTCACCGCGTCATGGGCGGCGCGGGGTTGTGCGGGGCGACCTTGGGGGCACACAGCCCCACGTGTATACACGGTCACCGCGCAATGACAGAGAATAATTACTGCTGTGGTTTGCGCCACGTGGACAATTTTATGATTTTATGTCCTGAATTCCAAGTGACGGACTCGGACGCATTTCAAACATTTTTCACTTAATGCACTTTTTTAGAATTTTTATGATGCTATTAATAACACATTTTAATCTTTTAGGACATTTTATAACCACCCAAAAATAGTCCTTTCTGATCAAAAAACCCTTCTTTACCGATCTAGGTCTGAAAGTACGACCAATGGGATTCATGAATTCATATAGATCCCTAAAATACAAAAAGAGATCCGAAAAAGAATGTGTTCATGGTGATCGATTAAAAAAAAAAAATAAATATATGATCACGCCTTTTACCCATTACTGGGTGTGACACTCTACCGAAGCAGATCTCGGTAAGTGATATATTTCTTCGCGTGAAGTGTGGTTACCAGCCATCAAATCACGGCCCCCAAAGATGTTAGTAGAGGGGGAGCCACAGTGGTAGATTTAAATTGGTGAAAATTTATTTATTATTTATGTTACGCTGTACATAATTTACAAGTACATGACCCGCACTCACCGAGCTGCAATGTGAGAGTTCATATAATTTTTAGCTTGAGTGCGATTCGAACTCTTCTAATGCCGTAACGCTATCCACACCACTGTACTGTATACAACAAAAAGTTATAAAATTTGAATAAAGAACGTAGACACTTGATATAGTTTCAAAAAATTATTTATTAACAATAAGCCGAAATCGATCAACTTATTGTTAATAAATAATTTTGTGAAACTACATCAAGTGTCTACGTTCTTTATTCTTATTCATAATGTTTCACCAAGTGCCAACGGCTCATACTTTTGATATTAGTAATAAAATTTGTTTTTCACGAAGTTAAAAACAAAAGAAGATATATAAAACTAAGCAACGATGCAACTCTAAAGAAATAGATAATTAAATTTAATTAATTTATTTCCTGTGTCCGTATAACTTGATCAACACAACACGTTTTCATTTCGTCGATTCCAATGGTCACGTGACATCCTCAAACAGAACAGAACAGATATTACAATCATTTTAAAATTTCCATTGGTGCTGCGCTCTTTATTCGGACAACAATGCGAGTTTCATTCACTTCATAATCAATCTTCCGATTCAATAAACTAGAAAAAAACTGAGCGTATTGCGTATTTGCATGCGAATTTGAATTAAACAGTCGCCTGTCAAATGGATTTCTCTCTATGTTATTGTACTTTTTTTTTAATATACATCATATTATTGTTGGGTGAAAATAATAATAATATCTATAGGTTATGTTACTATATAGATTACGGCCAAATCATTTGTTAATTTCTATTGGTACTCCAAATAGTGCTATAAAATAAAATACTGATAAATAAACAATATTTAAAAAATCTACCCCTGTGGCTCCCTCTCCACTAACATCCTTGAGGGCCGTGATTTGAGGCTGGTAACCGCATTTCACGCGACAAAATATATCACTTACCGAGATCTGCTTAGGCAGAGTGCCACACTCAGTAATGGGTAAAAGGCGTGATAATATATTTATTTTATTTATTAATTAAATTGTTAAAAGATAAATTATATACATAAAGATAATGCCAGGATTGCATTAACAGAACGAAAAATAATAATAATATTTAATTAAAAATGACAAAAGTTTGTCAAATACATCAAAAATACTTAAATTCAGGTCTCATAAAATTATAGGTTCAAACACATTTTAATTAGAATAAATCAGAACAATGGGGTAGGTGGCTCAGTGGTATCGAGTCGGCCTGAGGATCTTGAAAACGCTGGTTCGATTCCTACAGCCAACAAACAATTTTCACTAAATTAAATCTACTTTTGTGGCTCCTCCTTCACTAACATCTTTGGGGGCCGTGATTTGACTGCACTTCACGTGAAGAAATATATCAATTACTGAGATCTCCTCTGGCAGAGTGCCACACTCAGCAATGGGTAAAACGCGTGATAATATATTTATTTAATTTATTTTAGAACAATGACAAATCAATGACATGTTGGAAATAAAGTTATCAAAATTAAAAGTGAGAAAATATAATATTTGAAATGAAAGCCTATTTAAAAAAATCATTAACTGAATTCTGTACTCGTATTTACCTTAGAGATCGTCTCTTGTAACCATTGAAATATAATGCATGTTTTCTTATTAATTTCTCGTTACATATATCTTTCTTTATATTATTATTAGCTCGATATCTTTAAAACTAAAACTTTGCAAGAGGACGAAAATTAACCGGCTTGACAGTACAAGTAATCTAGTAATCATGATTGAGATAGTTTAGGCATATGCAAGGGATGAACATTCCAAAACCATCCTAAACTAACATTCAAGTAACCAAAATCTCCCTTGAGACAAGTGAACAAATACGCTGTACTTTTGCAACGATTTGCATATAAACCTAACAATAAATTGAACATTTAGGTACCTGGAGCAGCGCACAGGAATGGCGGGTTATACGAGGAGCCCAGCGCGTCCAAGGCGCGTAAACCCCGGATTTAAATGACATCACTCGGAGCTTGCAGCTTGCAGCTTGTAACGTTGCATCGTTGCAATGTCCGTAGTAAACATGGGTTCTTATATCTCTACAAATAGTTGTGGACAACACTGTTGTTATATTGCACATTGTTTTCTACCAGTTGCAGAAGAAGAATAAATTGGTTCCGAATGTATCTTATTTTTCTACCAAAAAATGTTTCAAATCTTGTATTTTATTTATTTCCGTCGCTACAAAGCCACGCTAAAACCTCCATCAAATGGGGTAGCACGAGTCCCTGAAATATAACTACTAACTATATCCGTCTGTACGGTGGTGTGGATAGCGTTACGGAATTCGAATCCGGAGATCCCAAGTTCGAATCGCACTCAAGCTAAAAAAAATCTATGAACTACCACACTGCTGCTCGGTGAGTGCGGACCCTGTACTGTAATTGGGATTAAATTCCTGTTGTACAGCGTAACAAATAAACAAATAAATAAATAAACTTAGCTACAATTACTTCAGCTATAGCTATAGCGGCGATAAATACAAAAATATATAGTTATAGTTTAAAATTAAAATAATTATATCATCACGCTTTTTACCCATTACTGAATGCGGCATTCTGTCGTAATAGATCTCGGTAAGTGATGTATTTATGCGCATGAAATACGATTACCAGTCGTCAAATCAGGTCCCCCAAAGATGTTAGTGAAGGAGGAACCACAGGGGTTGCGATAAATACAAAAATATATAGTTATTGTTTAAAATTAAAATAATTATATCATCACGCCTTTTACCCATAACTGTGTGTGGCACTCTGCCGTGGCAGATCTCAGTAAGTGATATATTTATGCGCTTGAAATGCGGTTACCAGTCGTCAAATCTAGTCCCCCAAAGATGTTAGTGAAGGAGAAACCACAGGGGTTGCGATAAATATAAAAATATATAGTTATAGTTTAAAATTAAAATAATTATATCATCACGCTTTTTACCCATTACTGTGTGTGGCACTCATCTGTGGCAGATCTCAGTAAGTGATATATTTATGCGCATGAAATACGATTACCAGTCGTCAAATCACGTCCCCCAAAGATGTTAGTGAAGGAGGAACCACAGGGGTTGCGATAAATATAAAAATATATAGTTATAGTTTAAAATTAAAATAATTATATCATCACGCCTTTTACCCATTACTGTGTGTGGCACTCTGCCGTAGCAGATTTTGGTAAGTGATATATTTATGCGCTTGAAATGCGGTTACCAGTCGTCAAATCACGTCTCCCAAAGATGTTAGTGAAGGAGGAACCACAGGGGTTGCGATAAATATAAAAATATATAGTTATAGTTTAAAATTAAAATAATTATATCATCACGCTTTTTACCCATTACTTGGTGTGGCACTCTGCCGTGGCAGATCTCAGTAAGTGATATATTTATGCGCATGAAATACGATTACCAGTCGTCAAATCACGTCCCCCAAAGATGTTAGTGAAGGAGGAACCACAGGGGTTGCGATAAATATAAAAATATATAGTTATAGTTTAAAATTAAAATAATTATATCATCACGCTTTTTACCCAGTACTGTGTGTGGCACTCGTTCGTTTCAGATCTCAGTAAGTGATATATTTATGCGCATGAAATGCGGTTACCAGTCGTCAAATCTCGTCTTCCAAAGATGTTAGTGAAGGAGGAACCACAGGGGTTGCGATAAATATAAAAATATATAGTTATAGTTTAAAATTAAAATAATTATATCATCACGCCTTTTACCCATTATTAGGTGTGGCACTCGTTCGTTTCAGATCTCAGTAAGTGATATATTTATGCGCATGAAATGCGGTTACCAGTCGTCAAATCTCGTCTTCCAAAGATGTTAGTGAAGGAGGAACCACAGGGGTTGCGATAAATATAAAAATATATAGTTATAGTTTAAAATTAAAATAATTATATCATCACGCCTTTTACCCATTATTAGGTGTGGCATTCTGCCGTAACAGATATCGGTAAGTGATATATTTATGCGCATAGCAGTCGTCAAATCACGTCCCCCAAAGATGTTAGTGGAGGGAGAGCTACAGGGGTAATTTTATTGTAGTGAAAATTACTTGTCGGCTGTGGGAATCAAACCCGGGTTCTCAAATCCACAGGCCGACTTGATACCACTGAGCCACCTATTCCCATATAGTTATTGTTTGTAGTAATTAATCTAATTTTATTATGATGTGAAATTATAAACGAATCAGTAAATGTGTTATTTTCATATTGTTAGTTTTTTAAAACGTTTGATACAAAAACCATACGTATTAATAACAATAGATACAATAATACAATCATTTATAAAGTCTATAAACATTATAACGTTCACTGTCAAAACACAATATAATATTATGCGTATTATTAATGAATAACACAAATAAATTTGACGTTTGCCGAATTAAATCAAATTCTGCTTTTATTATTACAAGCTATACTATATATACTAAATTAGGCAGCACGAAATTTATTTATTCACATTCAGAACTCCTTTCATACAATCTTATTCCACCTATCATTCCCTTAACAAAAATGTACTTTTAATTCGTTAACTCAATCTCTAACCCTCAATTTCATCTAATCTTCATTCTACATCGTTCCACATGCCCAGATCATCTCAACTAACATGCACTAATATTCTAAATCCGCCTCTGACTAGACGACCAATATCAGCCCTCGAAATAGGACACTTCTACGCGTGGTGACAATCAGGCAATCCAGTAAATGTCGAATTTGATTGTTCCAATCATGATTTAATTCCACACAGCTATTGTTATAGTTCACCAACCACGTTAATACAATTGCTATGTTTTGCAGTCGGTTTTGCAGAAACCGTTTATTATATTATGAGAGTTTTGATCAGAGCACCAGAGGCGTATTTAGCGATTTTAGTTTGTTCAATTTTTATTATGACGAATGTTATCAGATAAATTTGTGTCACTTAAGATGGACAAATGTAAAATGCAAGTTTTTTCTTTAAACTTATATTTTTATTTTTCTCTCGAAATCGACAATGTACATTTGCACCCTTAATACACATTGGTGTACTAAGAGCGTAAAGTGATTGTTTATTATTCGAACACGGTAATTGCAGCGCAAACCAAAGACGAGAGATGCAATATTGTAAAAGAGTAACAAAGACACTTTACGCTCGTGATACACACATAATTTTTTCTACAATGTTAAATTATTAAAAACCGTATACATCACGCCTTTTACCCATTACTGGGTGTGGCACTCTGCCGTAAGCAGATCTCGGTAAGTGATATATTTATTCGCGTGAAGTGCGGTTACCAGCAGTCAAATCACGGCCCCCAAAGATGTTAGTGGTGAGGAAGCCACAGGGGTAAATTTAATTTTGGTAAAAATTGTTTGTCGGCTGTGGGGATCGAACCAGGATTCTCAAGATCCACAGGGCGACTCTATACCACTGAGCCACCTACCCCATACATACGTACAGAAAATATATTCGATCTGTTAATATGACAAGTACCACACGTTTTGAAAGTCCATTGAAAAGCACACGCTTAATAATGATACCCTTTCACCACTTATACTACAATAATCTTTTTTTGCCCTAAGAACGAAAAGTATGACTTACGTCTTTTAACTGATGAATTAAAATTTTACTTTCTAGCATGGCCATTAAAAAATAAAATAAATAAATAAATATATCATCACGCCTTTTACCTATTACCGGGTGTGGCACTCTGCCGTAGCAGATCTAGGTAAGTGATATATTTCTTCGCGTGAAGTGCGATTTCCAGTCGTCAAATCACGGCCCCCAAAGATGTTAGTGATGGGGGAGTCACAGGGGTAGATAGAAATTGGTGAAAATTGTTTGTCGGCTGTAGGGAGCGAACCAGGGTTCTCAAGATCCACAGGCCGACTCGATACCACTGAGCCACCTACCCCATCATAAAAATTAAAATATAAATAATTATAATATATTATAAAGGGGTTCAATTATGTTGAACAAATTTTATTACGTTTCCGTGATTTTATTGTGAAACAATCCGTCCCTGCATCCAGTATCCAGTGATCGCTGATGGTGTCCCGCCCCCCTCGCGCTGCAAATATTTGCTTTGTTAAATTAGTTCCACGCTATGCTCATAACAGAAGAATGAATTAGTTCGAAACCTAAACAATATGTAGTTAGCTTAATTTTGTGCTAACGCCCGACTCTTTTGTTCGGGGGCACAAATGCACGATTTACTTTTTAATATGATGATTTAATTGTAATTATTACCCCCTGTGAAAGAATGCGTAATTACCTGCTGTTGGTTCACTGGATATTGATGAAATATGTGTATTTGGCGACTCTTTCACATTATGGCCATGTTATTTTGTGTGCGCGGATATCTAATTCATAATGTGTACCTCATTACATACATGTAAAAATAAGCAATTAACATATTGTAATCTCAACATCACTAGTAGCTGTGTATCAACAGATGGGGTTGCACGAACCCTTCATACCTTCAATGAACATTTATTCATTAGCTTAACCGACAAAAGTTATGAAAAGGACTTCTCGTATGGTTTAATAAAAAATATTAAATAAGCACTTGGCTAAGTCTCACAAAATTCAGCCTCCAAGTCACCTTATGAGGGCATCGTCAGAGGCTGGCCAGCACAGTTAGTAACCATAGACGCGTTTCGCTGTTATTAGAGCTCATCAGTATGGTATAACCCACTTCTTCACCTAGAACAAAGTTCACGTTGGCATTGCCTGTACGACAGAACTTCTAATGTCATTTTACTGTTTGTTAGAGATCTTATTCTCTGCTGGCACAGTTCTTCGTCACACAGCTCCTTCACGTGATTTTTTTATTTATTATTTAATATTTTTTATTAAATCTAGTTTCACCAAGGGTATGGATGACAATTAATTTTGTCTTTGTTGTTATCTCGTATGGTTAATAAGATCTACTAAGTCTGTTCAAAAAATTATTTAATTTAATTTTTATTTTTCTCCCTATTTACAATACTTGTCTGGAAGTTCCTGTAATTCCTGTGACGATTTTGTTTAATGTTATCAATGGTATTAAAACAATGTCCTTTCAGCTTTTATTTTAATTTCAGGAGTAAGAAAAAATCTCAGGGTCTAGAGAACAGAGAAACTGGGAGAGAACAAACATCTGATGTTTGGCATTATAGTGATGTGGATAGCATTACGGTATTAGACTCCGGAGATCCCGAGTTCGAATCGCACTCAAGCTACAAAATGAACTAACACACTGCGGCTCGGTGAGCCCGGATCCTGTACTGTAATTGGGATTAAGTTCCTGTTGTACAGTGTAACATAAATAAATAAATAAGGCTGGCGAATTGACAAGGATCCATGAGTTGTCTCGTTATAATTCTGATCTCTATTTGCGATTTTTTTCTCGCAACTTCTTCTGCACGTACCAGATATTTAATTTTCTAAACATGATTGTCATCAGGTGAGGTCGAGGGTCATCTTCAATTGCCTAACGACCACTTTTGAACCAGATATACCATTCTTAACACTGCATACAATCTGCAGCATCATCTTCGTAAGCTTGCTTCAAAAGGTGAATCGTTTCTGTGAAAGTTTTCTCTAGTTTCATGCAAAATATAACTTTACATTGTTATTCTTGTAATTCGCTATTAACACTGTAACATCTTGCTCCCTTCCTTCCTTATCTTTTTGATTCATTTTCTGTTTTACTATAGAGTGTCCAACTGCAATTGTGTGGAATTCAGTATCAAAAACTAGTGCAGGAGATACTCTCTTCCTTCCTCATTTTTTTTCTTCATTTTCAGTTTCAGCGTGTAACTGCAATTGTGTTAAATATATTTTTAAACAAACACAGGCGATACTACCTTCATTTCTTTATAGATTCGTTGTTAGAGAAGTGGACGTAAGTGAAGATTTACGAAACAGGTGTACAGGAGCGAATGGATGAATGTTTGTTGCGTGATGATGAATTTTGGTTGTGAGAAAAGAAAGAGTTCGTATGGAGGAAGTGTTAATGTGGTCGAAACGAATATCGTGTGTCAGGATGAGAATGTAGACGGGTTTCTGCTACCCCATTTAATGGAATATAGCGTGATGTTATGTATGTATGTACATCTTGCACTCAAATAACAATAACCGTTGCTGTGTAATTCAAAATATTCAGGTATTTTTTGAACAAATCTCGTATACCAAAACGGTCTTTCGTACAAATCTACTTTCGTATTCCAATATTTTCAATAGTCGGTTAAACCCAGTTTTGTAATTTTACAAATTTGTATAAAAAATAAACTATAACTAAAGATGTTAAAAATCGCAAATATTTTTTGGTACTACTCAAAATCAATGTGAAGTAAAAAGAGACAAAAAAAAAACTTCTATTTTATAAGTTTAACCAAATGAATGGTAATAATTTGTAAGCAATATCAACTTGAGAACGAAGTTAAAGAAAGGCAGAAATGAGAACATTCCAACAAACCCAAACATTTGAAACTAAATAAAGTAAGTTTACTTTCACAAAAGGCCAATCTATAAAATTCAAAATAAAGAAGACGGGTCACGAAGCAATAAAGGCTGCAACTGAAGCAAAAAATTAAAATACTGAAAGGTGTAGGCTTAGGCAGAGTCCGGGGACCCGGGATCCCGGAGCCCGGAGCCGGAGCCGGAGCTTCGCGAACTTGTTCATGCACGTAACACTGAATTAGGCTAAGCCGATTTGCACGGAGCGCCGTGCGGCTCCATCAAAATACTTTACATTCCAAAAGAACGCTGCAAACATTATAACCACACTGTTTTTATACTTTATTCGATATTAACCGCACAAAAAAACATGTATTAGTTCTAAACTAAAATGTTAGATCTCTGTAAAGATGTAAGCAGATGGTTCATTTCGAATCTGATGAATGGTAATATCGCTTGGTTAAAGTAAAGCAATTCGCAGATAAAACGACAGTTTCGTGCTTGTAATTAATCAATCTAATTATCTTCATTACTGCGCTTGATTAATGAAATATACAGCGAAGAAATTTTATCTCACGGTAAATATGCATTTAGCTGTTTATAAAAGTTTTTTGCTGGATAAGCTGCATCGATATCGCATTGCTATCTTTCATGCCAACGAATTAAAACTTCATACTTACTTGAAATATTCTTTCAAACAGCAAAAAGTCGTATCACTTTATATATTCATCAAACTTGGAGAAAGTTTGCTGCGTTACTTGATCGGAAATCGAATTTGCTGGACATATTGAACTGACAGAAATAAGGGCAGATTCGTTTTATTTAAATACGACATTTTTAGATTCGTTGGAGTGGACGTAAGTGATAGATTAATTGTGTACAGAAGCAAATAGATGGATGTGATTGGAGAAAAATTCCGAGTGAGGAATAAATGAGCTTGTATGAAGGACAAGTAAATATGGTTCAAGCAAGGATAAATTAATAAAATATTAAATAAACACTTGGCAAAGTCTCACAAAATTCAGCCTCCAAGTCACCTTATGAGGGCATCGTCAGAGACTGGTCAGCACAGCTAGTAACCATAGATGCTTTTGGTATGGTATAACTCACTTCTTCACCTAGAACAATTTTGTGAGACTTAGCCAAGTGTTTAGTTTATATTTTATTAAACCTAGTTTCACCAAGTGTATGAATGACAATTAATTTTGTCTTTGTTGTTATTTAAATTGCTGCGTAGCTTTTCCTTTTTTCGGTAGATGACATTGCCTGTTCCACAGAACCTCTTATGTCATCTTACTGTTTGTTAGGGATCTTATTCTCTGCTGGCACAGTTCTTCGTCACCAGCTTCTTCACGTGAACTTTGTTCTAGGTGAAGAAGTTAGTTATACCATACTGATGAGTTCTAATAAGAGCGAAACGCGTGTATGGTTACTAACTGTGCTGGTCAGCCTCTGACGATGCCCTCATAAGGTGACTTGGAAGCTGAATTTTGTGAGACTTAGCCAAGTGTTTAGTTTATACTTTATTAAACCTAGTTTCACCAAGTGTATGGATGACAATTAATTTTGTCTTTGTTGTTATTTAAATTGCTATTGCGTAGCTTTTCCTTTTTTTCGGTAGATGACATGGCCTGTTCCACAGAACTTCTCATGTCATCTTACCGTTTTTTAGAGATCTTATTCTCTGCTGGCACAGTTCTTCGTCACCAGCTTCTTCACGTGAACTTTGTTCTAGGTGAAAAAGTGAGTTATACCATACTGATGAGCTCTAATAAGAGCGAAACGCGTCTATGGTTACTAACTGTGCTGGTCAGCCTCTGACGATGCCCTCATAAGGTGACTGAATTTTGTGAGACTTAGCCAAGTTGAACCTAGTTTCACCAAGTGTATGGATGACAATTAATTTTGTCTTTGTTGTTATCAAGGATAAATTATTTGGCTGATCCTGTGACAAATCTGATGAGTGCATGTTTCAGAGGTTTGTGCTACCCCATTTGATAGGATATTATGTTCTGTTATATAGGATGCACCATAGCGAAACCAAAAAAATTACGAAAATATTTATTGAAACTGCCAGTTTCAAAACTAGTTAACAGTTGCATAAAAATTAAATGTTCTGTGCAATTAATTTAAATTTCCATATTTGTCTTGTACCCTCCTTAGTAACTTTCCCTTAAAGTTCTCATAAATCAGAAAGCAAATATATCATCCCCAACTATTTAACAAGTTCCGCAGTTGAGAATTGTGAAGAAAAATCGCTAACGATATGAACATGAACATGGCATAGTTGAACGAAGAACATACGTCAACGTTCATCTAGTGTGCATGTAGCATGTACTGGCGGCGGCAACATAGACGGGGGTGGCGACGGGGACGGCGTAATAAAGGCTATGTACACGCGAGCCCCGACTACGATACGAAATTGAAAAGGAGCTACGGAATACGCCATTACGCAAATTACGGAGTAGACTACCGAGTTGTGTAAATTTATTGAGTACGTGCTCATTTTTGTACCGCGAGAATGTACGCCTTTTATTTGTATTCTATTTTTTAAACGTTTTGCTCGGTAAAATTAATGTATCAAATAGATCAAAAGATTATTTCACAATTTATTTTTACAATATTTTTTTAATATAAATAGGTTTTAATTAAATTACTTTTGAAGTGCGTTTTAATGTCCTGTATTTATTTATTTGTAGAGCTGCCTTTAGAGTTACTTAATTAGTTAATTATAATTAGCTACAATTATCAATTAGTGGAAGTGTCATCAAACTTGCGGTCCAAATTATAATTAATTGCGATTTAGTGAGAATAGTTATTTATGATACAACTGCATGAGTTTAATGCACGAGCCGAAAGTGAGTCCTTTAATCGCAAAGTCCTTCACACACTCGTATCAGACATTATTTTGTCTATGAACTAATTAGAAAAAAAACAACAAATACAATTTATAAATAACCATTTTTTAGCTTTACATTATTTGTTAAATTTGTACAGTTGTTTATGATTATTAACTACAATATTACAATCTACAATTAATTAATTATTTCTTACCGATAAAACTGAAAAATAGCAATTTAACGACAAAACTATAGACAAAATCACTCAGTTTGACGTTTGCTTGTTGTATTTATTTGCAAGGTTTTTTGTTTATTATTTGTCGTTGCTAGGATATTTGTTAACAGAAATCGTTTAATAATGAAACTCCCATTTAATTTACATTGGTCTTTTACGAGTGATTTAGTATTTATTTAATGTAACACTTCACACACAATAATTTGTTTAATAATGTGTTCATTTTAATATGTGAGTATATAAATAATATTTATAGAGAACTTTGAAAAGTAATTCAAACAATTTTTATTTAATCATCCAAAAATAGTAAAATATAAGTCTGTGCCTTTTTCTTTGAACTATTTTAATTATTATCAGCTTCATATTTTCTAAATACTGTAGTTTAATAAAAATTCTAGTTAACACTTAAATTGTCGTCCAAAAAAATACAGATAATATTTATTGACGTTATAAGTTTGGTACACAAGATACGAGCAAGATGTTTCCGTACGAAAGGACGAAAGAACCTAGTCTGGATTTTCGAAATATGTATCGTAAAAATTATTAATGAACGTATGACATACAACGTTTTATTTTATACTGTATCGCATTTAATTATTAAACATTATTTTCAAATTCCAACCTTGAACGTGTCATCTTCAAATAATTATAATTAAGTGTTTGTTAGCTAGCAACTTCACAATAACAGTACCGTAATATTTATTACAGCACTAGTACTGTAAGTCTCATTTTCCGAACTGGAATCACGACTGTAATAGCTATTTATAAAACTACTCGTAGTAAGGAAATGAAGGTTATTACCTTATGCATGTGAAATTTGCAAAACGAGGCGTAGCCGTGTTATGTAAATACATAAGTAAGGTAATAACCGAGTTTTCTTACGTGTTGCATACAATATTTTTTCTACTTCTGTTCTAATATATACGAAAGAGCGTTTTTGAAATTATGAAATTTTGACATATTAATGACAGTTATAAATTCAAAAAATAAAAGAATAACACATCAGAATCCGTCTACCAAGACACCTTAATTTGTTTGTGTTGCTATGTTACCTCATTATTTCACTAGTTAAATAATGCAGTTCATTACCTAACTCAAATAAGTGAAATAAAACGTCTATTTCCTAACGGAAGTTGAAAAACATAAACATACAATACAGTATGAAATAAATTAAATTAAATAATTTTGTGTCAAATTGATATTTACATACTGATGTGATTTTATCCAAATTTATTAGTATAAAGCTGTTCTTATTGGTTGAATTTTCAAATGTTTTACGTTATTATTGGTTGATATCAAGTCATTTATTTAAATAAATAAATAAATAAATATCAAGTCAAGAAAAATAACCTATATTTAATATTTATATCTAAATTAAACCCAGATCAGAAAGCACCTCTAAATAAACAGGGAAATAATGAAAGTGTCTGAATTGAAGCTTGAATGTGACATGCAGGAATATTTGTCGCAAGCTTGCTGAGTGACGTATCATTGGTGGTGCTGTGTGACGTCACGCGAACGCGGCAGTAGTGCGATGTGAGATTGATGACTAGCAGTTTCTGTACGTCACCTCGGGACGCGACCCTCTATACATATCCGGAGCCGGAGTCACTCACACTCCGGACTCCGGACACTGATTTGTTAAACGTGATGGCTAACTTACAACACGCTGAGAAGATACGCGCACTACGAGTAGGTAGGAAGATCTACTTCTAGGGAAGAATGAATGGATGGATATGCTTGAATGTTTGTTGCGTGAATAAAAGAGGAGACAAGGAATTATAATTGTTGATGAAGCTACAATAAGATTAATTGTAGCATAAATCAATCAAGGTTTTTAATTGTTTTTGCTACTTAATTTGCTAGGACAGAGCATAGAATGACCAGATTTATAAATAAATAAATAAATATATCATCACGCCTTTTACCCATTACTGGATGTGGCACTCTGCTTAAGCATATCTCGGTAAGTGATATATTTTTTCGCGTGAAGTGCGGTTGCCAGCCTTCAAATCACGGCTCCTAAAGATGTTAGTGGAAGGGGAGCCACAGGGGTAGATTTAAATTGGTGAAAATTGTTTGTTGGCTGTGGGGATCGAACCAGGGTTTTCAAGATCCACAGGCCGACTCGATACCACTGAGCCATCTACTCTATAATTATAAATTATAAATCCGGAACACGTATTAATTTGACGGGTGGTACCCGAATTTCACGCGAAAAAATATATCACTTACCGAGATCTGCTTAGACATAGTGCCACATCTAGTAATGGGTAAAATACGTGATGATATATTTATTTTATATTTATTTATTTTCTACCTTATTTGCTTATAATACCTATAAACAAACTAAATAAATAAATAAAATAAATATATCATCACGCCTTTTACCCATCACTGGGTGTGGCACTCTGCCTAAGCAGATCTCGGTAAGTGATATATTTTTTCGCGTGAAGTGCGGTTACCAGCCGTCAAATCACGGCCTCCAAAGATATTAGTGGAGGAGGAGCCACAGGGATAGATTTTTTAAATTGGTGAAAATTGTTTGTCGGTTGTGGGGATCGAACCAGGGTTCTCAAGATCCACAGGCCGACTCGATACCACTGAGCCACCTACCCCATATAAACAAACTATATTATTAATAATGTTTATTGTGTGATTCGCAAAATGACAAACACATTAAATATATAGATTCAAATAGGACTAGAAAAACAATGTATTTTGGCAAATATCAACTATATCACAAAATTTATACAGGATGTTTCACAACTTCAAGATAAAAATTAAATCGCAGGAATTAAGTTCCTGATGTGCAGTGTATCATAAATAAATAAATAATAAAAACGGAAAGGGAGTCGTCTTCCACGGCTCACCCTGTATATATGCATTTACCATGATTGCCAACAGATTTAACAACCTCTAATATAATCTGTGGTTACTTTCTTTTTAAAGAAATTAAAATAAAACACACAAGTACATTGCTTAAAAATACATAAATCTGTATATAATCTTTACTTTTCCCTCCCTTATTTACAAATAGAGATTTCTTCAGTATTTCCATGGTATAAAATAATAATATTCATTACATAAAACAACATTCTTATTCTCTGCATATAAATTTCTTAGAGCTCTATTTATTCTTATACCCATTCATTCTAATTAATTTACGAATAGAAAACATTAACGCCAACAACTTACTTGCGTGTTTTACTGTAATTAAAACGAACATTATGTACAAACTATATTTAACTATTCATTCATTATTCCATTACTTCGTATTATAATTTAATTTATAAATAAAACTCTTACAAATATATTTCTTGATTCTAAACCTTCCAAATATTTATTCCAAATTCTTTATATGATTGCTTTCAATTCAAGCATTATTTTATTAGCTTGAAATTGTTTCGACGATCGCTTCTTGACATAAGAAGGAATTGAATAAGGAATAGCAAAATAAAAATGTTTATACAGGGTGAATCAAAAGAGATTTACACATTTTTAGTTTCCACAAATATTTGATACTCTTAGTGCGTACGATAATACGAGTATTACTTAATATGTTTGTCTAGCAGATAGTTATCTAAAATTTTACTTGGAGATAAAAAAAATTGCTGTGGTAATAAAGAACTTCCTAACATTTCTAAAGATCTTATCGTTATTACTAATATCAATTTTGAAACTGTGCCCAAAAATTAAATTTAAATAATTGTTGTTTACCTGTTTATGTCAAATAAATTCTTTTCAATTTTTAAATTGGCATTTTTAAAATTGCTTTGGTTTAGTAAACTTTAGTAAATACTTATTAATTAAATAAATAAATTATTTTTTCTAGACATTTGTAATATTTATTAATATGACCTCGAAATGACAACCCGAAGTCAGCATAATGTAAGCAAAAGGTCCCGGGTTGAACCCCCGACATTAGCCAAATTTTTCTCTGGTTATCATATAGTCAATAGATCTAAATGAAGAATAAGATCATGATTAATTAAAAAATAATAATTTACTAATAGCCCAATTATTTGAAAATCTTATATCAATAACATTTCATTTTATTTCTTATAATTTCAATGTTACCTATGTTTATAATTTATCTGTTAGATAAATTAACTTTCACTTAGCTAAATTACTTGTTCAGTTGACCAAGATTATGACTAATTTAAATGTTATAGGTACTAATGTTCCGTTTATTTAAAATGTTGTAAATTTTAGTTGTGGAATTTCGGTGCTTTCTACGAGTATAATTGCCACTTATCTGACAGATAAGTTACCTGCAAGTTAGCTAGATCACTTGATCGATAGATATAGATCAATGTATGAAAGTTGAACATAAAAATAAGTCTTGGTTGTTAATAAAGAGAGAGCTGAAGATGAATTGAAACACTATGGAAGTAATAGTTCACCTGGTTGTGTGTTCACGCGGAGTACGTATCACTGCGCTCAGCGTGGCATCCTCGTGGCTCGAGCACTAGCCCCCGCCAGCGTGGGCGCCGGGGCCTCCATCACACATACACTGTCCACGTCCACCTGCGGGTCGAGCACACACAGTCACACTGTCACGCGTCACGCTCACTGCAGCAGATCCGCTCCGTGCCGTGCCGTGGTCCGCCGGCGACTAGCGGCGCTGGCGACGGCGGCGTCGCGGCCCCGGCCCCGGCCCGGCATCGATCCGCTCCTGCGCGCCACCACACACCAACACAACACACCTGCCAAGACGTCCAGCTGCGAGAAATGAGAAACGAACGAACACTAGCTTCACACAGATGCAAACATATACTACAGGTGTACCTTGGTATTCATCAACAGTTTTAACACCTATATGCTTGTAATTAGTAATTATGTGCATTCAGCAACGAGCAGCTTTGGGGTGTAGTTGTCTATCAATAAGTAAATATACTGTGTAGTGTAGCTCACTGACAAATATTATGTTTGTATCAAATTATAAATTGTAACAAGCAACGGGCAGCTTTGGGGTGGAGTAATGTTGTTGATTCTAAAAGAAATTAAAATCACATAGGAGAGAAACTAACAAACACTACGTTAACAAAGATAGAGAAATATACTACACTAACAAACATTATGTTTAAAGAAATATAGTATAATAAGCAACGAGCAGCTTTGGGATGTAGTCATACAATTGAAATGACTAATAAAACATGAAAGACAGGCGAATGTTTTAAGATTTAGAGTAATTTTTTAATATGATAAATACTATGTTGATTATAATATTGAAAAGTATTTGTCTCTATCTGCTCTAGATTTAGAGATACAGGTTCCGGAGTAATTAGTTAATTATTTGTCATTTTTTCTTTAATTTTATACTGTTTCACGTATTGTTCTATATATTTTAATTGCTAAATACTATGATAAAAACAATATTGAAGAATAGAAGTCCCTATCTGCTCTACAATTTAAGATATAGGCTTAATTAATTAGTTTATAATATTTAATTTTATGCCGTCTCATGTATTGTTCTATAATTAGTGTACTAATTTTATTAAATTAGGATAGTATTTTTTTTAGTATGCTTAATATTATGTTGAATATAATAGTGAAGAATAAAAGTCACTATTTTGCTTTAGATATAAAAATATAGGATCCGGAATAATTAGTTTATTCTTTCTATTTATTTCTTCAATTTTATGCTGTCTCATATATTGCTCTATAATTTGTGTAATAATTTTATTAACTTAGTATAGTAATTTTTTTAATATGCTAAATACTATGTCGAATACAATAGTGAAGAATAAAATTTTTTATTTACTCTAGATTAATAGATATAAGCCCGAAAATAATTAGTTTATTGTTTCTGTATTTTTATTTTAAGTTTTTTCATATATTGCTCTATAATTAGTGTAATAATTTTATTAAATCAGTATAGTAATTTTTTTAGTATGCTAAGTACTATATGGAATATATTACTGAAAAATAGAAGTCCTTATCTGCTCTAAATTTAGAGATATAGGCCTCAGAATAGTTAGCTAATTGATTATAATTTCTTCAATTTTATACTAACTTACATATTGTGCTATAAGAATAGTGTGCGTATAAATCATAAGCTTAAAGTTGAAGACATATAAAATGTGATATCTGAGAGCAACTTGTAAATAAAAATGGCATCTTACAAGTCTTAATGATAACATTTACTAAACGAAATGCCTTGAAGGGAACATCTGTACAGCTGAAAGGCAGTGTGAAAGAAAGGCATTAATTTACGTAGTGCACTTTGTTTTCAAGAATTAAAATAAGATACATCAGACTTAAATTGCATTTGCAAGATTTCCGCTCCTGACTAATTTTCTTTGTTTCAATTGTTTAGTTTTCTTTTTGCCTTTTAAATGAAGCATATTACCTAGAAAACCTTATATGTCTTCACAAGACAATCTATGAGTTTTACAGTATTATATTTATATACTTATTTGACTCAACTTAAACTTGTATTTTCTTTTCTTCCTCATTTAAAAATTGAAATATTCATGGCAAAGTTTCTGTCATTTAATGTGTAACAAAGTGAAACAATTCAGAATTAGTTTTTGTTATAATTGGGATTTTTCACTATCAACTCAGCTTCGAAAGATACACTAAATATTATCTTAAGTATCTTTTTTGTAAAGTTGACTTGACAGAGTTTTGGTTATCAAATTTATTAGTGCATATGTTTGTAATAATTTCAATATTCTTCGATTATGTATCAAGTTGATGGCTTCTTTGAATTGTTGCGCTTGTTAACTATTATGTGATGACATATCTGGGTAAATTATTAGCTGTACGTTAGTCTGAGATAGCTTATGATTCTTGTATTTCATCCCTTAGAAGCATCTAGTGTTTTTTATGTAAACTCATGCTTGGAAATAGTTATCCCTAACCAAGTCAACGATTCCACCTTCTTACCCTTTGTCAGCACGTGCCATGGAAAACAACAACAAATATTCAGTGGTGGTTTAGCTTTTGGATTGGCAAGATGTAGTCTTGCCATGCAGTAACTTTAGTTCATATGTTGTTGTTGTTTGCCATCTTTGATGCAAGTTGTTTAAATAGAGATTTAATGTTTTCGTTTAATATCTATTGCATTTGTAATTTAGTAATTTTTGCTTTTACCAATCTGTTGCTAAGCGAATAAGTTAGCTGCTCGTGTTACAAATGCTTAACATACGAGTATTTCGATTGTTGTTTCATACTAAATAAGTCCTTAGAAAAAAGTAGAAAAAACACTTTTTTTGGGTAGATTTTTTTTTATTTTTATTCTATACACTTCTCTAATCGTTTTCCCAAATTTTTTAAGCCGTCCAAAAAATAGGATTTCGGAAGCTCCTCAAAATAGACTTCCGTTTGGGCGATGACCTCCTCATTGGACGTAAACCTTCGTTCGCCAAGCCATTTCTTTAAGTATGTTACATGATCTATGTCTTGTACCTGGCTGTTGAGACTTGGAATGTCAGTTTATTGAGTTCCCACAAAACTGGTAAAAAGTTGCGAAGATATATTTAATTCAAAAGCTCTGAATGTACACGGTGGTACATTTATCACGATAATGTTTTGTACATGTTCGTTTACGAGCACGTACAAGCATTTTCTCACACACGAACCTGAAGTGGCCAAAAAGTAAAAGAAATAACTAAATAAGAATCTGAAGAGACATCTACACTCCAACGTACATACTTTCCTTGTGGATTTATCGAAACCTAAATTTATACTATAGAATTATCAATCAAATGTACACATTTCTAAATCAGTTATTTATTTATTTTTTAATTTATATATCGGACCAATTACTCAGGTCATATTCCGAGAAGTCCTTTGTATGGCCGCCACGGGCGGGACCTGAACCCACGACCTTGTGGTCGTGAGTCAAGTCTTCAAACCTCGCGGCTACCACGCGGGACAATTTATTAAATAAATAAATAAATATATCATAACGCCTTTTACCCATCACTGGGTGTGGCACTCTGCCTAAGCAGATCTCGGTAAGTAATATATTTTTTCGCGTGAAGTGCGGTTACCAGCCGTCAAATCACGGCCTCCAAAGATATTAGTGGAGGAGGAGCCACAGGGGTAGATTTTTTAAATTGGTGAAAATTGTTTGTCGGAAGGGGGGATCGAACCAAGGTTCTCAAGATCCACAGGCCGATTCGATACCACTGAGCTACCTACCCCATACAATTTATTTATTTAATTATTTATGTTACGCTGTACAACAGGAACTTAATCCCAATTACAGTACAGGGTCCGCACTCACCGAGCCGCAGTGTGATAGTTTATATAATTTTTAGCTTCACTGAGATTCAAACTCGAGATCTCCGGATTCAAATTCCGTAGTGCTATCCACACCACCGTACTGACGGACAACATTTATAGTAAACATCCCTTATTAACCAAAGAACTGTGTCTTGTTTCTTAAACTAATTTATACACGTCTTCATTTGGGGAAAATTGCGAGTCTTGATATTTGTATAATTTGCTCAATAATAATAGATATTTAATTTAAATAAAACTGTGTTGTAAAAGTATTGGCAACAGTGAAAGTGAATATTGAATGTTCGTATGTTTTCTTTAACGTCATCGTATTTAGTTACTTTTACTTATGACATGTATAAATTGATTAAAAAAATAGAATACGTATGTTTTTGCTTAGTTCAGATGTTCAAAAATAAATATGCAAATGACAGAATTTATACCACTTATTAGATAGTTAAGTAGAATCAAGTCTAAGTGAACCCTAGTTCGATTCCCACATTAAAATGACGCCTGGTGGGGTAGGTAAGTGGCTCAGTGGAGTTGAGAACCCAGGTTCGATTTCCACAGCCGATAAATAATTTTGCACCACATTAAAAAAACTACCCCTGTGGCTCCCCGTCTATTAGATTCTTTGGAGGCCGTTACCGAGATCTGCTACAGCAGAGTACCACACCCAGTAAGGAATAAAATGTGTTGATATAATATGACGACGAATATTTGTGATTCCTACAGGTTTTTCAATCTCTCATGTAGTCCCTGTATTATTTCTGAAAAATTGTCGTGTTTTTCTGTATTTATTTATATTTTCAACATTCCTTTGATGTGTATAACTCTTTATACTTCAAATAAAGAGATTTTTACTCGTATAACCGCAATAAAAGTAAATTCTGATACATGATAAAAACAAAGCAAATTTGTTTTTGTGGATCGTTGTCCGCAGGCAATTAAAAGAAATGCTTGTATTTCATTTCAATCAAATCTAAGTTGCTTTTAGGACCGATACTTCAATCTTTTAATAAAGTTTATAATAAATTTATCTATCAAGCAAATAAAAATCATAGTTTAAATTATGAACATTATATTAGCTGTAATTTTTTGATATGCTAGAGTTTATTTATATTATCTTACACAGTCCAACAAACTCCAAATATAGGAAAGGAAAGAATTGAACATAAGAAAAAAATTATATATAACATAAAGTGTCATCTGAAAACAATGAATAAAATTAAATGAATTCCACTACTCTAGTGTTTAGGACAGTTCTATTTATAATGAGAAACTTAGAATCTCTTCCGGTTACACTGGGCCACGTGGCTCAATCGGCCTGTGATTTGAGAACCCGGGTTTAATTCTCACAGTCGACAAACAATTTTCACAACAAAAACTAACTACCCATGTGGCTTCCCCGCCTCTACCATCTTTGAGGGCCGTAATTTGACAGTTAGTTACCGAACTTCGTGCGCATGAATCTGCTACGGCAGAGTAGCACAGTCAGTAATGAGTAAAATTTAATTTATTTACCTTGGAAATGAATATATGTACTTTTTTTAATTGTGTTAAATGTATTTTTAAACAAGCGCAGGCGATGCTGCCTTCATTTCTTATAGATTCGTTGTTAGAGAAGTGGGCGTAAGTGAAGATTTACGAAACAGGTGTACAGGAGCGAATGGATGAATGTTTGTTGCGTTTGATGGATTTTGGTTGTGAGAAAAGAAGAGTTTGTATGGAGGAAGTGTTAATGTGGTCGAATCGAGTATCGTGTGTCAGGATGAGAATGTTGACGGGTTCGTGCTACCCCATTTAATGGAATATAGCGTGATGTTATGTATGTATGTATGTTTTTAAGGGGGTGAGTGTTTTTTTGTGACACCCGATGTTTACGTCGGGGTAGTATGTTATGCATCAAGGTAGGGAAATAAGTGATAATCGCGCCCTCCCGTGAAGCATATTATACTTTTCATAACAAGTGCACAAAAATTACTGTCTTATCGGGACAAATGTCAAATATGGGTTGCGTAACTAGTTACCTAGGAAACACCGCAAACAGCTAATAATCGTAGTCTCTAGGGGAGAAAAACATCTCTCTAGGGAGAGAAACATGCTACCTAGGGAGAGAAACATAATGTTTCTCTCCCTAGGGAAGAAAAGCAGTGTTTCTGTCTCTAAAATTAGGGAATAAGAACGTGTTTCTTGTGCATGTATTACGAAAAATTCTTCCTTTCTTAAGACTTTATAGTTGCGACGAATAAAATCAAAAATAGTTAAGCTAGATGTGCATGATGTGACTAACTCAACGTCAACGTTCCGGTAGTGTAGAGGTAACATGCGTGGTCCTCCCCTCCCTCCACACGTGAGCGGTAATTCCACGGGGTGTTACGTTTTATGCTCCATCTGAAGGGATAGTACAGCAGGAAGTGACGCATGAACCGCCGTGTTACTTCACAGGTATGTTGGTTGTCTCGCTATTCGCTCGCGAAATGCGAATTTCAGTAAAAGGTAAATGTGAGTATGGTTGATTGGAATTAATAAGTTATGTAAGTGGAAATAATCACAACATTGTAGCAGATCTTTATAAGTGATACTTTGAAGGTTCACATGTGCAGTTACCAGCCGACAAATCACAACCTCCAAGTGTATTAATAGTAGAGAAGCCACAGAGCTTTGGAAAACAAAAGTGTTTAGGTCCGGCAAATTATTTTAATTATTGTTCAGATACCTACAAAAGTGAAAATAAGGCACAAAAAAAACTTTTTATATATCCTAATATCCATAGTAAATATGTGAAGTGTAATTACCAACTGTCAAATTACATCCCCCAAATTTGGTTCGTATATTTTCCGTTGCATATTGAAATAATTTTACAGAAAAATAATTTAAGTAAAAGTTACAAAGGACAACATTTTCTATCACTTTTATTAAAAAATAATTTAGAAATATAACATACAGGGTGTTTCACAACTTAGAGCAAAAAATTAAAGGGTATATTCTATACGACGTGCTGATCATGAAATAAAAAGAATTTTTTTTAAATCGCAAAACAATTTTCCATGTTTCCCAGTCCAACATTTTTTGTTGCCACTACCACTGGGTGGATGCTTATGTTAAAGTTATTAATTAAATAAAATTCTATTATAAATAACTGCTAATAATTGAATTGTGTAATTATTCTTTCGTAGTTGATACCTACTTCATTGTTTGTGTTTAATAGGAAAGCGAATCCAGTGAAGTACTACAAAAAATGTTTTAGATTAACAACCCTTAATTTTTCGAATTTAAAAAAAATTCTTTTTGTTTCATGATCAGCACGTCGTACAGAATATACCCTTTAATTTTTTGCTCTAAGTTGTAAAACACCCTGTATATAATTTAAATTGGGTTTCAAATTTGAATTCTCCATATTTTGAAGACTATTTAACCAAATTTTCGTCCATTAATATAAACTTTGTATTGATTTCTTTAAAAAAACATTATTTAACTCATCCAATTTTTCAACTCAATAAAGAAATTACTTTTCAATTTCCTTCATAAATACTTTTAAAAAGTTTCACTACATCTTTTCTGCAACGAAATAAACTAAACATTTTGACTAAAGCACACCTCGGTTGTTTTGTCATAGAATCATCATCACACCAGTATGAACACCAGCTGATGATGCTGTTCAAAATGATGCTGAAACTACAGGTAATAATTGTAGGTATGGTGATGAATATACGACAAAACAACTGAAGTGTACTTGTCAATATAACGTTTTAAACTTACCCCGGCTGCAGAAAAAAAGTAGTGAAACTTTCTAAGTATTTAGAAAAGAAATTGAAAAGAAATGTCTTAATTGAGTAGAAAATGTGTAGAAGAAACTTTAGAATATAATTCCCGGAATGTCAGTCAAACTGAAATCTATTTCTTCTACTTGGTTATGTAAAATAATTGGATCCAGTAGAATGGAAGCTTCTTACTTAAAAACTATTTTCTGCAGCCATCATATATTATAATTATATTTTTAATTTCATTCGTTCTAGAAAAGAATTATTCATATCTTGTTAGAAACTTATTTAAGTACTTCTCCGTTCAACTTTTCAAACTTTCAGATTAAATATTTTATATTTTAATTGGATATGTTTCATTTTAGATTAGCTAATTAATTATATGATTAGTAAGAATTCAAATAAATTGCTAGAATCCATCTTTCAAGAGGATACATTGACAGACAAGTCTGCTGCCAGATAAGTCACTCAATTATAGCATATCAATAAATCGATAGTTTCAAGCATATTTGTTGTACGTTCATTTTTTTTATTGGACATATTACTCGTATACTTGTGAAGTAAAATCATATTGCCACTGGACATGAAAATGAACAAATATCTCATCACGCCTTTCACCTATTATTGGGAGTGGCACTCCGCCATACCAGATCCTGGTTTCAATGTAATATTTAGTTGATATCTGATAGATGAATAATCTGTCACTTTATCCTTAATAGATATACAAAAGTTGGGATCACTTCAGTTATCTCTCTCTCAGAAAAATAACAAAATTTCTACTAAGCAAATTTTCAGTCCAAATGATAGCACCTCTATAAATTTAAAAGATACAATCACTTGAAAAAGTAATGTAAGTGTTGATTGATGTCCGGGCACGTCCTCAAACGTCAAGGTGAAGTGATGTCACATCTCAAACCTCACAAGCTTTATCTTCGTCGCTTCCGGTTACGTCGGTAATAGAATTTTTTCACTTTTTATGTAGTGTAATCCACCTTTTGATGTAGTTTTTAAATCTGTAATACAAATATTTGTTTTTTCTACGATTGCTATGAAAAGTTGACAATTACGCTCTCATTTGTCATCGTAAAGTTGACATTTTTTGTGGAGCAATCGGAAAATATCTGTTTTGCGCGTCTTCAATGGCAACGCTCGAAAAAGATATTAAATGCGCGCTTATTTCAATAATTACCAGGGATACAAACAAAACAGAAACTTGTCATATTGACAGTTGACAGAACAAATTTATTTTCAGTACGTATACGTTTTTTAATAATTTTAAGGTGCAATCGTAGAAAAAATGATGTGTGTATCACGAGCGTAAAGTGTCTTTGTTCCTCTTACACTATTGCAGCTCTCGCCTTCGGCTCGCGTTGCAATTACCGTGTTCGAGTAACAAAGAATCACTTTAAGCTCTTAATACACAAATAACTATTTTGAGAAACCCGGTATAGATGAAATGTTGAACTAATTGAATAAAAAATAAAAAACTTGTCATTTGTATTTGAAGTGCAATCAAGCTTGAAGTATCCATTCCCAGAAGATTTCCATGTCGCTGCGACTGCGACAAGGATCCACTGACCACCTCCGTCTCTCCATTCTCATCGCCATCGCCGCCACCGCCAGCGCCGCCGTTGACACAGCAAGTTAATCTAGTTCGGCGGCCGTGCTAACCTCGTTATCAGCCCGTGTTTGCGTATTCAGGCGGGGTGAATACATGACGGCGGGAACATCTTGCGCACCGTTTGGACAAGATACACGAGTCCCTGTTCGCCGGAGTCTGGCGTCCGCGTGCCCGGACTCCTATTCCCAATACGTCGATTTCTCAACGATGTGAAAGCAGGACTGTGATCCTCGCACGACGGATTCAATTTACGTTGCACGAGAAAATACTATTGTAAAGGATAATTGCTGCAGATAAAAAATTGTTATCCGTTTATTTATTATTTACGACCTTGTCAGAATGTAACATTTTACCACAATCGGGAATAAATGTCGATTTCTACATCAAAATCGTGATATAAATGCTACATTTTTTCCCGCAGTGCCATTGCTAAGAGCTTTTTCTTTCGTTGTCAATAACTACGGGAGATAAAAGTGTTTTAGTCCCGCTCTCCTGGTCATGAAAAAAGTACATTTTTCTTCCTCACGTAATAATATTGGCTGGTAGCTAAAGTTCTGTTTTTGCTTGTTTTAAGAGGGTGTTTTTGGGTGTGTTAGCTATCTCTAACATGTTAAAACCGTGCTTTTAGAACACCCAAATACAGAGCTTGTGCTACCAGCCATTATTACTTGACATTAGTGGCATCCAAGTGATATCAATCTTATCTAAATTTCTAATTTATTTTTGAAAATTTAACTCGAGTTTTGAAAAAAATATGTATACTTCGTGATGAAAGTGTCATTCTTAATATCCCTCGCCTTCGTCTCGAGAAGAAATGTCTCACTTTCTTTCCTTGCTATACAAATAATTATTGTTATTCTGTACAACAGGAACTTAATCCTAATTGAAGCCATTGAAAAATCAAATGTGCTGTATATTCCACATTGCAACAAGCTATAAAAAATCAAATAACCGTAATAGAAAAATACCAGAGCGACAACGCCATCATCTGACCGCCGTAACGACCTTCATTAACGCCTGTCGGGCCATCGCAGCATAGCTGCGTCGAAGAACAGCATTCCAGACACACTGCACCCTTACGTGGGGTCTACCTACACAACACATTTTACGCATGTGATCCTGGGACGTCGACTGAGAATTTGTACCGAACAAGAAATTATACTCACATAATAGTCGACTCAAAATTCACTAATATATAAAAATATAACTGTGTGCTGCTACCACTTCTGTCTAATTTACATAAAGATATATTCCATCAAATGGGGTAGCACAAATTCTAGAAATATTCACTCATCAGATTCATCAACCTCGCTTCAACCACATTCATAGTTCCTTTCATACAAGCTCATTTATTCCTCATTCTCGGAATCATTCATCACGTAAAAACCGTTCATTCTCATCTATCCATTCGCTCCTAAACACCTTTTTCATCAATCTTTCCAAATAAGTTTCACATGCTCAAAACTTATCAAATAACCCATGCTCGCTCCTCTAACAACGATTCTAAAAAAATAAAAAAGAAAATGAGCGACAGCCTTATGTAATTTGTAGCTCAAAGGTTAGGAAATACCGAAAGAAAAATTACATTCTCTCCCCAGGTGTATATACTATTTATTTATTTAACCCTGGTTCGATCCCCACAGCCGACAAACAATTTTCACCAATTTAAATCTATCCCTGTGGCTTCCCCTCCACTAATATCTTTGGGGACCGTGATTTGACTACTGGTAACCGTACTTCACACGAAGAAATATATCACTTACCAATATCTGCTTAGGCAGAGTGCCACACCCAGTAATAGGTAAAAGGCGTATGATATATTTATTTATTTTAATCTAAGTAAGATTAAAAACGAACTAGGTAATTTTAAAATACAATTTATTCATATTTTTTTGACATTTATGAATTTTTAAATGATTAGTAGTCTTTGACATAAAAAAAAATTCCTTAACAACAGTGAATATTTATGTAAACAAGTTTGTTTATATCAAATGACATGATATTTCTAAATTGGAATAACAAGAATACAGCAGAGCACCCTCGGAAAAATCCCAAGAAATTGTTGATGCAACTTCTGCAGCTGTTCTTAGGTTTTTATTTGTTTTATTGTACTCTATTGTATTTTACATATATTTCACAGGTAAACTGTCGAAATAATATAAATTTCCTAGAGGAATAATGTGCACATTATTTCTCTTAGGATTCTAGGGATCCTAGGGATAATAACTATTTATGGAATTAATAAGGAAATGAAGGTTATTACCTTACGCATGAGAAATTTGCAGAACAAGGCGTAGCCGAGTTATGTAAACACATAAGTAAGGTAATAACCGAGTATTCTTACGTGTTTCATACAATATTTTTTATACTTCCGTTCTAATAAATACGAAAGAGCGTTTTTAAAATTATGAAATTTTGATATATTAATGACAGTTATAAATTCAAAAAATAAAAGAATAACACATCAGAATTCGTCTACCAAGATATCTTAATTTTTTGTGTTGCTATGTTACCTCATTATTTTACTAGTTAAATAATGCAGTTCATTACCTAACTCAAATAAGTGAAATAAAACGTCTATTTCCTAACGGAAGTAAAAAAAAAAGTTTTACTTCTGTCCCGATTATTGTATCACAGACTCGGCCAAATACTTCCGGTCGTGCACTCTATATTTATTCCTCAGTTGTCTTCGCAGTATCTCACCCTCAATTTCACCAACATCAACTCTTTGGACGATTCCTCTCGGGACAAATTCACACACCACCCTCACTTTGTACATGCGTCGTCTGTGCTTTATGTGGCGTGTGCATGTAAAGCCAAGTCACGCGTCACGCACACGCATAAACGCATGTCAATTTTTATTAGCGATTGTCGAATTCATGGCGCAATCGTGTACAAAATTTTACTGTTCCCGCCACCGCCAGGATTTAGCTTTCCTGTGCGTATAAGGAGGAGTCATAAGAAATATTGCTCCTTTGAATCTTGTAACTAATAATTGATTGATGAAACTAGTTTAGAAACATTTTATTATCAGGATTAAAAGTTCTCAGCTAAGGAAGTTTGTTACAGCAAAAAGTTTTTCATATTTTCTTTAAGAAAATTTACATTTTTAAGCGGTAAATTAATTGCACGAGCTATATATTACACAGTTTAGGTTCGGCGGTGGCCGAGCGTGTTAAGGCACATCTCTTAACATACTGTGACGTCACCCGAGCCATGGTTCGTCAGTTCGAATCCGCCTGTCGACAATGTGTGATTTGTCGTTAAATATAAAATACAGTTACATGTATTTATCACACTCGGTCGCTATAAGTTAGTCACTTATACGCCTTAAATAATGTAGCATTTGACTACGAAAACCGGCAGTACAGCAGTGTAAAAACTGCGGCTCGGTGTGCCCGGTAGGCCCAGGCTCGATTTGGGCTGTAGCGCCACAGATGATGATTATAATTTTTTTAAATTAAGATTCATTATAAATATAACTCTTTTTTGCTTGCAAATATTTTCAAATTATTTTTGATAATAAAAGTGGTAGAAAGTATTATTGAAATGTGGAACGTATGTCGAATGAAAAACTAGTGAAATTGAGGGTGAAAGATTGTATGACGAACTAGGAATGAATGGATAGATATCATTGAAGTTTTATCGAGTGCACGACAGATGAAACAAGTTTGTATAAAAGGACTTCATACTTCATACAAGTTTGTATTATCTCTCATTCGCACAAGAAACCTTCAATTATATTTATTCATTTATTTCTAGAAATTATAAACGTAAATGAAGTGAAAATAAAGTGACAGGATAGGAAATATTGATGAGAGGGTGACAGAGGAATAAATGGATGAATATACCTGAAGGTTTGTTGCGTGAACGAAAAATGAGACGAGCTTATATAAAAGGTATTATAATTGTTGATGAAGTGAAAATGGAATGACAAAATAAGAAAGCTTGATGAAATTTAGAGTTACAGAACTAGAAATAAATGGATGAATATAAGTTTTTGTTTTAACAAGGACTTATCAATTAATGATATTACATTGAATTATAAATAAATAAAATATAAATATATCATCACGCCTTTTACCCTTTACTGAATGTGGCACTCAGCCTAAAGAGATCTCGGTAACTGATATATTTCTTCACGTGAAGTGCGGTTACCAACCGTCAAATCACGGCCTCCAAAGATATTAGTGGAGAGGGAGCCACAGGGGTAGATTTAATTTGGTGAAATTGTTTGTAACCTGTGGGGATCGAACCAGGATTCTCAAGATCCACAGGCCGTCTCGATATCACTGAGCCACCTACCCCATTGAATTGTAGATAAAAAATTGGGATACCACTAGGATTTGAACTTTGGTCATTTTCTCTGAACCAACCAATGTTTCTCTCTATTTTTGTTATGTGCCAATAGCGGTATCTTCACTTTTCTCTATCTTCTATCGTTTCTTAGAATTCTCAATTTTTTTGACAGTAACAATTTAAATGTCAACTACTAATTAAAATAGTTCTACAGTTCTGCATTATAATATTTTTAGCAGATTTTTGTTAGTTTGTAACTCAGGTACTGATTGTTAATTATAATTGCTAAATGTATCTACTAATTGGACAGTGAACTCAGTTTTAGTAAACAGTGTAACTTCTCAGACTAGCATATGAGACTTGATAGTAAGTTAGTGCTTGTTACTAACTATTGTCCGAGAACCTCGAACAATAGACACTGATATCTGTGAGTTGCAGCTCAGTGCAGCAAGTGTCAACATTTACGTAGTTAAGTTTGTCGGATTCCAGAGTCGAACTCTGTCCCATGTTGACTTTTCGTCGGCCAATTATCTACAGCCGGGGCTTCCACGTATATCACAGACTTGGCTAACTTCTCCCTAGTAAGGAAATCAATCTCATCGAGACTTCATTACTTTATCTATGTTTCAAATACTAAATGTCTCAAATAAATAGAAAACATATATCGTCACACATTACTGCGTGTGGTACACTACCGCAGTAGATGTTAGTAAGTGATATATTTTTTCGTGTGAAGTGCAGCTTCCAAAGAAAAACAAGACTTTTAGAAAATTCTTAGTCGTTGGGCAAATTCTGAGTTTGGATTCGGTTTTAGAATACCAAAATGCATATGAAAACCCTACTCTGGTTTAAAGAACATCCACTTTTTTTGTGGTTCTTTGTAATTATTTTGGTTTCTTATAATTCACGCTAATTGTATTAATAATCCCTTAAAATGTAGAAACGTAATTAAGATAAAGTTAATGCATATCATCTAAAAAATAAGTAAAATAAAAAATAAAATGTAGGGTAATTTTGTTAACAGCCCTAGAGAAAGGAGTACTTTCCCGAAACTATATTTCAAAAACTAATCTAGATATGAAGATGCGCTCAACGGCGTTAATTTTTTCGTACTCCAATTAACTTGTAAATAAAGTTTCAGCATTTTTTTTTATTTCTGTCAAAAATTTTTGAAAAACAATTTTTTTTAACATTATCTCAAAAACTAGAAGACAAAATGTTTCTGCGGATTTGACCATTGGATTCATCAGACCAAAATAAGAGTAAAAATTTGAGGAAATAATTTAAAAATTTAATTACTTAAAATTAACTGAAAATTTGCTTATAAGTCAATTCGGACAGGGAGGAATTCAATGGTCTTTGAAGCGCATCTTCATACCTTGTTTAGTTTTTAAGATAGATATAAGACACGGGAGCAATTAGAAACCAAACTTTTCCGGCAAACAGTTATGATAAAAAATTGCACATCGCAATACCTTATTTACTACAGATTATTTCATTTTTGTAATAAATTTCTGGACAAGTTTTCATAATTCCTTTTATACAAACTCATCTCAACTTTCGTTCACGCAACAAACCTTCGATCATATCAATTCATTTATTCCAAAATAGTCCACAAAATTTTCTACAATATCTTTTGAAAAACTATTTATTCTGACGCATATCCCCTAGACTAGGGTTGTAAATACAGCACTGTTACGCACATATAAAGCTGGCGCCCACTAGAGACCTGCGCCCCAAGCTCGAAGCTCGCGTTCGAGCTTGCGATCGTCAGACTCGAATTGTGCATTAAATTGCTAGTAGCCCGATAAAAAATTCATGAATTTTTCAAAGATTGTATGGCGTGCGTTTCTCGGTCGCTGTATCTGCCGCCACCGCGGGGGTGGATGGGGCTGTTTACCCCTTGACGCGGCCTAGAACGCTCGGAACAGATGGCTGCGGACATGACGTCACACATTATTAACGGTGTTTTCATATTAAAAGGATTTACATTTATTATAGGTTAAAATGTTCTACATGAACACTTTGATAACGTAAACAGAACAAGGAAATAAAATCGCAAAACGTTAACAGCACCTCGCACAAAACAAAAATATAATAGTTATAATACCATTGGTGTCCTGATTACTTTACAGGAACAATATTCAAATGAATGTTTAGAGTATTAAATTCTGCTTCTAAATTAGTCTAGATATTACATTTTATTTATTTAGTTAGTGTTAAAATTAAGTTTAAAATAGGTCAGTGACAGTTAAGCGATGTTTATTTGCATTGCAGGACTTTTCTACAACAGAATAACCGAAAGTATTTCATTGCTAAGGATGAAAGTAACTATTATCCTCCTTTGCGTATACAGGGTGTTTCACAACTTAGAGCAAAAAATTAAAGGGTATATTCTGTACGACGTGCTGATCATGAAACAAAAAGAATTTTTTTAATTCGAAAAATTAAGGGTTGTTAACCTAAAGTATTTTTTGTAGTACTGCACTGGATTCGCTTTCCTATTAAACACAAACAATGAAGTAGGTATCAACTACGAAAGAATAATTACACAATTCAATTATTAGCAGTTATTTATAATAGAATTTTATTTAATTAATAACTTTAACATAATCATCTACCCAGTGGCAGTGGCAACAAAAAATTTTGGACTGAGTAACATGGAAAATAGTTTTGCGATTTAAAAAAAATTCTTTTTGTTTCATGATCAGCACGTCGTACAGAATATACCCTTTCATTTTTTGCTCTAAGTTGTGAAACATCCTGTATATGGTTTTATTGCAATCGTCAGTACACTCTGCCATAACAGATATAGGTAAATGATATATTTCTTCGCGTGAAGTGCGGTTACCAATCGTTAAATCATGGCCCCCAAAGATGTTAGTGGAGCGGGAGCCACAAGAGTAGTTTTAAAATACAATAAATAAATAAATATATCATCACGCCTTCTACCCATTACTGGGTGTGGCACTCTGCCTAAGCAGATCTCGGTAAGTGATATATTTTTTTACGTGAACTGCGGTTACCAGTCGTCAAATTACGGCCCTCAAAAATATTAGTGGACGGAAGCCACAGGGGTAGATTTAAATTGGTGAAAATTGTTTGTCGGCTGTGGGGATCCAACCAGGGTTCTCAAGATCCACAGGCCGACTCGATACCACTGAGCCACCTACCCCATAAGAGTAGTTTTAATGGGGAAAAATTATTTGTCGGTTTTAGGAATCAAATCCGAGTTCTCAAATCCACAGACCGACTCGATACCACTGAGTCATGTACCCCATAAGATACAAATAAAATAATAGTAAATATTGAATGTAGTTGTACAACATATATTTACAATGTCAAATTCTTATCAAAAGGTATATTTCATTGAAGGAAAGAAATACTATAGAAAAACACCAAGTGGAAAATTCTATACCCGTTACAAGTGAACATGTGTACTTGCCAACCCCGCGCGGGTCGCGATATGTATGTATCTGAAAAATTCACCACATTTCTCACGCTAAGAAGAAAAATAAGTCTAATAAATCCATTGTGCCAGAACAAAGCGTGGACCTGCGAGCTGCTGCATTAACAGCGTGGGTATTTCGAACAATGCAATCATTTGCATTAATTTCTAATTTGGCAGAAAGTTGCACGCGGATTATCTGACGTAAAGCCATTTATTTCTACTACAATTCACATGGGATTAAAGCAACTAATAATTGAACGAGGAGAATACGACAGATTACTACACCATTGTCAAAATATTCCACACAAAATCATAGGCTGTAGCACAAGCTTTGTTTTTGCCTTTTTTAACAGCAGTGTATTTGGGTGTTTTAGCTATCTCTAACATGTTAAAACCGTGCTCTTAGAACATCCAAAAACAGAGCTTATGCTACCAGCCATAGTGGCCGAGCGTGAAAGCACATCTCTTAACATACTGTGACGTCACCCGAGCCAAGGTTCGTCAGTTCGAATCCGCCTGTCGACAATGTGTGATTTGTCGTAAAATATAAAATACAGCTACATGTATTTATCACACTCGGGCGCTATAAGCTAGTCACTTATACGCCTTAAATAATGTAGCATTCGACTACGAAAACCGGCAGTACGGCAGTGTAAAAACTGCAGCTCGGTGTGTCCGGTAGGCCCAGGCCCGATTTGGGCTGTAGCGCCACAGATGATGAAATATCTGTTTCATTATTATGCAATGTTATCATGCAATTTATAAATATTTAAGTTTGCCTACAGACATTAAAAAATAGACCTTTTTGAAAAAACGTGTTTAGCAAAACAAAATTCTAATTAAAATTCAATTCATTATATTTATTTTGACAGAGTAGTTTTTGCAAAATGGTTAATAATTAAGGTTGTAATTAGCGTTCTACAAAAATGTAATGCAAAATCAGGTTGCATATTTTTACCACAGTAGATACACTAAGATCTGCAATTGCTGAGTTTGTCGACTGTCAACTGTCAAACTTGCAAAAAGGATATTAATATAAATCACCGTATATAGCTATCAATTAGTAATTACAATTAGCAATTACAATTAATAGTCAATGTTTGTCATATGTCAATTAATTCTAGTATTCAAACCAATAAAATTGTAGTACTAGTACTAGTAATACTAAATGAAATGTTAGCAAACTCTAAACGTATCAATACATAACATTATTGAATGTGGCAGTTATAGCAGATCCCGGTAAGTGATATATTTCTTCGGGTAAAATGCGGTTACTAGTCGTGAAATTACGGCTCCCAAAGATGTTAGTGGAGAGGGAGCCACAGGGATAGTTTTTGAAGTGGCAAAAATAGTTTGTCGGCTTTGGGAATCAAACCCAGGTTCTTCAATTTACTGGTCGACTTGATGCCACTGAACCACATATAATTTATATTTTTTTAAATATTATTCGTATGTACTTTACGAATACATAAACAAGATTAAATCAATCGAATATTTGACAGTAAGTTATACGATGATATATGAGGTAAAACCAGGGTTCGTAAATATCATGATATTTATAATAAATATCAATATATCAGATAAATATCACTTTTTGGATATTTATTTTTTAATTTTAGTTTTTGTACACATTTATTTATTTATTTTAGAAAAACTAAAAAATTCGAAAAATTTCACTTTTCCGGAGGCTATATCTCAAAAAGTAAACAAGATATGGAAATGCGCTCAACGGCGTTGAATTCCCCGTGTCCGAATTGACTTATAAGCAAATTTTCATGCAATTTTAAGCAATTTAATATTTTTAATTATTTCCTAAGGGGTTTTTTCAGATTTTAATTCAATTTTCCCAAAAATCCTTAATCGTAGGATTATTAAAACGAAAATTTACATACATATGTATTTTGACCCACTGAATCCAGTGGTGCAATCTTCAAATGCATATGACTTCTGGTTTTCGAGAAAATGTTAAAAACCCGCTTTTTGCGATTTTTTTTGGCGGAAAATTGAAAAAAAATAAAAATCGCTGAAACTATGTTTATAAGTTAACTGAAGCACGAGAAAATTAATGCCGTTGACCGCGTTTTCATATCACATTTAGTTTTCGAGATATAGCCTCGTAAAAGTAGAAAAACTGAAAAATTCGAAAAATTTCACTTTTCCGGAGGCTATATCTCAAAAACTAAACAAGATATGGAAATGCGCTCAACGGCGTTAAATTCCCCGAGTCCGAATTGACTTATAAGCAAATTTGAGGCTATATCTCAAAAACTATTTGATATTTTTATATAATGGATATATATCATTGCAAAAATATGACGATATATATCAAAATAAATATCATGATATATATCGATCGATATATATCTTCGAACCCTGGGTAAAACTAAACAAAAGAGATGGGAGCTTTTCCTGAAAAGATAAGGATAGCAGAAATCCTTTAAATATTCACTCAATTTTGACACATCATCCACGTTCATAATTTCTTTCTCATCTTTCGTTTACACAATATTCCTTCAATCATGTCCGTCAGTACGGTGGTGTGGATAGCAATATGGAATTCGAATCCGGAGATCCCAAGTTTGAATCGCACTCAAGCTAAAAATTTCGGACCCTGTACTGTAATTGGGATTAAGTTCCTGTTGTACAGCGTAACATAATTAAATAAATAAATATATAAGTATTCATTAATGACATGTCGTCCACGCAACCTCTCACCTTAATTTCATCAATCTCTCATTCGACATACATTCCACATGCCTCCACAATTAACTTATACCCACGCTTCTCAGTTTTACGCTCATCATAAATAACCAAATTTGTGCTTTCTCGAAATGTAAAACATTAGAATTCATACATAGCACAAAAACAAACATATTGTCGAAAGTTCCGTAATGAAGTTCCCGGCAGAGTTCATAATTACGGAACCAGATTGCGTGCGTGTATAGTTAAAAATGTAATTAGTCTGCTGCAGCCGCTAGCCTTTTAACTAAAACGTTAATTAGGGATCATGACGAACACGAACTTTATATTCAATGCGTATACAATCATTTTCCTGAAGATAGTTAGGAATAACTTTGTCGTACAGGTACAGTCTTAATCTAATGTGACAACTAATTAAAGCCTACAATTGTATAACAAAGGAAGCAGGACTGTATTGGCAAAAATCGCGTCAGCGATACTCCTTACACAATAAAAGATTAATAATTATTATTGTGCATTAGGCGAATAACAGTAATTTTTTTTATATATATAAATATAACTACTAGCTTAGCTACAATTACTTTAGCTATAGCTATAGCTGCGATAAATACAAAAATATATAGTTATAGTTTAAAATTAAAATAATTATATAATCACGCTTTTTATCCATTACTGGGTGTGACACTATGCCGTAAGCAGATTTCGGTAATTGATATATTTTTTCGCGTGAAGTACGGTTAGCAGCCGTCAAATCACAGTCTCCAAAGATATTAGTGGAGGAGGAGCCACAGGGGTAGATTTTAAATTGGTGAAAATTGTTTGTCGGCTGTGGGGAGCGAACAAGGGTTCTCAAGATCCACAGGCCGACTCGATACCACTGAGATGATTTTTTTATCTTAACCGAATAATCGAAAGTAAACTTTTCTTCCTTCATATGCGAGACGAAAGTTGCCTATTATCTTTCTAGTGAGGAAAGTAACTGTTAACCTCTTAAATGTATGGTTAGTTTCATTTTAATTTAAATGACATGAAAGAATAGTCGTAGATAAAAGTTTATTAAAAAACGAAATAAGTGCGATTAAAATCTTCAAAATGAGTTATTTATACTATTTATTTCTATTTTGCGTTTTTAATAAATTATGGGGTAGGTGGCTCAGTGGTATCGAGTCGGCCTGTGGATCTTGAGAACTCTGGTTCGCTCCCTACAGTCGACAAACAATTATCACCAATTTAAATCTACCCCTGTGGCTTCCCCTCCACTAACATCTTTAGGGGCCGTGATTTGACGGCTGGTAACCGCACTTCATAAAAGTAAAAGGCGTGATAATATATTTATTTAATATATTAAAATTTTTAAAAATCTAAGATATATAAACCGAGTACATTTAGGGCAATTTGTATATAAAATGTTGTGGTTGATAATCATTATTGGTATTTATGCAATATATCAGGTTATTAAAAGTTACGTCATAAAACAAAACACGCATTAAAAAGGGGTCATTTCAGTGCACTTGTAACAAAAGTCCTGTACGTTCTTATGCCTATGGCACACTGGTCGAAGAGCATCGATGAGCTCTTCGATGAAACAATAGAACGCACCCTTCATTGACAAACAATAAAAGCTTCTTTAAGTTGAGAAAGAAAAACTAGATTTCAAAAATATGCTAACGTGAAGTGAGACACAAAAGATACGAGTGAAATAAGATACGTTCGTTTCATCGATGAGCTCTTCGATGGAAATAGAGGAGCCTCTAATTTTCGTCGATGACGGGTGCTTTCTGTTGTTCCACCGAAGAGCGTATGACGTTGGCAACGTGGAAGCAATGGTAGTAGAGAACTTATTCCCCATGTTAATCGCCTATGGCTTATAGCACAGTTTTTGTGAAACGCCCTGTATACCTTATAATCTTTGTGTAAATTTATGATCTTTGGTTTTCTATGTATGAATATTTCGTACTATTTGATATTTGAATGTATCCACGGCATTGCTGAAATAAGGAGTATTGCGGTCCTGGATGAGGACGTCCCGATTTGTACGTAGCTTGTTGTACAGTTCACAATTGAATTAAACTCGTGTTTGCAATGGTATCGACGAATTGTAGCACAAGTTGCTTGGATCTGTTATTCTGCTCCCGGCTCTTGTTAAAAGGAAAGTTATAAATTACATCCTGACAAAAATGTTTGCAACTGTGAATTCGGCCATTCATTAACTTTCTGCGTTGTCTTTATTGAATTTCAAAATGGATTAATTTCAGTTTACAATTTATCCCTTTAAAACATTATTTCGTTAGAGTTGTACGGCTACGACCAAACAAATTTCCGAGCGGAATTTTGAGTAATTGGACTGACAAGACGCGGCTTTTATGGCCCAACTTTACACCAATTTACCGACATATTTACTTTACTTCACCCGCAGGCGATTTGCAGTCGCTGCCTGCCTTACAGCCTTGTTTAGGGCGGAGAACATGAACGCAAATGTTACCTTCATTATCTTTTTTTAACATTTTATTTTAAGTCAGATCCAAGCAATATTCTCTGTGCACTGCTTTCATGTTTCTGTTACATATTTATTGCAAAATTATTATAGTTACAAAAGTGTTTTTTTTATATTAAATACGAGGGTCGTTCAATAAGTCCTTAGAAAAAAGTAGAAAAAACACTTTTTTTGGGTAGATTTTTTTTTATTTTTCTACATAATCTCCTTTTAGCTCTATACACTTCTCTAATCGTTTTCTCAAATTTTTTAAGCCGTCCAAAAAGTAGGATTTCGGAAGCACCTCAAAATAGGCTTCCGTTTGGGCGATGGCTCCTCATTGGACGTAAACCTTCGTCCGCCAAGCCATTTCTTTAAGTTTGGAAATAAGAAAAAGTCACTGGGGGCCAAATCTGGTGAATACGGTGGATGTTGCAATAATTGGAACTTTAATTCCATAATTTTGGCCATCGCAATTGCGCAGGTTTATTCTCCACTGTGAGCAACCGCGGCATCCATCTTGCCGAGATTTTTTTCACACCTAATTTTTCGTGCAAAATTAAAGCGACTATGCCTTGTGATAGCCTCAACTATTTCGCGCACTTTGATTCGTCGGTCACTTAAAACCATATCGTGGATTTGGTCAATCATTTCGGGGGTAGACACTTCTACAGGGCGTCCGGAACGATGTTCATCTTTTGTGGATGTACGGCCACGTTTAAACTCATTCACCCAATTGTAAACAGTTGCAAACACAGGAGCAGATGTGCCATGAACTTCATCCAACTCAGCTTTAATTTCTTTCGGCGTTAAGCCTTTTAAATACAGATGTTTAATCACCGCTCGAAACTCACTTTTATCCATTATTATAAACAATCAAAAGTTTTTTACTACAATTGACAACAACAATGAAACTACGTGACGGCTAAAGCTAAAACTCTAACAGTTGACTAGTTAGGAGTGCTGCTTACTGGAAAAAATTCATTTTCGATACTACGAGCACCATCTCTTGGATTTTCTAAGGACTTATTGAACGACCCTCGTATATTCAATTTATTATTGAACTATAGTATATTATAAATATTTGTAAAGCGTTTCAATTTCCTACGACAATTCATCATTTTTTTTTAGATCTTTTTTTATTGTATCCAACAATAATAAAAATATTGCTGTGAATTTATTATCTCACTGTAATTTTTTGTATTTATTCAAATTTCCGGAGGCTATATCTCAAAAACTAAGTAAGATATTAAGATGCGCTCAATGGCATTGAATTCGCCATGTCCAAATTGATTTATAAGCAAATTTTTTACATAATTTAAACGATTTATTTTTAAGCTGTTTGCTCTAAAATTCTATTTCGTATAAATTTTATTAAATTTTTAAATATTAAATATTGCTACAAATTTTATTACAAATAAATAGGAGAAATTCAATGCCGTTAACACATTTTCATATCTTGTTTAGTTTTCTCGGGAAAGTCAAAAATTTGATTTGTTGAAATTTTTGGAAAATTCAACTCTTCCGGACAGTATATCTTAAAAGCTAAACAAGATATGAAAATGCGCACAACGGCATTGAATTCCCCTTATCTGAATTGACTTATAAGTAAAATTATAGGAAATTCTACGCAATTTATTTTTTTTAAATGTTTTCTTTGAGTTTTTTATGATTTTTGCTAAAATTTTGTTTAAAACTTAATTATAGATATGTAATGCCATTGAGGACATTTTCATATCTTGTTTAATTTTTAAAATATAACCTCAGGAAAGTCGAAAATCTGATGTAAAATCTAATATAAAGATGCGTTAAAAATAACCTTTGAGTTTCATATTATTTTCTAACCAATACTTATTTTTTCCGGAGACTATATCTTAAAAACTAAACAGCTTGAATGCTCCGTGTTCGAATTAACTTTAAGCTTCAGCTAATCTTAAGCGACTTAATTATTCAAAATTTTCAAAGGTTTTTTCGATTTTCAAACAATTTGCTCTAAAATAATTTCTCTCTAGATCGTCTACGCAATCTCTCACCCCAATTTCACCAACATACACCTATTTCACCAACCGTTCATTTAACATACATTCTACATATTCAAACTATCTAAAATGACACACACTCACCCTTAAGATTAAAAATACTGATTAATAATGAAGTCACACACTTCATCAATGCAATATTTGTAGTGCAACAGCTCTTACATTAGATAGTGACGCTTAAAGCTTATTCAAGTGTTCACGCATCAATGTTGGTGTACGCACGCACAGCTTGACACCTCGCACGTTTCAAGTCTATTTTTAGACAATTCGTCACCGCAGGAGCAGAAGCAGGAGCAGCAGGAGCCGAGGTAAAACAACGCTTCGAGGCTGCAGGATACGATTGATAGACAGGTCAACACACTACGGGTGATATGATCGAGAAACGATCGATAACTTCAACGGTGCCACCATTATTACTTCAAAGAAACTATGTATGAAAAGATTTTATAGTACATTTTGTAAATAAATAAATAAATATATCATCACGCCTTTTACCTATTACTACGTGTGGCACTCTGTCCAAGCAGATCTCTATAAGTGATATATTTTTTCGCGTGAAGTGCGGTTACCAGCCGTCAAATCCCCCAATGATATTAGTGGAGAGGAAGACACAAGGGTATAGTTTGGTATTCACTTTATAGATTATTTAGTTTCAAGTTGACAACAGATGTGTACAAATAGGATGACAAGTAGATTTATTTATTTATGCTACTCTGCACAACAGAAATTTAATCCCAATTACAGTCACCAAGCCGCAGTTTGTTAGTTTATAATATTTTTAATTTACGTGGGATTCGAACTTGGGAGATTTGAAATCGAATACCATATTAGTTATATGTTAAAAAAAATATTATTTTGTTTGCAATTGAGGGAGATGGCGATTATGTGAACGACCTAGAAATTAATATATGTATATTTATTTATTTATTTATGTTACGCTGTACAACAGGAACTTAATCCCAATTACAGTACAGGGTCTGCACTCACCGAGCCGCAGTGTAATAGTTTATATAATTTTTAGATTGAGTGAGATTCGAACTCGGGATCTCCGGATTCGAATTCCGTATCGCTATCTACACCACCGTACTGACGGACATATGATTAAAAGTAGCATGAACAAAAGATGAGACGAGCTTGTATGAAAGGCATTATGAATATGGATAAAGCGTGGAGTGATTGGATAAGTATGATAGAATTTCAGGATGAATCTAATGTTTCATGAAATATTCATTTCATATCTATCCATTTAAATAAAAAACAACAAAGACAAAATTAATTGTATTTGAATGCTCACTTGGTGGAACTAGGTTTAATAATAAAATATCAAACTAAACACTTGTCTAAGTCTCACAAAATTCTCATGTCATTTTACTGTTTGTTAGAGATCTTATTCTCTGCTGGCACAGTTCTTCGTCACACAGCTCCTTCACGTAAACTTTGTTCTAGGTGAAGGAGTGTGTTATACCATACTGATGAGCTCCAATAAGAGCGAAACGCGTCTATGGTTACTAACTGTGCTGGCCAGCCTCTGACGACGACCTCATAAGGTGACTTGGAGGTTGAATTTTGTGAGACTTAGACAAGTGTTTCTTCAAACATGAATTTATTAGATTCATCTTCATTCATAAATCCTTCAATTAAGCTCGTTTATTCCTCCCATTCAAGTAATAAACATTCAATTATATACATAAATTTATTCACCTTAAACATGTACTCATTAGATTTATCCCAAAATTCATCTATATTCATAATTTCACTAATTAAACTCGTTTATATCTCAAAATCATCCGGTCACATAACAAACATTAATTTTTTCACCCTTAAAATATTATCTAATTAGATTTCTCCCGCAATTAATCTTCCTCAAACATTTCTGTCCTAGCATACCACTTTCGCTTCATCTACATTTATAAATCCTTTCATACAAATGTATTTAGTTCTCTTAATCATAATCATTTGTTGACATAACACGGCATCCATTTATTTGTCAATTGTAAATAAAAATATTCAAAACACAGTTGAAACATAAAGTATCAAGAGATGAAAGACGGAAAGAATAAACAGCAACAAAGTAAAAGTAAGTTTCATTTCTTGTTGAAGAAGAAGCATCGCTCAGTGGGTCTTATATCCTTTCAAATGTTATTGACTAGTGGTGTTCATTCGACTAGTATAACTATATTTCCTAGTTCCAAGTTTCAAGTGGACATGCTGTCCATACTGAAACTATACTTCTAGAAATAAAATTTGTCCTGCCGTCCTCTGGAGACTGAAATATATCTCATCATTTTTCAGGACCCGTAGTTTTGAAATTGTCGTCCGCTAAGATAGAACGAATGGCCTCATATATAATATTCTTACCGACGCTGGGAAGCCACGAATTTTACATTTTGCTTTTACTTTATTGTATTCTAGTTTTAAAATAAAAATAACTTATTTAAAAGCCATATTTTACCAGAAAAACATACATTTATTTCTTCAATTAGCGTTGCACTCATTCACATTTCTTTCATGCAACTCGTCTCATCTTCAATCACATTCATTCATTTATTTCTTGAAACATTTATTTATTTCATTCATCCTGCAATTCGAACATTCTTATCCTGTTACTCCACGCTTCATCCACATTCATAATTCATATCTTACTCACCTCATCTATCATTTGCACTATAAAATTTCAATCATATACGTCCATTTATTTCTTGAAACATTCACTACACATTTATTCATTAGATTCATCCTGCAATTTCATTATTGTTATCCTATAACCTGCAATTGTGTGGAGTTCACCTTCAAAAACAAGCGCAGAGGGTTACTCCCTTCCTTCCTCATTTTTTTTCTTCATTTTCAATTTTTACTATACAGTGTCTAACTGCAATTGTGTTAAATGTATTTTTAAACAAGCGCAGACGATCCTGCCTTCATTTTTTTTATTGATTCGTTGTTAGAGAAGTTGGCGTAAGTGATGATTTACGAAACAGGTGTACATGAGCGAATGGATGGATGTGAATGAAGGTTTGTTGCGTGATGATGGATTTTAGTTGTGAGGAAGGAAAGAGGTCGTATGGAGGAAGAGTTAATGTGGTTCGAACGAGTATCGTGTGTCAGGATGAGAATATTCTGTGAATGTTTGAGGGGTTCGTGCTACCCCATTTAATGGGATATAGCGTGATGTTATGTATGTATAACTAGTACTAATCGATTTAATGAAACTTAGATTAATTGTTACTAAAAATACGTAGCCAGACTATGGAGAAAGAAATAATTATAATAATACTAATTAACAATATTATTTTTAAAAATCGTACAAGCGTGATAGTTCTGTATTTGCAGATCTCTATAGATAGCATTTTATTCACCGTTAAAGCAATTTTAGACATTAAATAATGATACTAGGTAAATTAGTAGTAACTAAGGAAATGATACAAGTTTTTGGTATATAGTTTAGTCTAGAATAACCGAGCACATAACGTATATTTCTCAAAAATACTTTGTTTGAAATAATAGAATAAATCATACATTACCTACATTTTCTGGAATCTAGAACATCTTAAAATCATAAAATTGAATTTATAATGCATACTAAAATATATTTTTACAATATTATACAAATTCAAATGCCATACGTCCTATATAAATGCAACAATACATCGACGTGTGTCTTATATAAAAATATTATATAATTAACATAAATAACATTTACAATTAAATCCAAACAAATTAAATACATCGTAACTCGAAATCAACTTAAATTAAAAAAATGTGTTTAAATATTTAAAGTGGAATATTCAGTTTCTTCAGCAGACATTTAACAGCAAAGACAGGATTCCTGAAGATTCGAGGCCGGTTCATGTTGATAATGCCCCAGTCGGGGACAAGAGAAGGAAGAACATCTTTCTGTCCTTTTACATGTATCTTTGTTGGGACATTCCGCATTCTTGTTAACATTTTTTGTCTTCTTTCGCACTGTTGATGTGTTTTTGCTAAGATTTTATCAACATTTTTTTCGGACTTGATCACCTACAAGCGACAACATTATTTGTATCAACATTTTAAAACTTTTAATTTAATTAATTATTGTAGTAGTACAAAATTCTTCACATATTTTGGTAGGTGGCAGCAGCTACCTATTGTAAGACTGAATTTTAGAAAATCAATACTTTCAGACCTGCGTAATAGCCAGCAGATGTCACAAAAACTTGCGCGATTATTTGAACGATTTGAAATACGAAATATTTGATATTTTACTTTAGAAAATACGTAATAATTGTACAATAAAACACCTAAACATTATTCATTAACAAAAATTATTTAACATTTATTTCTCTTTAACATTTAATTGCAACTTTTCTTTCTACAATCCAATCACTTTACAAGTGAACCATTTTTTTCAACAATGCAAATTTCTGGATGTTCGCATGCAAAATTTTAGGGATTGATTATCAAATTGGAATGTTCAGCCAGTAAATATTTGATGAAAGTGAACTAGTTATGTGTATATCTAGGGAAGAAAGTGAGACATTTCTTCCCGAAGGAGACGACGACGAGGGATATAAAGCACCTGAGGACAGAATAACACTTTTTTCCCGAAGTATACCCTATCATAAAATTAAAATGAAATTAGAAATTTAGATAAGATTTATTATTGTCCGTCAGTACGGTGGTGTGGATAGCGATTCGGAATTCGAATCCGGAGATCCCGAGTTCGAATCGCACTCAAGCTAAAAATTATATGAACTATCACACTGCGGCTCGGTGAGTGCGGACCCTGTACTGTAATTGGGATTAAATTCCTGTTGTACAGCGTAACATAAATAAATAAATTATTCTCTTGACAGATGTCACCGACTTTACTTTCTTTGTCTTGAGTTAAAAATTTTACTCTCTACCCTAAGAGCCCTAAGGATGAAAAGTAGTACTTTCTTTTCTTAATTGAGAAAAGAAAATTGTATTTGCTAGACTGTAAAAAATATTTAATAGACGTACCTTACAATATTCCGGTTTTTGTGCAAACAACCAAATTAAAGTACAGACATACGGAAATAGTAAACTGTCTTTATCACTCCAATGTAACAGCAATGAAAGCAATCTCTCAACGTATTGTATCTAGAACATTATTTTTTACATTTCAATTCATGTAAATATTTGAGAAACATATATTTTCCGCTGGCAAACTTTTCTAAATTATTTGACAGCAAAAAATGTACGATACTAAATAATCAAGATCTTTTGAAAATGATATAAGTATGTGAGACCTTCCAGACTGCACAAGACGTCGGTGAGAACTTGTACAAGTTGATGAGGACGCTGACGCAGAGTACAGAGGCGTCCATATCAGGAACAGAGCGATTCGTGCACACCAGCAGGATGTACAAGCGTTCTGTTATATCGTTACACACTTCTATGCAAAGATTAGGAAACAAACGAGTTGTGAAATCTAGAAAATAATTCAGTTATTAAATGGTACACACAAATATTCAGCAATAAACACAGCAAATGCAAAACAATATTAACGTTAACTTTACCTAAGATGGTCAAAGCACGAATGATTTCCTTCATACTCGATTGATACATAAGTAAATCTATAGCTTCTTGATTTCTCTGACCTACAGTAAACTCTGGTAAAGCATTATTGGCAGCATCTACACTTCTCTGACGAATCAAAGCCATTTTTTTACACATAACTTTTCTTGTATTATACCCGCGCCAGGCAGCCTAACATACAACAAATTAATACGAGACAATTAAATCATGAACTCATAAGTTGTGATTTCGCGAACTTAATTTTCCTTACTTGTATCTTAACAGCAGCTTTGTTGAGTTTTCTTTGTAGTTTTCTCTCTTCAATTTCCTTGGAATTTTCTCGAAGAATGGCCAGTTGTTTCTTCGCTGCATACATTCGAACCCAAGACTGAATTTTAACCACTGCTTTCATGTTCAGTTGCAGTTTTTGAATTAAACATTTTTTAAGAAACGCTCTAAAGTATCTTTGTATTTTTATTGCTGCATCTTTCTTTTGTAAAAATTCTTTTCTACATTTTCTCATAATTAAATAATTTCTATAGAAAGTTTGAATTGTAGTTATAGATTTAAGAGTGTACAAGAAATCGGTACGATATTTTTTTGTAAGTAAATATGATCTGAAATGGTTCTGGATAACTATTGTACAATTCTTTATTTCTAAAAAGTTTGCACGTTGTTTTTTCATGAGAATGTACTCTCTAAATCTTTGTTGAATGATACAAACAGATTTCTTTTGTAATAAATAATGTTCTTTGCATTTTTTAGTAACCATAACGTTTCGAAACCACCGCTGAATTTTTATAACAGCTAATTTTTGTTTCATGAATTCTTCTCTTTGTTGTTTTATTACTAAATATGCTCGAAACTTTCTTTGTATTGTTACAGTAACTTTTCTTTGTAAAATATAATATTCTCTAATAGATTTCATTGTTAAATATGCCTTAAATCTTTGCTGAATTATAATAGCTGATCGTTTAGTTTGAAGATAATTTTCTCTTACTTTCTTCATAGAAATGTTAGCTCTGAAACGTTCTTGAAGAAATTGTACAGTTTTCCTGGTTTGAAGATACTTTTCTCGTTCGTTCTTCATTGCAACATTTGCTCTGAAATATTGCTGAAGAGTGATGGTAGCGTTTCTTGTCTTCAAATAATTTTCACGATCTTTTCGCATGATTAAAGTTGCTCTAAATTTTTGCTGAAGCAAAATGATACATCTTCGTTTTTCTAAATAGATTTGGCGATCTTTCTTCATTGAAATATTTGCTCTAAATATTTGTTGGACTTTAATAACTGTATTTCTGTACTGAAGATAATTTTCTTGTGCTTTTTTCATTTCTAATTTTGCTCTAAATTTTCTTTGAATTAAAATAACTGATTCTCTTAGCTGAATATAATTTTGACGACATTTATTCATTTCTAATTTTGCTTTAAAGGTAGTTTGAACTATAATTACAGATTTTATAAGATCTAAATAATAACTGCGACATTTTTTCATTTGCATGTAAGCTCTAAATTGTTTTTGAATTACAGTTATTGCGTGTTTTTGTTCTAAATAATTTTCTTGTTGAATTTTCATTAATTTATTGGCTCTGTATCGTCTTTGTATATTTTCTACAGCATTTTTCAATGAACTATAATATTTGTTTTGTTTTTTCATTGCAGTATTTGCTCTAAATCTTTGTTGAAGTTTTATAATAATATTTCTCTTTTCCAAATAATTTTTACGAGTGATTTTCATTGCCTGTTTAGCTCGAAAAATTTGTTGCACTTTAATAATTATTTGTCTTTGTTTTAAATAATTTTTTTGGTCTATTTTCATTGCTACATTAGCTCTAAATATTCGCTGAGTAATGATAGCACTTTCTTTTAATTTTAAATATGATTGAAGATATTTTTTCATAAGTAAGTTTGCTCTAAATCTACGCTGAACATTTATTGTAGCTTTTCTGAGAAGAACATAATAGTTCTTTTCTTTATTCATTGCTAGTTTTGCTCTATATTTTTGCTGAACTTGGATGATTGTTTTTCGGTCTTTTAAATATATTTCTCTTGTTTGTTTCATAAGAATATTAGCTCTAAAACGTTGTTGAATCAAAACTGTACTCTGTTTAAGTTCTATATAATTATTTCTTGCTTTTTTCATAGCAGTATTAGCCCTGTAAGTTTGTTGAATATATATTGCAACTCTTTTAAATTCTAAATAATTTTGGCGACAATTTTTCATAGTTAAATAAGCTCGGAAATATTCTTGAATTGTTAACACAGCTCGTCTGCGTTGCAAATATTTTTTTCGTAATATTTTCATTTCCATATAAGCTCTGAATTTTCGTTGTATAAAGATTGCAGCATTTTTTTGTTGTAAATAATTTTTCCGAGCAATTTTCATAGCAAAATTTGCTTTAAATATTTGTTGCACTAATAAAGTAGATTGTTTTAGTTTCAAATAATTTTGGCGACAGCTTTTCATAGCCAAATAAGCTCGGTAATATTCCTGTATCCTTAATACAGCTTGTCTTTGTTGCAAATAATTTTTTCGGATTATTTTCATTTCCATATAAGCTTTGAATTTTTGTTGTATCATAATTGCAGCATTTTTTTGTTGTAAATACTTTTTGCGAACTATTCTCATTGCCAATTTTGCCTTAAACCTTTGTTGAATTAATAAAGTTGCTTGTTTTAATTTTATATAATTTTCACGACAGATTTTCTTGGCTAAATATGCTCTGAAATTTTCCTGGATAATTACTGCAGATTTTCTTTGCAATAAATAGTTTTTCCGTGTTTCTTTCATAACTAAATTTGCTCTAAATCTTTGTTGGATTGTAACAATTGATTGTCTTTGTTGCAAATAAGATTTTCTGGTTTGTTTCATAAGACGATTAGCTCGATATTTTTGTTGTAAGAAAATTATGCATTTACGTTGTTTTAAATAAGTAGATCTTGCTTTTTTCATAAGTATAATAGCTCTAAAACGTTGTTGTATTTTAACAATAACATTTTTTGTATGTAAATAAATATTTCTGTCCATTTTCATTTGTAGTGTAGCCTTGAAATATCTTTGAATTACTATAGCAGCAGATCTCTTTTGCAAAAAGCTGTTACGTTGTTCTTTAATAATTTGTTTCGATCTGAAAATTCTTTGCATCTTAATAACAACTTCTTTTAACTTTAAATAATGTTCTTGCGTTTTCTTCATAGCTAATAGAGCTCTAAATTGTCGTTGAATGAAAATGACAGATTTTTTTATTGTCAAATAATGAGTTCTTTGTACCTGCATGAGTTTAAATGCTCTGTATTTTTGTTGAATTATAATAACAGCTTGCCTTTTCAGTAAATATTGAAGTCTGTCTCGTTTCATTAAAAACATGGATCTAATGAAACGCTGAATTGTAATAATAGACTGTTTGATGATGAAATAATAAGCTCTTTCTTTTTGCATAAGTTTCCAAGATCGGTAGAATTGTTGTATTTTTATGGCAGCATTTATTTTTAATTGTCTTGGTCTGTCCAACATTCTTCTTTTAATGACTATAGTCAAACTTTTCCACCAAATTTGAATTTTACTCGCTGCTTTAGTCAACCTAGGAGCTTGGAATTTATAGATTATTTGCCAGAGTAGAGACAACGTTTTTTCACGATGTCCATCAACAATATCTTTAGATGTAATATCTCCTGCTATAGTATATCCTGCTAGTAATAAACTATCCAGCCCTAATTTAACATTATGAATTTTTTGTAGTCTAGAAATAGCTGGACCTCTCAACTGACTAGTCAAATCGTTTCTTAGTAGAATAATTTCCATAACTCTAGTCAGTCTTATTCCATCTCTCAAATCAACCCCTAAATTCTTTACAGCGTAATCAAATTCATCGATATAGGTTTGTTTATGTGAGACTTCATATCCTAAACGCCGCAAAAATTTACTAATATCACCTACAGCTGATAAAAGTTCTCGAGAAAACGATAGCAACAATTCTTTGCTTTCTTTAACTGGGGCATCTCTGCAGAACAGACAAGGGTCGTGAGAAATTATTTTTTTAATTTTAGCTTGATCTAAAAAGTAGATAAGCATCAAGAATTTCTTTAAGGTGAATTTTTTAACAGCAGTTGCATACGCTGGAAGATATTTAATATGCGAAGCTTGTTTATTTTTTGGCATTAGATTAGGACAACGAAAAAATCGTAACATTATAAATGTGCTTAATCCAATGACATCCGAATTAGAGTCTAGTGGAATTGGTTCGTTGTAAATCGTTTCTAAACCAATTCTCAACCACAATGGATTGTAACAAAGGAGTAAAGCCAAAATATGTGATTGCAGCCCAACGTCCAAATGTAAATTTTTATCTTCTCGTATAGACATTTGTTTATTTTCGATTGTAACAGTAACTTTCGTCAGGACATTTCGAATTTCAAGAGAATGAAACAAATTCTTTGCAGATTTACGTAAAATTTCGAGTTTGTTATTTGTATGATACTTGGATGAAACTTTTTCTTTAGTTGGAGCATAAATTAAATCTTTTTTGACGCAGTCTTGCCATAATTTAGCAACATCAACCTTTTTGCTTTCAGCTCTTGCTGCAAGTTCAGAAGGAGGAGTTAGCAAGGCATTTAACCATTTTTTTAATTCTGTCATTTGTTTATCCAACCACGTTTCGTCGTAATATAAAGTGGACGAAATAAACGGATCCAAATTTGAATTAACAGTTGTGGTGTTTGAATTATACATAGCAGCAATTAAGAATGGATCAATATTACAAGTTGATGAAGTGATACTAACAGAAGAAACGCTCACATTTGAAATATTAGATGTTGAAGAGCTCTTACTTAAGTTCAGTTTCATGTTACTGACCGATTTTCGTCGAATTTTTTCAGTCTTTTCTAGCTTTTGACCCCAAGATGAGTTCATATTTTTTAAGGGCTTCGGTGACTTAGGTTTTATAAAGGCACGTTTCGGTGGCGAGACAGTAAAAATAATTTCGGGTTGTTCTGATTTTCGTTTCATTCCGGCGTTGCTGAAATCACTACGGATGCTGGAATTTCTAATTGATAATTCTGAGACTTGATCTTCTTCTGTAATGCAAGACAAAGCTGCTTTTGCGTTAATTCCACTGAAATTTAAGTAGTTTGATGTTGCATGAAATTGATTGGTTGCAGTATGAGGCAATACTGGAGATGAGGTGCTTATTTTAGCGTAATTTACAGATTTTTCAATTTCTGTTAGTTCTCGAATTCTGTTATGAATGTCATCGGGAGATAAAAGAGCATAAGTACTCGATGAACTTACGTTACTCATAGTGTAAGTTCCTCCGCTCAAATTATGTGGACTGCAATTTTTTTTACTTCCTGGTGAGAGTTCATAAGTGCTGTTTGCCTGAAATAATTCTTTTGGTGTTGAAGAATTATTTCTGTTTATAGTTATCGGTATTTTAGTTTCGGTTGAACAGAGATTTGGAAGAAAAATATCACCTAAGACTTCTGTTTCGTTAAGGGCAAATTGGAAATGAGGTGTTTTCTTAGTTACTGTACATGTAGTAAACGCAAATGAATCTGATAGTAATTTTTGAACTAGATAATCATCTTTTTTATTATTTGGGGTAGATATTTCAGATGTAGCATTCAAGTTATTTTTTTTAATAAAAGATTCACCTGATTTTTTAAATCCTTCAGGAGAGAACTCAAAGTTTTCTAATTTTTTCTCAATATCTGAGCTATCATTAAAATTATCTGGATTGTTAATTAAATTATTCATTACTGACTGTCTATTTATAGCGTATGTTTCTCTTCGAATTGGTGTTTGTAAAATATTATCACATTTAAAATTAATATTACTCGGTGATGAGAAAATCGACGAATTATCCACAAGATTAACATTTTCAGAAAAAGATAATTTGTTAAATGATGATACATCAGGCTTTTGTTGAAAAATAATTGGTGATAAATTGTCTAATTTTTGTTGCAACATAATTGGTGAGTTTTCTTTATTGGATTCCAAGAAGTTTGTTTTCTTTTTCAACGGACTGCAAGTTGTGATGTGAATATTATTTTGGCAGTTATCGCACTTGTTAGCTCTCGGCATACAAATATGCTCTGATACTTTTAATGGAGAGCGTTTCTTTTTTATGTTTTTGGGTGAACGGAATTTTTTCACGGACGGTACAGCAACCACGGATGGTTTTGGTTTTGCAGTTTGTTTGCCGACTGTACGTCTCTTGCCCTATTATATTTTAAACAAGTTTTATGACATTGCGCTGTGTTTAAACAATAAAGAAAAAATACTTTTACAGTCCGATTCTCAAAAAATGTTTTTAGAATGTAATTTAGCTGAACTTTTTAATTAAAATAAGACTAACTAATCCAAAATTCAAGATTATCAATTTTTCTTTGAAAATCGGACTATTAATAATTAACAATAATTTTATATAAACATTAGTATTTTTATCAACAATAATGTAACTGAAATCTATGCATCTTAAAATTTCATATCCAACAACTACTACATAAAACTCAAAAGTGAAGTGTATTTTTTGGCAAAGCTCGCTTTACTCATAATTTTAATAAATAGATCTTAAAGCAAGTGAATTCACGCCCAACAATATTAACGCGATGTTCTCGATATAAATAAGTACTTAAAAGTAACATATATTTTTTGCAAGACTCGCTTCATGCGTAATTTTAACAAGGACCTTAGGCTTCCTATAACTCAAACCGTTTTCTCTTTCTAAATAAATAATATTATTTAAATATTTCTGTCCGCCATATTTATGTTCATTAGGAAAGAAAATTACCTTTTTCTGGACAGATTTGAATATGATTGGCACATTTCGTGTAACGTTCCGATTGTCAAGAATACTCAGTACTTCCCTCCAACCTCCTTCTTCCTTTGGGGCCCATGTCAGCTCCAAAATTGTTTCTTCATGTGCTTCAATCTCAGCTTCAATCCAATTTAATGTAACGTACCGATCAGCTGGTAATAACTTAGTGATTCTCAACTACAACAAATTATTCAATCAATACTTGAATACCTTACATTCCTTTTGCGTTTGTATTTTGTTATTGATCGAAATATGTTTGAAATATTCAGTATTAGTACGTACTTGGGTTTGAAAGGCATTTGGATTTTGAATGATTAACTTTTTTGTCTCCACTTCTCCCACAGAAACATTTTCAAAAAATATTTTTGGGTTTGGAGCAAATGGAGCAAGTTTAAGAACTGCTACATCTTCAAGAGGTATAACTGATGATTGTTTTTTTGATGGTTCTCCAGGAGAGACTGCAATCTAAACAAATCAACAATATTAACAAAGGAAATTGTTTTAAAAAGAAAATTGCTTACCTGGAAATACATTATTGTGTGAAACACGAATTAGTACAATCGGTTAGTTCGTTGTAACATTAAAATCTTTTAACTTGCTTTAACTTGCAACGGACATCAAACTGCCACACTTTTCAAATTTACCAACAACTTTGAGAACCGTTTCGATTTAAACCAATCACATCTTCCAATGGAAAGTATATGTCAAAAATAAGAGAAGAGGGGAGGGAGCGCAATTATTTCAAAAATCAACTGCTCCCTTTAATTTCTCAATTTATATTAATGCTCAATAATTATTTACTGTAAAGATAATTATTACATTAAATATTCGAATAATTGTCAAAAATGATTTTTTATTTAGGGATATTACTTCTTACATCCCTGATGTTAAATGTCAAATTCCTAACCTTAATACTTGTCCCATATTTGAAAGTACTTTACAATGACAGGTACATCATCAAATAATGAGAAGAATATGAAAGAAACTAGTAATGAAAATGAACAACCTCATCAAATAACAGAAGAAAAACAATGGGGTTATGATTTATATCCAGAGCGAAGAGGTGAAAAATATAAGCCAAGTTGGAGAAATGTTCTGTTTGGCGGTGAAGGAAAGGAAGATCTCGACAAAATAAAATGTGAAAGAAATGTATACAATTGTGTAAAAAATAGTCCAATAGTAAAACTAATGATGGGCGCATTAAAAAGTTCCGGTTGTGCCATCGACATTCGAAGACACATTGCATGCGAATATTGCGACAGCTCAGTAAGCGGAGGCTACGATCCATTAGTAAATCAAGTCGTCATCTGTCAAAATACAGCCAGAAGCGAAGGAATTGTCCAAGGGATCCTAGCACATGAAATGATTCATATGTTTGATTATTGCAACAATAATTTAGACTTTAAAAACATTGACCATTTAGCGTGCACAGAAATTAGAGCAGCCAATCTAACACATTGCAGCTTCTTGAGCGCTTGGACTCAAGGAGACGCCTCCCCACTTCGAGTGAAACAGCAACACGAGCACTGCGTTAAGACAAAAGCGATGTATTCAGTTTTAGCTGTACGCAAAGTAACGAAAGAACAAGCTATAGAAGCTGTGGAACGCGTATTTCCTAAGTGTTACGCGGACTTGGAGCCCATTGGCCGGAGAATGAGAAGAAATTCTGGGGATATGCAGAAAGCTTATTTCGAAGGAACAATGTATGGGTACGATATTTAGTCAATAATTATTTTAGTTTTGTATTATATGTACATTAGGACACCAAAAAGAATTAAATATTGTAGAACTGTTACGTATAGATCTTATATTTTCCTCAGCCCCACTCATTTCTAAATTTCATTCATCAAGAAATTACATTAAAATAAACAAGAAATATAATTTCCCTAGATAGATCACAAAACAGTGTACTTATCCTACGACATGATTGGTGCCCTAAAAAGTAAGTAAAATTTGCTATTAGTTGTTGAGTAGAACAGCGAGTTCTTTCATGCCGTCCATTTTCTCGTGCATGTAAACTTTGGACTCCCAGAGCATGCGGACAAGTTTCTCGTCGGACTTTTCGTCCATGATGATGTCCTCAGACATCTGCGGCGAGAAACGGTAATACAGCACGCCGATCATCGAGCACCAGGCTCGTGCCCGATCCACTACGCGACCATCGCTCGCCGTCGCCTAGAGGAGACAAATTTTCAAAATATTTCAAGAAAAATTCATGAGAGTGCGTGGATGAGCTTGTATGAAAGAAATAAGTTAACCTGGTCAACGAGAAGAGCGCCGATAGCGGAGATGCCAATAACGAGTTTGGCGCTGTCCCAGATGCTCTCAGGACGGAACACATCAATCTCTTTGAGTTGCGTGACGGGCACCACACCCGTGCCCAACGACACCACCACTTTCAGTGGCGTCACCTCCTCTTCGCGATTATTGGCCCGCAACGCTAAGTTATACTCATGGATCTCGGTCAGTGCGTCCAGCGTCGGATTGTTCGCGATCAGTCCGCCGTCCAGGAAACGATCGAACGCTCTACAGGTTCATTTAATAACAATAATAATTGTAAGTGTTAGTCTGTCATCTTACCGAAAGTATGAGGGTGCAGCACCCGTGGCTCTACCCACTTGCCACAACAACTGCTCCTCTGGCGGAGGCGGCAACTCATACGGACTGATATGTTCCACATGCAGAATATCATTAGGACTTTCATAATTTCTAAATAAATGCAAATCCACCGGTTTCCTATCCGCTAACACTCCAGTAATCAACAACTTCGGTTGTTTGATATCAGCCATGACAGTATTCGGTCCAAAACATTCCTTCAAAATGTTCTCTAGGGCTTCACTGGGGTAGGGACGACTGCCGACAAACGTATGCTCCTTCATTCGAAAATACAGACAGAGTATTTCATTTAAAGTCTTCCCGGAAGCCAATCCCAATGCGAGGATTCCTCCGGTGCTGGTTCCAGCGATCCAATCAAAACAATTGACTATTGGTCTATCGACGATTTTTTCAAGTTCAAGAAGCATTTGAATAAGTATCAAGCCGCGGATGCCTCCGCCGTCGAGACAAAGCAAACGTCCACCTTGAGGCTTCTTGTTTTTATTATTCTCGACGCAGATTTCCATTCCCGCTACGTCCAGCATCTGGTTGAGTACGTCACGGTTGACTGGGCCGATTACGGGTGGAGGCGGGATGCCCGCATAATTTCCATTCCACACGCAAGCATCGCCGCAGCCTACCATCTCCGGTGAGCAACGCACCGCGCCCACCGCGTGGAGGTAGAAGAGAATCTTAGGCGCTTGATCGGCTGTTACTAAATGACGAGCAGTTGCCCCTTTATATAAAGAAAAGTAATAATAATAATTGGTTACCAAAAGGTTACTAATGTAAAAGCATCTACCATCATTATTGAGCATATTGAGTTTAGCGCCAAACACAATCAAGCTCTGGATGACAGCCGGATTTCCCTCCTTCACAGCTAGATGCAACGGAGTATTTCCATCCATATCCCCGACGTCCGGATCGGCACCGTTGCTGAGGAGCGCCACGACGCATTCAAGACGTTTTCGCATCACCATGATGTGCAACGCAGTGCGCTGATCAAAGTTCAATGCGTTGATATTACAGTTCTTCTGGATAAGAGATTCAATGACTTCACGCGAGCAGGACCAATGCAGCGGCGTCCCACCGAACTTCATGTCTTGTTGATAGAGTTTATTCGGGTTATCCTGCATAAAATCACCCACGTACCCTGGAGGACCCTCGCACGTAGAGGACTTCGTGCAGGTGAGGTTCACGTCAGCTCCTGCTAATAGCATTGCTTTTACACAATCAGGTTTGTCAGCCATGCACGCCATGTGGAGCGGCGTGTGGCCATTTTTGTTACGAGAGTTTAAACAGCGAGCTGAGCCTCTAGTTAAAGCCTACAGAAAATCAAAACTGAGTCTACAAATCACGAGAACAACGAACTAGGGCTCTCTTACCATAATAATATCCTTATTGGTACTGGATGCGTAATGAAAGACGCTATTGTCATTGTGATCCAAATGTTCCAGAGAAGACTGAGCATTAACTAAAGTCTCTACAGTTCGTAAATTATTACAAGAAACCGCAACTTGTAACGGTGACATTCCTGTTATAGAATCTGAGCTATTAAGGTAGTTGCTAATTACTGGATTATTAAACGATTCAGATAATCCTAAATGTGCAGCCAGATGGGCTAAAGTCCAAGTTGGATGAGATGCTAGTTCATCACATACTTTTTGTAAACCGTACGTAGTGCAGATCTAAAATATATTTCAAAATCAAACTGGCCGACAACAAATGAAGTATGAAATAATTACATCCTTATTAGCATCTACAAAGTGAGGAACTTTATCCTTGAAAGTAATGAATCGTACTTCCGCTTCCTCCTTTGTTGCAGATCTATATAAACTATTTACCAAAAATTAAAACAACTAGTAAGTAAGGTAACATGTTATCTACCTAAAGGCCATGTTCATGGATTCCGTATATGGTCGGTGAAGAACAACTTCGTACTGTAACTTTTCCCTTTTTGAATTCTTTGATGGTTCGTATAAAACCAACCCATCTTCTCGGTAACATACATCTCTTGTGGAATAAATATCAGGTTTCACTTCCAAGACTTTGGTTGCAGGTGTTTCGAAATTTAAAAGACTTCTAAACACTGTATAAAATGAATGTGATAAATACCAAACCATTAGATATTAGAAATATCAAATTAAAATTCAAAAATTTTATGTATTGATCTGTCAAATATTTTTCAAAAACAAATGACAATTTCTTACCGTTCAACATTAGTATTATTGAAAATTGAACAATTAAAAAATGTTAAATACTGTATTTTACAGGAAAATCACGACTAGAATAACTTTTCAAACATGTAATTGGTAAAAATACAAACTACGTTCCTTGTTCGGTCTACTTTGACAGCTGAGACCAGATAAAATTAAATATCAAAAAGAAGAGACTTCAACGCATGCGGCTTGCTTTTCTCTCAAAGAAAAATGGTGGCACGATAGAAAGGCAAAAGTGCCACCGGTTAATTAAGGAAAACGAATTTATTTCTTTAATATTAATAAGGATAAAACAACATTAATCCAAGATGTATTCCGAAGAATATGACCAGGTAATGTAACTTATTTATTCATGTTAATTAATTTGAAATAAACATAACCATCTGTAAACTATAAAACATGTGCGAAAAACAAATTTTAATCTTACTTGCTATTTCAACAGCAAAAAAACCTTTTGCAGACTTACGATTACAACTATACTGCCGGAACGACGGAATATGAAGCCCACACAGGAGATCCCCATTTGGACATTGAATATGACAGGCAGTATTATAAAATGCCCGAAATGGTTAAGAAGTTTTTAACATATTTTCGAAATGTTATTAGCGAAGGCTTGATTTTCGAAATTCAGAATTTGTATGAAAATTCATTTCCAAAACTTACAGAACAGTATTTCGAAAAGAGGCCGTGGCCCGATGAGGCTGAAGTTGCCCACATTGTTGACAATGACCCGGTAAGTTTATATTTATTTACTTACTACTTGATCCTCTTTCAAACATTTCTGATCCAGATGCCATTCCATCTTGAAACATACTTTTGACACTGTTCTTGTAATGTTCCATGATAACTGAAATGGTTGTCCTTGTAACTTTATATTTCCTTGTGTTCAGATTCTCACATGTTTACTATTGATTGCCTAGGTTATCTTATCTTGTAAATATTTTATATGAGACGAGATCATATGCTCACTCAAATCAATATTGTTGCCAATGAATATCTAATTATCTTTGCTCTTTGAACAAATACGTCATCGTGAATCATTACCAATTCGCTTTATCTAAAATACATATGAATTCCGTAGTAGTGACAAATCACTCTGAACGAACTATGTATTTTTAATGCGTCGGCGCGTACTGTGCGCGCATTTTATTTTAAATAAATTATGACGCGTTTTGTTTAAAGAAAATGAGACATTTCTTTCCGAAGGTATCGCTTTATTTAGCATTTTCCGCACGCTTCCAAATTATTTTTGTCACGTTCCATTGGTAACAAATATTTAATCTCTTTTTTTTATTAGGTATTTATGATTCTGTACAAAGAATTGTACTTCCGCCACATTTACGCAAGAATCCAAGGCGGGCCAACATTAGAACAGCGCTTTAACTCTTTCTTTAATTACTGCGATTTGTTCAATTATATTTTGAGCGCGGAGAATCCGGTCCCATTGGAATTACCGGACCAATGGTTGTGGGAACTCGTTGATGAGTTCGTATACCAGTTCCAGTCATTCGCGCAGTACCGCGCCAGACTGCAGAAGAAAACCCCAGAAGAACTAGAAACTCTCAACACAAACAATAAAGTTTGGAATGTTTTATGCATTTTAAACGTGTTGCATTCTCTGGTGGATAAATCAAACATTAAACGACAGTTGGAGGTGTACGCCAGTGGCGGCGATCCAGATTCAGTTGCTGGGGAATTCGGACGCCATTCCTTGTACAAAATGCTGGGATATTTTTCACTTGTAGGACTCTTGCGTTTACATTCACTCTTGGGCGACTATTACCAAGCGATTAAAGTTTTGGAAAATATTGAATTACACAAAAAATCTCAGTATTCTCACGTTCCCGCGTGTCAGATTTCAACTTCTTATTATGTAGGCTTCGCATACATGATGATGCGTCGTTATTCAGACGCGATCCGTACATTCAGCTCGATCTTATTGTACATTCAGCGCACTAAACAACTCTTCAGCTCTCGCAGCTACCAAAACGATCAGATCAACAAGCAGACCGATCAAATGTACAACCTTCTCGCTATCTGCTTAGTGTTGCATCCTCAATGTATCGACGAATCCATCCAGCAAGTCTTGCGTGAGAAGAACTACCACGAGAAGATGTACAAGATGCAGTATGGAGACTTAACAGAATTCGAAAACTGTTTCTTGTACGCGTGTCCGAAGTTTTTGTCACCGGTGCCACCAGCGGCTGATGCTCCTCCTGAGGACTACACTAAGGAGGCTATCAAGCACCAGACGCAAGTGTTCATGGACGAGGTGCAGCAGCAGAGGATGCTGCCGACCATCAGGAGCTACTTGAAACTTTACACGACTCTTCCATTGAGCAAACTCGCTACGTTCATGGGCCAGACTCAAAGAAATGCCGATAATGCAAAATGGGATCTCGACAAAGAAATGAGAACTCTTTTGATTCATTTACTCTGTTTCAAACATAAAATGAAGAATGTTGTTTGGAGTAAAGGAGCTTCTGGACTTGAGGGGAAATTCCAGTCTGGATCTGAGGTAAGAAATGCATTCATCTATTTATTACTATTCTCTCACGAATCTGTCATTCATATTTCCAGGTGGACTTTTACATCGACAACGACATGATCCACATCGCAGACACCAAGGTAGCCAACCGTTACGGTGACTTCTTCATCAGAAAAATCCTCAAGTTCGAAGAACTCAATCGCAAATTACACCATATTAAAATATAAACGTGTTCTGATTTATGTAAAGTGGATTTGGTATGAAATAAAACAATTTTGAAATTTGTATTTGTTACCTTTTTTTTATTGAGAACGAGTTCCAGTTTTTTGTCTAAATTTTGATGAATGTTTCGGCTTGAAATGTACTGCAGGGTCTTTGTAGTGTCGCACGTTGGTTTCTGTTGGTTTGCGAAACTGTTCCCATGGATGAACATCATCGGATTTGTCCATTTCAATTTCTTCAAGCCATGTTTTGTATCTCATTCTAAATAAGTGAAAGCCTTTGATAAAAAAGCTTCCTTTCTGAAATGATTTATTAATTAATAGAGAATTAATTGTTTGTATTTTCACAAATACCTGTCCATTTGATTCACGTTTAGCTCTTTTATATAAAACTTCCAAATGTTGTATACAAATTTTATTTGGCTTTATCTTTTCCTTAATAATAAGTTCCATCAATTCCAAAACGTACACAAAATTCATTTTAATACAAGCTTGCTTTAACATTGCTCCTAGTATTTCTATATTTATCCTAACAATTAATTCATATTATTTATGCCATATTTTCAAATAGTTTTGTTTAGCTTAAACTTACCGATAGCCAGAATTCATCATTTCCTGAATTAAAGCTTCTGATTGTTCTTTAGTTTCACAACCTAACGCAAGAACTCCGTATGTAATTAAATCCGGTCGCAGCTTGGGTGGTTTAAATAATGTTAAAACTACGTCCTTAAAAAGGAAATTATATTAGACGTGCATTTATGAATGTGGATGAAGCGAAAGGATTTACCTTTGCGTTTTCGTAGTCACATCTCATACTTCGCTTCTTAATAAGCATATTGAGAAAATCTACATCAAATTTGATGCCTTCTTTTTTCATAGCAGAGAGTAAAGCTTTTTCGGCTGTTAAAGTACTTGGAATACAATCTAACAACTGTGTAAATGTTTTAACATCCGGTTTAACATTGAATTGTTTCATATTTTCTAAAAATCCTGATGCACCACCGACTAACATAAGTCGATCTTCTACTTTTGTAATTTCGTTCAATTTGATAATACTACCCAAATATGGGGAGGATGCCATTAAATTTGGGAAATTACACTGTAACTCGAGTGCGTTATTATTTTTCGAAGCTTCAAGTTGTAAATTACTAGCATTTCCTAACAATTTAAAATCTGGAGATTCTAACAAATTATTCATGGTTTCAAAATCTCCTATGCTACAATCTCTAACACATCTAAGCATTAAATTAAAACTAAAAATATCAGGTTTAATATTTTTTTGATGAAATTTCCTCCAAACAAGTAAAGCATGTCTGAATCCTGCATCTTTATCACTTATACACGACTGTAAAAGAAAATTGATTGTATCTTCTTTTACTAACATATTATTTGCAATCATTTCATCTACGAGGGAAAAAGCTGTTTTGATATCACCACAACGGCCAAACGCTTTTATCATCGCATTGTAGTTTGTATCATTTAGTATAACTCCTTTTTCTTGAATTAATTCGCGAAGATTTGTAGCTCTTGTTAAGCCATCTTCTAACCATGGACTATTCGCACACGAATTAAATAATGCAGTATAGGTACCGTTCGTTGGAACCAGCCCTCTCTTTTTCATATCATTAAATAATTTGAAAGCTTTTTTTGTGTAACCAACTCTTCCGCATCCTCCTAATATTAAATTGTAAATATAACTTTCTGGTTTCACGCGGTCTTCTTTTATCATTCTTATTTCTAACAAGTCAATTGCTTCTTTTATTTGTCTTTTCTGAAGATAAGCTTTGATTAAATCAGCGTATTGTTTGGTACTAAGTTGTTTTGATTTTGAAACAGGATTTTTCAGTAACCTTTCTTCCTGTATGTCTCCTTCATCTTCTAGTTGATTTGTTTTTATCAAATCTTTAGTTGCTGATGTAAGACTTCCAAAAATGTTAGGATCATCTTTTAGAAAATATTGTTTGTCTTCCTGTTCTTCAGTTAATTTATTTGTAATAATGTTTGTAGAATTATGTTCCTTTGGAAATTTATTTCTAGTAGGTGTTTGTGATACATTTTTTTCGGGTACTACACTTGTAACCCAAGATTTTTGGGTTTGTATAAGTTTGCGTATATACAATAAATTAATAGGTCGTTTCAGCATTGTTGATTTTAAGTGGTAACACTTTTTATTAAAAGAAATATAAGTAATACAAAGTTAACTTCAAAATTATAGGTTATTTTTTCAGCCGATCATGCACATGAGTTTGACATTTCAAAATGTCAGAGTATCTCAAAAGTTTCTAAATAAACCGGAAATAAACTGAAAAGTGAATCTTTAAACATGAGACCATTTCCGGTTTATTTCATACAATTTACATTTTTGAATAAAAGATCCTTTTTATTCAAAGCTTTTCATGAATCTAGAATAAGAGATGAAGATATATTTATAAATACCTGTTCTCCTGTAACCAAATTTCTTTTTTCTTTTAACTCTCAAAAGTTAAGTTTCGAACGTAAATATTTAGTAATAAGATTAGATTAATGTTTAAAGTTAGTAATTGCACTATATTTTGCTTATAATTAACAATATTTCACTCACAAACAATTAAAAATTAACAGCACTGTCACCCAACAATCAAAACTGAAACATATGAATTACGGCGTCACTGAGCCAGATAGGCGATTGTTTATAGCTATAGTGTGCTCAATTTTATAAGGTAATTAATATAAAGTTTATTTATAAAAAATATAGCAAAATACTTACTATTTTTTTATATTTCATAATGGCAAATTAAATATAGGTATTGTTGATTGTATATTATTATTTTCACTCGGTTTTTAGTGCTAAAAATTTTGTAATTGGAATCATTTCCTGTTGAGCGGCGAAAAAACTAAATAAATATCTCAGAATTGTTTGCAACACAATTTTTCTTACAAATTATTTCCCAGTAATTATAATTGTCATGTCGGCACATGACATAAAAAATATTGACAATAAATACTTATGCGAAAGAAAGCATAAAAATTTCTTGAGTTTCTCGTAAATAAAAGTACATAATTACAAGGTAGAATAAAAATATTTGTTTTTTACGTAAAATTTTATGTGGATATTATTTATAGTTCATTAAATAATGCGGCCACTTCTAAAAAATAAAACAACTAGATTAATTTCACTTGTCAAAGTTTTTTGTTTGTTTTTGTAAACATACATTACCTTATTTTTTCTGTGTTAACCCGATTTTTTTATATTAACTAGAAGTATAACATGAAATATATGCACAAAATGGGCAAATAAAATGCATAGATTTGCAATCGAACTAAATCTTCCGATGAAGTAGAATTAAGAAAGTATTCAATAAAATACATTCTAAATACATAACACATCCATTTTTAATTCCATCATTTAGAGTACGCTGTCAATATATACTTCATTTCGAATGCATTTTTTCTTAATTAACTATTTTTTTATTTATTAATACTGTCTCACATTTCACTACAATTTTCTGAGATTTATATCGCAAATTATTTTGCAACATACAACAATAATTCATTTCTAAGTGCAATTAAAAATATAGAATAATAAATATTAATATCAAACTACATGTGAAGCGAAATAACGCGTTTAGTTTTTTACTATTGCTGTTAACAGTGGCGTATCAAACAAAAATATCATAATAGACAAGGAAATAAAAAAGATTAAATAAATATATCTCTTCGTCTTTTACCCATTACTGGATGTGGTACTCTGCCGAAGCATATCTCGGTAAGTGATATATTTGTGCGAGTGAAGTAAGGTCATCAACCCCACAGAGGGGGAGACACAGCAATAATTTTAATGTGATAAAACCCTATATTGGAAAATAAGTTATTCCGAATTCCTAAACACAAATTTAAATAAATAATCACGCTGTATTATCTATGTTTTGAATGAGATATTTTGCGATTGCCGACCTCCTAACGTGAAAAGAAATTATATAGAGTAATTTTTGTTTAAATATGATTGCAGTTGTCAGCAATGGTCACTTTAAATTAGATTGTAAAAGGTGATAACATCGCTGTAAGCAAATATTTATTAATTATGATTTATAACAAGTTAACACGATATACTTTTTTTATATTCTACATGTAAATCTATAATTATATTTACATTACTAAACTGTTACACTTTTTAAATGATAATAATTTCAGAGCATGGCCAGGGCTGCCACAAGCTCTGCCTAAAGCAGAACCGGCCTAACGATATTTCATGCCCCAGGCTTAAAATAAAAATAGTTTTTCCGACAATTTTAATTGCACAAAATGAAAACAATTTTTTCTTCAAATTCTGAAGTCATTAGCAAAAGAAATTCTTTTGCCTGATTGCATAGAATGTTAACAACTAATTGCTATGAATTTGAATAAAAAACGCATTTCAATAAGAAATATATATTTAAATAATAATAATGGGATATAAATATTGCTTAATTCGGAACATTATATACAAACATAAATAAATAAATATATCATCACGCCTTTTACTCATTACTGGGTGTAGCACTCTGCCGGAAGCAGACTTCGGTAAATGATATATTTCTTCGTGTGAAGTTCGGTTACCAGCAGTCAAATCACGGCCCCCAAAGATATTAGAGGAGGAGCCACAGGGGTAGATTTAAATTGGTGAAAATTGTTTGTCGGCTGTGGGTAACCAGGGTTCTCAAGATCCATAGGCCGACTCAATACCACTGAGCCACCTACCCCATACATAAGATCACGTTATATCCCATCAAATGGGGTAGTACGAACCCCTGAAACATTCACCGAACATCCACTTATCAGATTTATCATCCTGACACACCATCCTTGCTTCAACCACATTTATGTTCTTTCTATATAAGCTCATTTATTCCTCACACTCTCTACAATCCTTCAATCACATTTATCCATTCGCTCCTATACTCCTGTTCCATTACTCTTTCACGTACGCCCAAACCTCTAATCTGTCCAACAGGAACCTGCTACCAATTACAGTACAGGATTCAAGCTCACCGAGCCGCAGTGTAATACTTCATATATTTTGAGCTTGAGTGAGATTCGAACTCGGGATCTTGGCAGTGTTTCCGGATGTGTTCTCGAGGAGTGTAACTTTTTCTTGCTCGTGACCTTGACGCGACGCACGCCACTGCAAGTTTTGCATGAAAGAATTGTCCAAATAAGGCTGGCGGGTTAGACCAGTTCATGCAGAGATATTGGTCAGTGGGACAAACGAACAGGTCACCATATAATTACATTGGTTGGTCGGGCGGATCGCGCACATCTTCACTCGGCTTGCGCGGGTTTGCGTCTAGCTTCACTGGTATTCAAACGCATGCGTCAGACACATAACCTCACATGTTTACGCACTAATGGTCAAATGAACGAGTATTATGTTCTTGCACGTAACGGTGAACACAATCGTATATGTTCAATTATTAAACGTCATGCAAATCGGTTTTACGAATGTATGTGTCGCCTGGTGCATCAGTGAGGATATGGCATCTTGCTGCCGACAATGTTGTGCGCGTTTATTGTGATTGTGACGAGATTGCGCTTTTGTTATTACTGATTTTATTGTTCGTTTAAGACTGCTGGATTTCTGTACTACTCAAAAATGCTGAATTTTCAAAGGTAAGCTACATCAAATTGTATTTTTAAATTATTAAATTATTACAATTAAGCGCGCACAATTTGTCGGAGCGTATGTGCGCGCTTTTTTTTGCAAGTTATCAAATTATAAATTACTCTAGATACAAAGCTTATTTTACATTCTTAAAATGATTAAGTTTAACACACGGATATTACGATATCGTTGTATCGAAATATTCAAGATAATTATAAAGAAAAAATTTGGTTTCATTAGTTGTTAAGTACTTTTAAAAATACTAATTAAATTATGTTTTAATTTGTGTAAATTAACAAATTACTGTCTGGAACAGAATGACATGAATATTAAATAAATCAATTAACAAGAAACAGCTCTTTAATTAATTAAAATAATTGCAATAATAAATATGTGCTCTAAAAACTTTTTATTAATATTTATATTTTAGAAATCACGGAAAACATTCGCAACTTATTATGTGTAAAACATTTAATAAAAATGTATGTTTTTATGAATACTAAATAGATTCTTGGTTTCTTTTTCATCTCAGCATGAGCGACAAGCAATTATCTTAAAACCAGTTTTTCAAAATTATAATAATTATATAACAAATATTCAGCAGACTTTTCCTAGACGTTCAGCTAAAAAGTAAAATTGATTTATAATATTCAATAATACTTTATTCATGAAAAAAAAACTTATAAACAGCTTTAAAAATAGACAGGACCGAATTTAGAAAGTTTAGAAAATTTAGAAAATCTAAAAATTCATTTTCTTTTGGCGTTTCACAACCCTCATAATTGCTACGAGTAAAAGGTGGTAGAAATTTATTTTTGATGACGAAAATTTGATTGAAAATAGTTTTTCCGTGCGCATTGCTTTCCTAATTATTTTAAATAAAAGTGCTTCAAATTAAAGTTGTGGAGTTTAAAATTTTGGATCTAAATCAATACATTTGTGTCATTTTTTATATTTTATAACAGCAGAAATCAAATTTGAAAATTTACAAACTTAATTCTGTCAAATATTTTGGCACATTGAAATTTTGTATTAGAAAAATGTAATGTCAAAATATTTGATAGAAAAACATTACATATTCAAAAAATGTAGTTTTTTTTACAAATTTGCAGACCTCTAGATTAGGTTCTGATATGTTAGTTAAATAATGAAATTATGAGATTTCGTAAAAATCAATGTAAGTTTTGTATGAACACATTGTCAGTAAGTACTGTTGTTTTGTGTCAATTACATATATTAAAGTATTTTCTGTATCCCGAAATGTGTAGTTTTCTACAACCTCGTTTTATAAATTTACATTTCAGGTGTTTCATCTGTCTTCTGTTTGCGTTGCTAACGCCCGACCTTGGCGTAGACGGCGAGGATTTTTCTTCAGGAGCTGAGTATCTTCAAACCGCGATTCGGGACATTGTTATAAAAAATGCGGAGAGAAACATTCTGAGTTTGATTGATAATCAATCGAGAATTATGACCACACCTCCTGCGAGAAGAAGGGTCGCTCCATCGTCTTCGTCTGTTCTTTTCGATGGTAACAGGTAAGACAGATACATCAGAATATATTTTAATTCAATATTGTTAGGTCACAATACGAAAAGTGAAATACTCAAAGTTAAATTGTATTTTGTATAATTAAAGTGAAATTTGAATCTATTATCGAGAATTTTGCACGTATATGTGGCAACCAATAAAATCACGAATTAGTTTGAAAATGAACCAATAAAATAATAGTTAATTTTGTTTGAATTAAGTGCCCGAATTGAGTGTTTTTTTGTTGCGCGTGAGAATGTTACTTTTAGTCAGGGTTCGTAAATATCATGATATTTATAATAAATATCAAAATATCTGATATATAGGATATATATCAGATAAATATCACTTTTTGGATATTTATTTTTTAATTTTAGTTTTTGTAGACATTTAGAAAAACTGAAAAATTCGAAAAATTTCACTTTTTCGGAGGCTATATCTCAAAAACTAAACAAGATATGGAAATGCGCTCAACGGCGTTGAATTCCCCGTGTCCGAATTGACTTATAAGCACATTTTCATACAATTTTATGCAATTTAATATTTTTAATTATTTCCTAAGGGGTACCCCTTTGGTTTTTTCAGATTTTAATTCAATTTTCCCAAAAATCCTTAATCGTAGGATTATTAAAACGAAAATTTACATACATATGTATTTTGACCCACTGAATCCAATGGAAAAATGTTCAAATGCATATGACTTCTGGTTTTCGAGAAAATGTTAAAAAACCGCTTTTTGCGATTTTTTTGGCGGAAAATTGAAAAAAAATAAAAATCGCTGAAACTATGTTTATAAGTTAACTGAAGCACGAGAAAATTAATGCCGTTGAGCGCGTTTTCATATCACATTTAGTTTTCGAGATATAGCCTCGTAAAAGTAGAAAAACTGAAAAATTCGAACAATTTCACTTTTCCGGAGGATATATCTCAAAAACTAAACAAGATATGGAAATGCGCTCAACGGCGTTGAATTCCCCGTGTCCGAATTGACTTGTAAGCAAATTTTCATACAATTTTATGCAATTTAATATTTTTAATTATTTCCTAAGGGGTACCCCTTTGGTTTTTTCAGATTTTAATTCAATTTTCCCAAAAATCCTTAATCGTAGGATTATTAAAACGAAAATTTACATACATATGTATTTTGACCCACTGAATCCAATGGAAAAATGTTCAAATGCATATGACTTCTGGTTTTCGAGAAAATGTTAAAAAACCGCTTTTTGCGATTTTTTTGGCGGAAAATTGAAAAAAAATAAAAATCGCTGAAACTATGTTTATAAGTTAACTGAAGCACGAGAAAATTAATGCCGTTGAGCGCGTTTTCATATCACATTTAGTTTTCGAGATATAGCCTCGTAAAAGTAGAAAAACTGAAAAATTCGAAAAATTTCACTTTTCCGGAGGCTATATCTCAAAAACTAAACAAGATATGGAAATGCGCTCAACGGCGTTGAATTCCCCGTGTCCGAATTGACTTATAAGCAAATTTTCAAACAATTTTATGCAATTTAATATTTTTAATTATTTCCTAAGGGGTACCCCTTTAGTTTTTTCAGATTTTAATTCAATTTTACCAAAAATCCTTAATCGTAGGATTATTAAAACGAAAATTTACATACATATGTATTTTGACCCACTGAATCCAGTGGTGCAATCTTCAAATGCATATGACTTCTGGTTTTCGAGAAAATGTTAAAAAACCGCTTTTTGTGATTTTTTTGGCGGAAAATAGAAAAAAAATAAAAATCGCTGAAACTATGTTTATAAGTTAACTGAAACACGAGAAAATTAATGCCGTTGAGCGCGTTTTCATATCACATTTAGTTTTCGAGATATAGCCTCGGAAAAGTAGAAAAACTGAAAAATTCGAAAAATTTCACTTCTCCGGAGGCTAATATCTCAAAAACTATTTGATATTTTTATATAATGGATATATATCATTGCAAAAATATGACGATATATATCAAAATAAATATCATGATATATATCGATTGATATATATCTTCGAACCCTGCTTTTAGTCGAGACAAAAAGTCATTCGAACGCGCCAAAAAAACAAGAATTTCGCCTACAAAATACAAACTGAATTTTTTCTAAAACTGTTAAAAAAGGATAATACAATAGTTATTGATAAATTCAATTGAAGAAAAACAACCAAAGTATTATGAATTTGGTTCTGCTGATTTGTTATAACAAATAGAAAGTGAAAAACAAAATTTGTGAACGTGCGCGATATATTCATTTCATCAAAAAAAGTTAACATTTTTTGACAGTTGTAGAAAAATAGTACATTATAACATCATGATTTTCCATTTGTAGCCGATTTATAGATTTTACTTATTTCATTTCAGTTAAAATTTGACACAAATTTATGTAATTTACATAGTTAGTCATGAAACTAGAACAAATGCAAACAAATGTATAACGTTTAACTGTCACATACATATTTTAAACTAGACTTTAACAGAAACTAAATAACTATAATGAAATGTGTACACTAATTTAAAAGTAGAAATTAATTACACACAACTTTTATTTCAATGTTTTTCCTGCAAATTATCCAGCAAAACAACGGTAGCAGGAAACTTGTTTTTCATGTTAATCGTTTATAGCACAGTAAATATCGACATACAGGGTATTCTGTATACGACATTGAGATCTTATGAAACTATAAGTTGAAACTTAATTAATTCAGAAAAGGAGATATTAATATCAACAAATAAAACTTGTTAGTCATAGAGAAATCATTGAAACAATGCAAACTTGATACAAAAAATATGCTACATATATTTTCAGTTCAAACATATTTAAATAAATATATCATCACGCATTTTACCCTTTATCGGGTGTGGCACTCTGCCTAAGCAGATCTCTATAAGTGATATATTTTTTCGCGTAAAGCGGTTACCAGCCATCAAATCACGGCCCCCAAAGATATTAGTGGAGGGGAAGCTACAGGGGTAGATTTAAATTGGTGAAAATTGTTTGTCGGCTGTGGGGATCGAACCAGGGTTCTCAAGACCCACAGACCGACTCGATACCACTGAGCCACCTACCCCATATTTATAAACATATTTATGAGTGTTTATCGAAATTATCGCACCCAGTAATGGGTAAAATAACGTGTAACTTTATTTAAAATATACATGAGACAGGTGACTCAGTGGTTTCGAGTATTTTAGAAGAAGGGTTCGATTCCCACAACTTTTGTGGCTCCCCCTTTACTAACATCTTTGGGGGAAATATATCACTTACCGAGATCTGCTACGATAAGTGCTATATCTAGTAATGAGTAAAAGGCGTGATGATATATTTATTTTAAAAGTATATTAGTTGTATTTATCCGTCAGTACGGTGGTGTGGATAGCATTACGGAATTCGAATTCGGAGATCTCGAGTTCGAATCGCGCTCAATTTAAAAAAAAATATAAACTATCACACTGCGGCTCGGTGAGTGCGGACCCTGTACAGTAATTGGTATTAAATTCCTGTTGTACAGCGTAACATAAATAAATAAATAAATTAAATTAAATTTAGTTAATAAATCTGAATGGTCGTTATGTATTTTTGCGGTATATTCTGTCAGTGAATCGAGAATAGGTGATGAAGTGACAGAAGTATGACTGTTTTCTGCGTTTGTTTTTATGTTTTCGAAATACCAGTTACCAGTTTGATGAACCAGTCCCATTTGGTTGTGACCTGTTTTACTTTTTATAACCGCGAATCTGTATTAACCAGTGAGCAAATATCTTTCATTTCTGATTTTAAAAATCACTCAAATGTTTTATTTTGTTTATTTCTGGCTTCGGAATTACATATTTATCTAGTTAATTTGCATATATCGTAGATTATAGCGGAACTGTCAATCAGGCTTCATCATTTTTGCAGTAAGACAAAATCTACTATTGAAAATCAAAACACGTATTGAATATATTAAATTATTTGTAAATAGTTTTTTGCAAGTTTTTTTTGCATGAACAAAAAAATGAGATTGGTAAAAAAACTTTAATCTTGATAAAAAAGTTTTAATTTGAAATTCTCATTATCTACTGCACCTAAATTGCACCTAATTTAGTAATAAGTAATTTTAAAAATATAAAGCATATTTAATTATAAACAATAATTAATATTTTTTACATACAAATTGGGTGTGATTCTATTCACTCTGTTAATTGCAAATAATAATTAGCGCTATGTTAATTAGTTTTGGTTAACGAACTACATTAGAGAACAAAATTAATTTATTTCATGCAGTAATTTAAAGTCTCTTCAAGAAGATTTGCAATATACAGTGTATTTCAAAATAATTGCAATTAAAATTAAATAATCAAAAATCTAGTATTTTTGACAGTTATAGAAAAATTTTAATTCTAATAAATTGCGCTTATTTTGTGAAGTTAAAAAAAGTCTTGTTGCTCCAAGATCAATATATTTTGTATTTTTTTTTTGAAATATTGACACACGCTGTATATGTTGAAGGCAGCGAAATTTGATCGCATCAAATCAGCAGGGCTACGATTATCTATAAATAAATAAATAATCTCTTTCTAGACGTTTCTCTGGAGGAGAATATCAGCAACCCCAGCAGCCCCAACCAGACACTTACCACCCGGACTATTTATCACCCCCTGAGCCCCACCATGAAGTCCCCCAGGTGCCTAGCGGCCACGGTGGTATCCCTTCTCCCCCATCACTAACCAAGGGTGAACTGGCTGCTCTGTACGAGGCAGCGGTATCCGCTGGACATTCTGTCCACATGTCAGCACCAGGTCTGCATGACTCCATGCCCGTTCAGGCTGCGCTTCATGAAATCCGTGACCCCACTCTTCAACATCATCACCAGCAGCTGGTTACCCAGGGTGATCCGTCGGATGGGTATTATTATTATTATTATCCGTTGAAGAGTTTCTTGGATGGGGTTCCTGCTCACGCTTCCAAACCGACTCAGGTAAGACAAATAAAATCAAATAAATAAATTATTACGCCTTTTACCTATTACTCTACGATAAGTTACCAGCCATTAAATCGCGACCCTTCAAGAATAATAATATTGGCTGGTAGCACAAGCTCTGTTTTTGCCTGTTTAAGAGCAGTGTATTTGGGTGTTTTAGCTATCTCTAACATGTTAAAACCGTGCTCTTAGAACACCCAAAAATAGAGCTTGTTCTACCAGCCATTGTATTTATTTGCACAATTCAATACCTATGAATTTCCTACAAAATAAATATTACTTAAATTACTTTCGGAAAAAGCTCCTCTTGCGGCTAAGTTTAGCACTCAGTGTTCCCGCATTTTTTATGACATTTCTAAACGTAAGCGACGTCTTGACAGACTTTTTGTCACACGTGCACTGAAATGACCCTTTTTTAATGCGTGTTTTTCGAACAAAAATAGCATTTTCAGGTGGTTTCATTGTCGCCCCGTTTCTGTAAAAATTGTATAGCCCTAAAATTGGTCGATAGGAACATAGTTACTAACTTCATGTCAGTGACTGTGGTTTGATTAAACACTCGACTTGATTCTTTTCGTTCCGCGAAAATTTGTTCAACAAATAAAATGGCTTTGAAGGGACAAAAAGTCCTGTACGTTCCTAGGCCGGAATGAGCTTTATTTTAACTCGTAGACTGTTTCAAGCCTCGCTATCACTCGGCATGAAACTATCTACTCATCCTATAATTGAACTTTCCTGACTTTTTATGTAAATAACTATTATTGGCAAAATTTTAGCTGAAGCTGTTCTGACACTTAACATTTTCATTACAAAGAATATTACAATGTTAATGAATATGAACACATCCATAATTTTAACATTATACAAAAAATAAAGCATGGTAATATGAAAATGGACATAAGAAGAAAACAATATTTTTTTACTAGAATAAATTATGTGGATTTCACTCATCATACACCAATATATTCTGAGTCCGGTCCTGCACATAATTTTATAATGCTGACAAAAATGATTAAATTTAAAAAAAATGTTCCAAATTTATCTAATTATCTTTCACATAACTGAAAAGATATATTTCAAAGAAACGACGATGAAAGGTGTAGACAAAAGAATTTATTTGATACATAATTAACTCTAATTTATTTCTTACATTGTTATTCTTATATATTTGTAGGAATATAATCATGTATTATATTTGACAGGTTCCCAAAGATCACTACAAACCGTCGGTGCTGACTTCATACAATACACACCTGGTGAGTAATTATATGTAATTTAGTAAATGGTTTCTCATTAGCCCAAACCAGTGGTTTTAAAACTGTGCATCGCGAAGACATCAAAGTTTCAAATAATTTATTAAAAGCTTGAAAACTAAATACACAAGTGATTTAAAAAAATAACATCAAATCGTCCAAGAAAAACAAAGATGTCTCTGAGCTTACCACAATCGCTGACATTTTTTGGTTGTTAATTATGACAGATAACTAATTAAATAGTTATTTGTGTATTAAGAGCGTAAAGTGATTCTTTGTTACTCGAGCACGGTAATTGCAGCGCGAGCCGAAGGCGAGAGCTGCAATTGTGCAAGAAGAACAAAGACACTTTACGCTCGTGATAAACACATAACTTTTTTCTACGATTGCATCTTAAAGTTATTAAAAAACGTAGGTATACGTCTAAAACTAAATTCGTTTTGTTAACTATCAATATGACAAGTTTCTGTTTTGTTTGTATCCCTGGTAACTATTGAAATAATCTTTTTCGCGCGTTGCCATTGGAAACGCGCGAATTTAACGTCTTTTTCGCGCGTTGCCATTGGAGACGCACAAAAAAGATATTTTTCGATTGTTCCACAGAAAACGTCAACTTTACGATGACAAATGAGAGCGTAATTGTCATCTTTTCATAGCAATCGTAGAAAAAACTAATTTTGTATCTTATTGTTTATTGTAACATCTAAACGGTACGGCTTTCAACTACCACCAAATCAATTTGAACTAATTACATTTATTTCATTAAAAACAGTCCTTCTAAATTGAACAATCGAAGACTTTTTCCTTGTTAATTATGACAACTAATTACCTAATTAATTTTAGACCTTGAAATTTTTTCAATCACCCTGATACCAAGATTGCTAAGAAACTATATCAAATTATATACATATATACATAACAGCAAGCTATGTTCCATCAAATGGGGTAGCACGAACCCCTAAAACATTCACTCATCTTCGACAAACAATCTCATCCTGACACACCATCCTCACTTCAACTACATTCACGATCCCTTCATAGAAACTCATTTATTTCTATAACTCTGAATCTTTAATCACACAATTAACCTTCGATCACATCTATTCTTTTGCTCTAATAATATTTTTTTATTCATCTTTCACTTACATTCACTCCTATAACAACGTATCTAAAAAGATGAGAAAGGAAGGAAACGCCGTTCTGCGCTTGTTTTGAAAGTAATTTCCACAAAAATCCAGCTAGACACTTTATAGTAAGAACTGAAGATGGATCAAAAGGATAAGAAAGGCAGAGAATGAGAAAGTGAATTGCATGTAATCACTGTGCTTGTCTTTATTCATCACATTCATCCCTCAATTAATCATCTTCAAAGTTATGAATGATTATTACTCATTTCTGGTTTTATTTTTATGACTTTTATAATTAAATTAGCCATTTACAAACCTCGGCGCGGTGACCGACCGTGTTAAGGCACATCTCTTAACATACTGTGACGTCACCCGAACCAAGGTTCGTCAGTTCGAATCCGCCTGTCGACAATGTGTGATTTGTCTTAAAATATAAAATACAGTACGGCAGTGTAAAAACTGCGGCTCGGTGTGTCCGGTAGGCCCAGGCCCGATTTGGGCTGTAGTGCCATCAGAAGAAGAAGAAGATAATTGCGAAGAAATGTATTCGTGAGTTTGTCTTCGAAAGGTTGATGACTCCTAAAAGTTTGAAAACCTCTGGCGTACACTATTACTGAATGTCAGAGGATGGCAGTAATTTCATGCTAATTAATGTGAAAAAATGAAACAGAAGTTTAGAATGAAAGTGAAATGAGAACATGTAGGTAATTATCTAATTTCCGATCTGTCATGGCAAATAGTTCACATGCATTTATATGTTTGTTTGTTGGATGTTTCCCGGTAGTCGGTTGTTTGTTACTGACTTTTTACCAGGTCAACACATGTCACACTGATTTTCTGAATTACTGAATTATATGTAAGTATGTTCGAATGAGGTTGAAACCGATTGAATGCTTAGAAATTGTAGAAAAATAAGTTGTTTGCTCCAATTTCCATATTTCCTTAAAGATGTGATTTTTTATTCAATAGTCAACCTTCTAAATTGCTCTTATTATTGTTTGCACAATTGTTTTTCTTTGGTTTTTCAGGACGTTTATAAACAAAATCCTTTCTGATTAATATTTAGTTGAATATTGAAAAATTCGACCAGAGGAATCAATCAAACATTATCAAGCTCTAAATTGTAAAAAGAGATACAAAAAATGATTGTTTCCATGGTGAATAGTTTATTTATTTTGCACAAATATTTTTCATTCGTGTTTTTAATCATGAATAATTAGTCGTTGATGGTTAAAATTAATTGTACCTAACACACCCTGAAAGTATTTATACTGAGCTTTTAAGCTTCCAAAGTTCACCTGCTACCATCCCTTATCTATTTTATCATTTATTGTTTGAAGAGTAGATGTGTGTTAGTTTAAATGATTAGACCATGTGGAACGAATGTCGAATGAAACAGGTGTATGTTGGTGAAAGAATGAACAGATGGATGTGAATAAAGGACGAAAAATGAGATGAGTTTGTATGATAGGAATTATGAATGTGGATGAAGTGTGGTTTGATAATATAATAATGTTTAATTGATACTCCCTTCCTTCCTCATCTTTTTTTTTCATTTTCAGTTTTTACTATACAGTGTGTAACTGCAATTGTATTAAATGTATTTTTAAACAAGCGCAGGCGATGCTGCCTTCATTTCTTATAGATTCGTTGTTAGAGAAGTGGGCGTAAGTGAAGATTTACGAAACAGGTGTACAGGAGCAAATGGATGGATGTTTGTTGCGTGATGATGGATTTTGGTTGTGAGGAAAGAAAGAGTTCGTATGGAGGAAGTGTTAATGTGGTCGAAACGAGTATCGTGTGTCAGGATGAGAATGTTGACGGGTTCGTGCTACCCCATTTCATGGGATATAGCGTGATGTTATGTATGTATGTTTAATTGAAGGTTAAAGTAAATGTATCACCCCATTATTGTTTTTTAATAATATTAGTCTGGTAGTGCGGTGATGTGGTTAACATCACTGCATTCGAATTTGAAGATTCAGAGTTCGAATCCCACTCAAGCTATAAATTATATAAACTACCACACTGCAGCTTCGTGAGTCCAGAACCTGTACTGTAATTGGAATTAAGTTCCGGTTATACAAAATTATAGCATTCTCTTTTTTTTCTGTTTCAGCACAATGTCAAAGTAGAACCCATCCAAACCGTCGCCGAGGTGCCTAAAGGAGGCAAAGCCCTGGAGCCCCTCTTCATGGCTATCAGCAGCTTCGTGGGTATGGCTGTAATGTTCGTGTTTTCCATGGTACTTTGGCCGCGTCTGAGCGGTGGACTCAAGGGTGGCATCAAGGGTGCTATTAAAGGTGGTGGCAAGAACAACAACGCCAAGAATAACAATAATAATAAGAACAAGAAGAAGCCTCGTCACCTGCAGGACTTCCAGGTGGACTGGCCAAGAATCATCAGAAGATTAGTTGATTCTTATGCGTGTAAGACATGTACAGATTATGGAAGATTAGCGCCATATAGAACCACGTTAAACAGGTATATAAACATTCATTACATTCATGCATAATTCATTCCACACAAGCTTGTTTCATCTATCCTTTCACACAAGTAACATTCATTTTGGTCGTCCATATTTGTTTCACTTCATCTGTGGGAAACAATAAAATTACGAATTAACCAATGAAATAATAGTTATTTACGTATCAAGTGCAGAAAGATGGGTTTACTGAATGAGTGGTCCGTTGCTGCATGAGCGAAGCGCATGCTGCAAGACCGTGTGTTCAAAAAAAACCCTTTCTGCACGAGTTGCGTACACTATTTTTTCTATAACCATTAATCAAATTTTGATAAAAATAATAAAACAAATTTCAATAATTGTAACATCTCTGAAATTTTTTTATTAATTTAGTTACTTTAGAAAAATACCTGGTTTAATGTATCCATGACAACTGACAATGACAAGCAAACTCAATTATTTTGTTGATAATGAGGAAAAATTTCTCCGTGCGTTCAATTTAAAAAATGTTTGAATCGAGTGGCGAACACGTATTAGATTCTATAGACATAATAGAAGAAGCAAATGCTGCAACATTAAATTTGCTTCCAAATAAATCGAGAAAAAGATATGAAAAAGAACATGAATTGTTTATTAAATTACTTTTCTGCACTAGTGCAGAAATAATTCACATTTTTGCACTAGTGCAAAAATCTGCTACTTTCATAAGTTTTTTAATGGTTGTAGAAAAAAGCTATTTTGATAGTTTTCCACTAGTCAAATTAATGAGTGAAAATTTTTCACTGTAATTAAATCTTTCCTTGGTGACAAATAAAATAATAGCTATTTATGAAACTAGTAAGGAAATGAAGGTTATTACCTTACGCATGTAAACACATAAGTAAAGTAATAACCTTCATTTCCTTACTAGTTTCATACAATATTTTTTTTACTTCCGTTCTAATAAATACGAAAGAGCGTTTTTGAAATGATGAAATTTTGACATATTAATGACAGTTATAAATTCAAAAAATAAAAGAATAACACATCAGAATTCGTCTACCTAGATATCTTAACTTTTTTGTGTTGCTATGATCTCATTATTTCACTAGTTAAATAATGCAGTTCATTACCTAATTCAAATAAGTGAAATAAAACGTGTATTTCCTAACGGAAGTAGAAAAAGCTATTTTCATAAACATCATTTGAAAAAAAAATATCGAAATGCGGATACAGAAGAAGTTTTTGTCTGTTAAATTCTCCGCAAAATATAATTCTTAATATGATAATATTTTGACATAATGGGAAGGTAATAAATAAATGTTTCAAGAGTTGATTATATTACATTAATCGTATATTTTAATTTAATAGCTTGTAACTAGATAAAAATCTGCAATTGCAGTTTAGACAAATGTATAAATACATAATAAAACCATTAACGTTTGTTTCATTTATTTACAATAATGATTACAGACGTAATTAATTTTTAAAATTTACTAAAAACATTTTTGAAATAGTTAGTAACATTCCGAATAGATAAAATAATATTTATTTCAATTCCAGTTAACACGAGAAACTGATATAATTAGAATAGATAGTATGTAGATATAATCGCGAAACGCGAAGTCCTAAGTAACAAGTTCAGACGACGTCGTGACGTCAGCCGGCATCGCAGTTCAACGCTCAGCAAGATATTTTCTTTCCTGCTGAGCCCCTTGAATCTCTGTTCGTATACAATCCTGTTACACTCAGTTTAAATGTGGGTCTTATTACGGCAATAGGAAATATTATCTGCTATTATTATATTACTTGTTATATTAGTAATGATAATATTAATGTTTGTGCTTTTGTTTCAGAACCGGAAGATCAAAGTCAAACAAGTAATGTTAATAAATTAATTATACTATTACTGTTATTTATTGCAAATATTGTATTTATTTATTTATTTATTTATTTTGTACATAGGGTTATAGACAATAAATTTATTTATTTGTAAAAAAATATTTATTTTGTCATCTTTCAATTAATTACTAAATACATAGCTATCCAATTATTAATTACAATTAGCAATTTAAGAAAGTTTCTATATATATCATGATATTTATTTTGATATATATCGTCATATTTTTGCATTGATATATATCCATTATATAAAAATATCAAATAGTTTTTGAGATATAGCCTCCGGAGAAGTGAAATTTTTCGAATTTTTCAGTTTTTCTACTTTTCCTAGGCTATATCTCGAAAACTAAATGTGATATGAAAACGCGCTCAACGGCATTAATTTTCTCGTGCTTCAGTTAACTTATAAACATAGTTTCAGCGATTTTTATTTTTTTCCTATTTTCCGCCAAAAAAATCGCAAAAAGCGGTTTTTTAACATTTTCTCGAAAACCAGAAGTCATATGCATTTGTAGATTGCACCACTGGATTCAGTGGGTCAAAATACATATGTATGTAAATTTTCGTTTTAATAATCCTACGATTAAGGATTTTTGGGAAAATTGAATTAAAATCTGAAAAAACCAAAGGGGTACCCCTTAGGAAATAATTAAAAATATTAAATTGCATAAAATTGTATGAAAATTTACTTATAAGTCAATTCGGACACGGGGAATTCAACGCCGTTGAGCGCATTTCCATATCTTGTTTAGTTTTTGAGATATAGCCTCCGGAAAAGTGAAATTTTTCGAATTTTTCAGTTTTTCTACTTTTCCGAGGCTATATCTCAAAAACTAAATGTGATATGAAAACGCGCTCAACGGCATTAATTTTCTCGTGCTTCAGTTAACTTATAAACATAGTTTCTGCGATTTTAATTTCTTTTCAATTTTCCGCCAAAAAAATCGCAAAAAGCGGTTTTTTAACATTTTCTCGAAAACCAGAAGTCATATGCATTTGAAGATTGCACCACTGGATTCAGTGGGTCAAAATACATATGTATGTAAATTTTCGTTTTAATAATCCTACGATTAAGGATTTTTGGGAAAATTGAATTAAAATCTGAAAAAACCAAAGGAACCTTAGGAAATAATTAAAAATATTAAATTGCTTAAAATTGTATGAAAATGTGCTTATAAGTTAATTCGGACACGGGGAATTCAACGCCGTTGAGCGCATTTCCATATCTTGTTTAGTTTTTGAGATATAGCCTCCGGAAAAGTGAAATTTTTCGAATTTTTCAGTTTTTCTAAATGTGTACAAAAACTAAAATTAAAAAATAAATATCAAAAAAGTGATATTTATTATAAATATCATGATATTTACGAACCCTGACCATAAGTGAATTAGTAAGAAATTGCATTTTTTGAGAATTTTGAAAAGAAACTGTAGGTGTGTGTCTTTTATCTATTTTAATTATTTTCACTTGCATATTTTCTAAATACTGTAGTGGGCTAGGTGGCTCATTGGTATTGGGTGGGTTCGCATCAAAAATTTCCGTGTGAACCACCCCATCAATAACATCTTTGAGGGCCGTGATTTGATGGCTGGTAACCACACTTTACGCGCTTACATAATTTCACTTACCGACTAAATATTATATATTTATAATTTATAAAAAAAAACTAAAATTATTATAAAATATATATGCATACGTTTAATATTAAATTTGGTTTAAACCAATTTATTTTGAACTTCCATTATCTTTATTAGTAAAAGTACTTTAAACATTTATTACACGTTTCGATAGCGCAAAAAATCTGCTATCGTCATCAGGTGAACTGATACTATAAATGTTTAAAGTATTTTCACTAATAAAGATAATGGAAGTACAAAATAAATTGGTTTTAATTCAAAATGAATCATTATCTAAAATAAATTAAATTTGGTATCTTATTTATTTGTCATAAACTTTTCATTTAAACAAATTTTCCAATACTTCTATTTTATCATACATGTAATGTTAGTCACAGTCTCAATTATTTACTTATTGCTATCGTTGCTAAGCAGCACAAATCGACAAAACACTAGCATCATTGTGTCACATGCAAAGCTTGAGTTCTGTCAAAAGTTCATTGATTGTCCTGGTGAAAAATGTCTACAACTGAGACAGACGTGGATGAAATCCCTTCCGATACCACTCCGGAGTATCATGGCCAGTATATGTATGAGGATGAGGAAGCTCAGCCGGAAGAAGAAGAAGAAATTATCTTGGTTTCGGGTGATTTCATATCCGGTCCTTATTTGAGTGATAAGTGTACTGTGCCTTATGATATTTTACAATTGGAGTAAGTTTTTTTCTCTCAAAATTTACGAGTTTAAATAGCCTATGGGGTAGGTGGCTCAGTGGTATCGAGTCGGCCTGTGGATCTTGATAATTCTGGTTCGATCCCCACAGGCGACAAACAATTTTCACCACTTTAAAACTACCCCTGTGGCTCCCCCTCCACTAACATCTTTGGGGGCCGTGATTTGACGACTAGTAACCACAAATCACGCGAAGAAATATATAACTTACCGAGATCTGCTTAGGCAGAGTGCCACACCCAGTAATGAGTAAAAGGCGTGATGATATATATATTTATAAATTCTACCCATTACTGGGTGTGGCACTCTGGCATAGCAGATCTAGATAAGTGATATATTTAAGCGAGAGAAGTGCGATTACCAGCCGTAGAAACACGGCCATTGTATATTGGATTAAATTTGTCAAGATTACGGTTTTTTAATTTTAAATTATCGTGTCCGGGTTTCGAAACACGGTTTTCGGATTCTATTTTTGCGGGTACGGGATTCTCCGGATATTAGTTTTATATTCAAATAAAATAAATATATCATCACGCCTTTTACCCATCACTGGGTGTGGCACTCTGCCTACGCAGATCTCTGTAAGTGATATAATGTATGCACATTAAATGCAGTTACCAGCCGTCAAATAACGACTCTCAAAGATATTATTGCTGGGAAACCACATGAGTAATTTTAATGTGTTGAAAATTGTTGTCAACTGTGGGAATCAAACCCGGGTTCTCAAATCAACATCTCAACTCACTACCACTGAGCCACCTACCCAATATTTATGTAGCATATTTAACCTTAAATAAAATCTTAAATCTTTTGAATATTTGTAGTTATTCGTACGGATACGACTGCAAGAAGTTGTTCAACTTAGTGGCTCCAGACGAAAACACCCTCATCTTCATAGGTGGAAATCTAATTCATTTCTTCGACGTGGCCACAGGAACACTAACATTCCGAAGAAGCTACCTGGGTGGCGGTCTGGGGCATATAAGTGTGAACCCGAACAGCGACTATCCCCATATAGCAGTAGCAGAGAATGGTGATCATCCACCGATTATGATTTATGAGTGGCCCTCGATGGAAATCGTCGGCATTTTGAAAGAGGGCGCTGCTAAGAGATATGCTCACATTAATTACAGGTATATATCATAAAATACATAAATATATCATCACGCCTTTTACTCATTACTGGGTGTGGCACTCTGCCGGAGCAGATTTCGGTAAGTGATATATTTGTTCGCGTGAAGTGAGGTTACCAGTCGTTAAATCACGGCCCCCAAAGATGTTAGTTAGCCACAGGGGCAGATTTAAATTGGTGAAAATTGTTTGTCGGCTGTGGGGATCGAACCAGGGTTCTCAAGAGCCACAGGCCGACTCGATACCACTGAGCCACCTACCCCATAAAATTACAGGTATATATCATAAAATACATAAATAAATATATCATCACGCCTTTTACTCATTACTGGGTGTGGCACTCTGCCGGAGCAGATCTCGATAAGTGATATATTTCTTCGCGTGAAGTGAGGTTACCAGTAGTTAAATCACGGCCCATAAAGATGTTAGTAGAGGGGGAGCCACAGGGGTAGATTTAAATTGGTGAAAATTGTTTGTCGGCTGTGGAGATCCAACCGGGGTTCTCAAGATCCATAGGCCGACTCGATACCACTGAGCTATCTACCCCTGATTATATGGTTTTAAATTTATTTAAGAAATGTAAAAGTCTGTTTGATCGTTAGTTTTTCACGACATGCCCAGAAAACTTCAATTTCTTCTTGCAAAATAATGAGGAAAATTAGCTTTTCCTCTCTAGAGGGAGAAAAAATTGTAGTGTTACATGAATGTTATACAGGGTGCTTTTATACTTTGAAAAAAATTAATGGTTACCTATATAATTTGTTGTACGCATTGCAATGTAACAATATTTTTTCTGAAATTCGCAAAAATAATTGTATATTACCAAAGAGCATAAATTACATGTAATGTATGCTCTTTGATATTACTTGAACCAAACATTTTTCGAGGCAACAATGAATGAAAAACACTTTTTGAAAATTAAATTGAAACAAGATTTTATTAGGGTTTGAGAATATGGTTTATATTAATTTGTCTTATCCAAAATTCTAGATTAGCTCAAACTCTTTTGAGAATCGGGTTGTAAATCTTTAAATTATCTTATAATTTTGATTCAAATAAAATCTTTATTGTACCTACTAGATTTTTTTATGATAAGATATTTTTTATCCTGCCGATAGTTATCGGGAACTTTATCTGAAGATGGAAAAACCGATCCTTAGAGTTAAAATTCGGTGAGCGAGCGTTTTTTTTCTTTTTTTTTTGACAAAGACAAGCGCAAATGCCAACCGATAAAATCTTTTTTGAAGCATGTCGTGAAAAGCGCTCTTTTCGCTCTCTAGATTGACAAATAATGATTGTTATAGCCCTGATGGTGAAATGTTGGTGTCACAAAGTTACGCACCTGACTTTTTAATAACTGTGTGGCAATGGAAAAAGTGGAAGCGATCTCCGATTATTCTAAGAACTAAATCTCATGTAAATGACGTTTATAGATGTATGTTCTCTCCATATGTTCCAGGACATATCACTACAGGGGGTGAGAAAATTAAATATTTACTAATTAATTCAAAAGTGGGTGAAAGTCAGTTCAGATGCAATGTATGTCGAATGAAAGACTGGTTAAATTGGGTGTAAAAATTTCATTTATATTACTTTTAAAACTACACCAATAAAGTGAAAAAATTCTATTGTTGGTATAACCGAAAGTGGGTCCAAATTTCTTATTTTAAGTGGAATATCTTGTATATTATTCTAAATTTAAATTTTAGTTTAATAAATTAGTTTTCTTTTTACTTCCTTGTACGAAGTAAAGGAAGTATTGTAATCGCGAAAATTTTCGGTTCTCAGATTTCAGTGGAAATACGCATTTTGGCCCTCGCTGAGTCCATTTTGACTAATTTCGTCATGACGTCTGTACGTACGTACGTACGTATGTATCTCGCATAACTCAAAAACGGCAAGCCGTAGGAAATTGAAATTTTATATTTAGGACTGTTATAACATCTAGTTGTGCACCTCCCTTTTTGGTCATTATATAACTTCCGGAAGTGGTACTTTACTTGAAGCCTATAATAGATTTTCATGAAAAACTATATTCAAATATAATTTAAAACTTTCCAAATTTGGTATATAAGACTACTATATCAATGGAAATAACATAATAGATTTTGGTTAAAATACACTAACCGGAAGTGACACATTACATGAAGCTGCTAACAGTTTTTCTTGAAAAAAATGGTTCCGATTACACAGAGAATAGAATATTTGTATCTTTATTGGTGTTTATAAAACTGAGGATGACAGATTACGTGGATGTCCTACAGGCATAAATGTATTGTTATGATTGAAAGTGAGAGGAATAAACGAGCTTGAATGCATTAAATTAGGAATATGTATGAACTGTGGTGCGACAAGACAGGAATATTATGTTTGTAAAGTTTTATGACAAAAAACAATCCAAACAAAAATTGCCGAAAATTACATTTTAGAACCGAAAATATAAAGATGAAATTAAATTATAAAGAGAAGAATTGGCGCCAGGATTTGAACCTGGGACCTATGAACTTCAGTCATATGCTTTAAATTAAAGATGGGCGAATATCATCCGCGAATAGTCGAATGCCGCGAATATTGACATTATTCGATATACGAAATTTTCGAATATTAACGTCAGTATAGCGAACATTCGAATACCTCAAATATCGCGCCATATGTTGACCTCAATTTTTGACTATGTTTTTCTTTATCATTTGTACATAAACTTAAAGCTATTACAATACTTTGAAGTTATTAATAACAAAGATATTTTGTTTCAAAACCATGAAGACGTACCATATTTCAAATTTGTTTTTCGCCAATATCAGCCCGTACGTTTCACCTTAAATTTGAAATTTTCGTCTTTTTCTTTTCTTTTTTGTTTGTACTTTTTGTTTTATTTTTATTTTATCTTAACAATTTCATTCAAATAATGAAAAGAACAATTAAATAATTATTAATTATTTTAGGAGTATTCCAATATTCGAGTACCTCGAATATTCGAGATCTGATTAATATTCGTATTCGATATTCGAATTCGAGAAATTTGATATTCGCCCATCTCTACTTTAAATGAACTAAGCTGATTCTATTCCAATTTTTTCCTCTATTTTGTTATGTATCATAGGCAGCTTCGATCCCATAACTTGTTATGTTTTTTTATCAGACATCCTGTATATACATGTAACTATTTCATGGTAGGATCTGGCCACATAAAATTCTGGAAGATGGCTCAAACCTTCACGGGCCTCAAGCTCCAAGGCGAGCTGGGCCGCTTCGGCAAGACGGAGATCAGCGATATTGTCGGCATCTACCCCATGCCGGACGAGAAGGTGATCTCAGGCTCGGAGTGGGGCAACCTCCTGGTGTGGGAAGCTGGACTCATCAAGCTAGAGGTGTTCCGCACGTTACGACGAAAGTGTCACAACGGTCCCGTGCTCCAGTTGGAGTTCATCCGACCCAAGGGTGAAATCTGGAGCGTCTCGCAGGATGGGTGGTTGAGAGCGTGGGAGTACAGGGTTATGGATGAGGCTGATCCACCAGATGAGGACCGAGTTGTCCAGGTACACAAGATTCATGGCTATTTATCATTTTTTTGAAGTGGTATTCTGACAATTCATTCATCTCAATGCACCGCCATTATATTATATATTTTTCTACTTCCGTTATTAAAATATAATTTAATGTACTGGTTTCCATGGCGCTAAATAACATCTTAATCACATGTTGACAAGCCATAGCTTCGAACGTTTTACTCAGCCTTGAGATATTAAGCACGGAATGAAGTTAGCTTCAGGTATCTGTCATTCTAACTTTACTTTTTAAATAATTCATAAAACTAATGTAATCGATAAAATTGTATAAATTATTTTTTACATACATACATACATACATAACATCACGCCAAATCCTATTAAATGGGGTAGCACGAACCCGTCAACATTCTCATCCTGACACACGATACTCGTTTCGACCACATTAACACTTCCTTCATACGAACTCTTTCTTTCCTCACAACCAAAATCCATCATCACGCAACAAACATTCATCCATTCGCTCCTGTACACCTTTTACAAGACTAATTAATTTTCAGGAAAAATATCTAACTTGAGTTTTTTAAATACCACATCTTGTATATTTTTTATGTTTAATTTAAATTATTCCTAATTTTCATTATAAACAAACAAACCCTAAGTTCTACATTCTTTTTGGCAAAATTTTCATTTCAAATTTTGCTAATGAAGTGTTAAAAAATAATGTACCGTAATTGGGGGTTTAGTTTCTATTGTCGCAGCAAATAAATAAATAAAATGTGTGTTTCAGATGTTGCCCTCCTACGAGCGTGAAATCCCCGGCGTCCACTTCTCCAGCATCTGCAAGAAGCACATCTACGACCCAGACGACATGTTCTACTACGCACAAGTACGTTCTCCTCCTCTGTTCCCACGCCTCACTAAATCTATCTCCACCTGCAGGACTCCAACGGAGGCATCTGGTTGGTAGACCTGCTGCTAAGCGGAGACTTTGAAACACCGCAGCAGCTGCTGGCGTGCCACGCAGGTCGTGTCACCGACATAGCGCCGTGCCCCTGGGGGCCCTTTCTCGCCACCATCGGCGAGTCGGGAAAGTTGTTTCTGTACAATTATGAGGAACGGGAGACTATTCATCAACATAAGTTTACTGCGAATGGACGAGCGTTAATTTGGGTGCCTTTATCGGTGGACAGTAGTGGCTGTTACTTCATAGGAGGTTTTGATGATGGTGTGATCAGACTGTTTACTATTAATTTTCAAATGAAATACGTCCTTAAAGTTTGTCAGGTATCTGATATACATTCAATGTTCGGTTGCACCATTTTCATTTAAATGTACTGTTTAATAAAACTTTGTTTAGGGCTGTTTCACGAGCGGCGATTTATCAAATGATCGATGCAAAATAAAAAATCGTGGGATAAAATATGATTATTGGTACCATAAACAATAATATCAACTTTTCTTTACCGCCTCCAGGCAGTAATTGACTCATTACATTCATTTTTTCTAGAATGTAATGAAATATTAAGGGCCGTTTCACACGAGCGATATTTTAAAATAATAAATATAACATCACGACTTTTACCCATCATTGGGTGTGGTACCTACTCTGCTATAGCAGATCTTATAGATATGCTCGTGAAATGTGGCTTTTAAATTACTATATTATTATATGGAATAGGTGGCTCAGTGGTATCGAATCGACCTGTGAATCTTGAGAACCCTGGTTAGATCCCCACAGCCGACAAACAATTTTCACCAAATTAAATCTACCCCTGTGGCTCCCGCTCCACTAACATCTTTGGGGGCCGTGATTTGACTTACCGAAATCTGCTTCGGCAGAGTGCCACATCCAGTAATGGGCAAATGGCGTGAGATATATTTATTTATTTATTTATTAATATTACTTCAGTGGCTTCTTCTCCACTAGTATCTTTGAGGCCCGTGATTTGACGACTGGTAACCGCACTTCACACGCATAAATATAGCACTTACTAAGATCTGTTACGGCAGAATGCCGCACCCAGCATTAAGTAAAAGACGTGATGATATATTTTTGATCGTTTAAAAAATTTTCTATTTCTCCAAAAAAAGGTCAGTTTTAATCGTTAAACCTTAGAACATATTTTTAAACCTCTTTTAAACTCGATACAAATACATTTAATTAAATTAAAGTGGTGCAACTGAGCATAAGTAAAAAAATGAACATTTATTTATAATTTAATGTTTTTCTAAATACCTAGAGTATAAAACCGCATAATAAACCGGTGTCGACGATATCAATGAACAAAGAAGGATCTCTACTAGTAAGCGGTGGTGAAGATCATACTATATTCATATTTGAAATACGTAAGAAACAACTTGATATTTCGTTAACACCAATTGGATTCGTTCCCGTGGCTGCCACCCCCACGTGCTTCACCTGGAACCCAGACAGCGTGAGTGACACACTCTCACCATATCCAACAAATAACTATCTTTTGTTATAAACTTTAATCCCTTGTAATATTTTATTTCATTTCTGTCATTTGTTGGATTAAATGAAGTAAAACATAATATATCCCATCAAATGGGGTGGCACGAATCATTATATCATTCACATCATTCTAGCATCAGTTACATTTATAATTATGATTTTTACGATCGGGAGTAAAAGTTGTTTTTATGGCATCGTGACGGAAATAATATATTTTTTCTACTATCAAAAAATGTTAATTTTTTTCACTAATGTTAATACGCGAAGTACGTAATTTTTTCATCATTTACATTATTTGCACCCTAGTGCGCAAAATGAGTATCTCGCGCACACTTCCAAATTATTTGTTATCAAGTTTCATTAGTTACAACACATCAATAGTAACAAAATAATATTATTGTTGATTGTTTTCCTTCAATTTACTTAAATAAATCAATAATTATTGTATTATTTTTTATTTACAGTTGTAGAAAAAATGTTGTTTGTATTTCGTGGACAAAATTCTTGTTTTTTGGCGCGTTCGAATGACTTTTATTGTCTCGACTAAAAGTAACATTCTCACGTGCAACAGAAAACCCTCATTTTGCGCACTTCATACAAAAATAACTATTATATATAATCGATAAATAATGTAAACAAAATGCCGCCTATTATTATCAAATTGTTATTGTTTCTGAAAATGTCTTTTTTAAATTAAACACAATCATTTCGTAGCTCACATACACAAATAACTATTTATTGTTTAAACCTAAGTCCTGAAATTATGTATGTTAAAATAAATATTGTTTATGCAGGAAACAATATTGTTAGTGGGTTGTGAACACGGACAGCTGTACGAGTATGATCTGCCGCTACATCCTTTACCATACACTAAAATATCCTATCTTCTGTATTCAATAAGACCAGTGAAACAACGTTTTAATACATGCAAGGCTCAAATTCGACGCGATTTGCATATCAAAGCTGTTACAGAAAAGAAAGCTGATAAACTTGAGAGAAAGAAACAGGAAGTGATAAGGATTAAAGCGGAAAATCCTGGACTGGAAATCGACGAGGAAGCTTACCTACGTAAGTAGATTTATACTATTGCAGCGCGAGCCGAACGCTCTTAATACACAAATAACTATTGGGACTAGAACTAAACAACATTTTTAGTTCGATAAAAGGTTTTAATATGATGTGCGCTGACCTATCGTTCAAGTCTCCTACAGATAATAATACAGGAAAAGTTTCAGATTGATTTCAGTCCTGAAATTATATTATTTTGAGACATGGCCACATTTTTGTCTTTAATGATGTGCGCTGATCGATCGCTGAAATAGTATTAATCTGGGGCCCTATCTTTTAGAAAAGATGACAAAGTATCTTTTAAGAACATCCCTCAATATGCATTTCAAAAATGGCTTGATAATATATTTATTTATTTCTCAATGTAGAGGATTCCGAGTCGGAAGAAATTTTGGAGCCACTGCATATTCCAGAAGTTCCCAACCCGATATATTTTACACAGTACACATCAGAAGATACTATTTGGTTGTCGATGGGCGGTTACGACGCTGGCTATATTTATGAATATCACATGGATCAAAAACAACATGGACCTCTGAAAGCTACCATCATTGCTGATGGCGACGACATTGAAATGTATGGATATATTTACAGGTATGCAAGAACTACATCAAACAAGGACTCATTTTAAACTGGAGGGATCGGCTATAAAACGATTAAATGCACCGCAATTACGTTTACAAAGGAACTCAAAATATGACCCGTTATAACTGGTGTCACAAGGTTAACACAGGGTTGTACAGCCCCATTCGTCGGTACGTGTATAATAAAAACAAACAAATTACAATCTTTAAATAAGGATATTTCCTTATTCATACGATACAAGTATAATATATTATAAATATTATATACAAACATAGTCTAAACATGTACCTACATTACTCAGTCTGATTCAGTACAGAATATTTAATCTTCATATTGAGTAACATAACTGTTAATTGGGTAATTTAATCTGAATTAGTAATTTTTAAATGGTCAATCAAAACAAGAATAATTTTAGGCTGAATACGATCCTTAAAATATGTACCTGTTGTGACCATCGTTAAGCGATTTGTGGTAGCCGCACTAATATATTTCAGTGTAGTTATATGGGACAGGGACGTTTAATCGTTTTATGCCAATCCCTCCAGTTTAAAATTAAAATACTATATTATTGTCATACATACATACTATTAATCCTAGAAACATTCACTCATCAAATTCATCAAATATTCTCATCCTAACACAGCAACCTCGCTTCTACCACATTCATAGTTCTCTCCATACAAGCTCATTTATTCTTTATTCTCATCCATTCATTCGCTTCTATACACCTTTTCACTTACGCCAACTTCTCCAACAATGAATCTAAAAAAAAATAAGAAAGAAAGGGAGCATCTCTGGTGCTAGTAAATAAATAAATAATAATTATTAATTTACATTAACATCATATAAAATAAATATATCATCACGCATTTTACCCGTTACTGGGTGTGGCACTCTGCTTAAGCAAATCTCGGTAAGTGATATATTTTTTCGCGTGAATTGCGGTTTCCAGCCGTCAAATCACGGTTCCCAAAGATATTAGTGGAGCGGAAGCCACAGGGATGAATTTAATTTGGTGAAAATTGTTTGTCGGCTGTGGGGATCGAACCAGGGTTCTCAAAATCCACAGGCCGACTCGATACCACTGAGCCATATACCCCATTCTAAACAAACAAGCTCATTTATTCTTCACACTCGACATTATTCATCATTCATTCACATCCATTCATTTACTTCTATACACCTATTCACTTACGCCCACTTCTCCAGCAATGAATCTAAAAAGATAAGAAAGAAAGGGACAGAGATGCGCATTTTTACCCGAAACCCGAAACCCGACCAGACCCGACCCGACCCGCAGTCGGGTTTCGGGTCAGTTGTAAGTTGTTCATGTCGGGTCTGGTTCGGGTCTGGTTCATTTACGGGTAAGTCGGGTCTGGTTCATTTACGGGTAAGTCGGGTCTGGTTCATTTACGGGTAAGTCGGGTCTGGTTCATTACGGGTAAGTCGGGTCTGGTTCATTACGGATAAGTCCGGTCGGGTCTGGGCGGGTTGGATACGGATAAATCGGGTCTGGTTGTAGACGGATAAATCGGGTCAGGTTCATAATTTAATTTATATTTATATGAAATATTCACGTGCAAAATAAATAAATAAATATATCATCACGCTTTTTACGCATTACATATCTCGGTAAGTGATATATTTCTTCGTGTGAAGTATGATTACCAGCCGTCAAATCACGACTCCCAAAGATATTCGTGGAGGGAAAGTCTCAGGACTAGTTTTAACGTGGTGAAAATTATTTGTCGCCTGTGGGAATGAAATCCGGGTTCTCAATTCTACAGGACTATAAACCACCTACCCCATTACAAGTATATTTAGAATTTATTTAAAATTTATAGTTAACGCTTGGTCGCTTATACATATTATATACGGGGTGTTAAAAAACGATAAAAAACTTTGAGGGCTAATACATTTTAATGTGCTGATTATGAATTATAAATAAAATAAAAGTAAATATATTACTACGTAAAAGATGTAATAATAATTCATTATAATTTTTATTAAAAATTACATGTCGGCCAGTGCCTCAGACATATACGCTTCAAGAACCTTTAGAGCCTTTAATTTAGCGAATTTAAAAAAAAATGTTGCTGAGAATAACTACACTGAAATGTATATGCCTTAGTTTTTACCCTTTTTGAACATCCTGTATGTTTATAATATTGAGCAGAGGTGAAAATCTAACAGTGCTTGCGCTCTCATTCATGATTTGTAAACATAAATCAAAGCAATGCTACGATAAAGATGACATAACAAAACAAGTGTATCAGAAATTGTATATTTTTATAATTCTACTGCCGCTTTTATTCGTATTATCTAATCATGGATTTTAGTATACTTTATGTCATTCCGCTTTAGTATTTATATTTACCACTGGCGCACGCAAGGGGAGGGGTCTTCACTTATATTTCATATTTATTTAAATGTAATTAAATAATTTCTACATATATACATATATAAATCTACTCGTTTTACAAATATCCAAGCCCCCTCCAAATATATTTTCTCGGTTCGCCACTGATATTTACTGAATTTTAGTGTAGTCTTTGCTACAAAACCGCAATTTGTACCAAAAATGTGTAACAACTATAAACATTATATATTTGTTTAATAAAATATTCACTCAAATATTTATACTTATAACAAATCATTTTGAACTACTCGTAAGTATACAAGTAGATTTAAGTAAATAGTAGTTTTGCACAGTTAATATTAACAGATTTTTTATTGTATCTAATGAAATACTACATATTCCTTGTAAAATTAACTTTCGGATCAGTTGGGTACATATCTGTTCAAGTAGTATACACATAATCGGATTAGATTGGATATCCATCCGGTCGGGTTGGGTTGGATATCCATCGGGCCGGGTCAGGTTGGATATCCATCGGGTCTGGGTACCCATCGGGTCTGGTCGGGTTGGATATCCATCGGGTCTGGTCGGGTCTGGTCGGGTTGGGTACCCATCGGGTCTGGGCGGGTTGGATATCCATCGGGTCGGGTATCCATCGGGTCAGGTTGGGTACCCATCGGGTTCGGGTCGGGTCTGGTTAATTTTTATTATAAAATGCGCATCTCTAAAAGGGAGCATCTTTGGTGCTTGTAAATAAATAAATAATAATTATTAATTTACATCAAAATCATATTATATATAATTAATAAATGATTTTAGTCCTGATGGTAACTACATCATCACAAGCATGCAAAATGGGTCAATCCGGATAAACCGAATAAACCCGGAGGATTTCCGCGATTTATCCGATTACTGGCTGTTATCAATGCACGACAATTACAAAGGCCGAATTACGAAAATGTGTTTCAGTTACGATAACAGATATTTCTTTAGGTAACCAACTTAAAGAAATAGTTTATCTTTTTCGAGACAATTTTTCATTGATTTAATTTTAGTGCGGGAGAAGACGGAAACATATTTTCGTACAAATACAATCCAGAAGAAGAATTCGAGTTTCGTAGTATAAGAAGATTGTCAATGATGCTACCAGTCAAAGAGGTGACTCAAGATGAAAATTATGAATCTCTAAGTTTGGAAGAAATGATGATAAAAGCAGAACAAGATAAACAGATGAGATTAGCGAATGAACACAAAAGAAAATTGAGAGTGAGGTTGAAAGAATTAACTGCGAAATTAACATCTTTATTAGACAGGTAAGTTTAATTAAATCCCTTAAAATTTGCTTATAAATCAATTAGGACACAGGGAATTAAATTTCCGTTGACCGTATTTACATATCTTCTTTAGTTTTTGAATTAATTTCAAAAATAATAATCGCTTAAAATGAGCTACAAATTTGTTAATTCAGACACGGGGAATTCAATGTCGTTGAGCGCATTTACATATCTTCTTTAGTTTTTAAGTTAATTTCAAAAAAAATTAATCGATTAAAATGTGCTACAAATTTGCATAAAGTTAATTCAATACCGTTTAGCGCATTTACATATACTTTGCTCCGGAGATATAGCCTCCGGAAGAATTGAAATTTCCAAACAATTCTCAACATCAGATTTTCGAAGCTATAACTCAAAAACTAAACAAGATATTGAGATGCGGTCAACGGCATTGAATTCCCCGTGTTTCAATTAACTTAGGAATATTATCTCAATATACAATTTCCTTAAAATTTGTTATAAAGAAGAATTCAATGCTTTAATATAATATTTCTATAAAAATATAAATATATCATCACGCCTTTTACCCATTACTGAGTGTGGCACTCTGCCGTAGCAGATCTAGTTTTTTGCGTGAAGTGCGGTTACCAGCCGTCAAATCACGATGTTAGTGGAGGAGGAGCCACAGGGATACATTTAAATTGATGAAAATTGTTTCTCGGCTGTGGGGATCGAACAAAGGTTCTCAAGATCCACAGGCCGAGTCGATACCACTGAGCCACCTACCACATAATAATGTTTCTATTGACTGTTCATTATTGTCACCAACATTTTTCTTATGAATTACAGAAATTGTAAGTTGCCAAAATCCCAAAGATACGCATTGCGAGACTTTATCGTCGACGATCGAATTATGACAGCTCTGGACGACATGTTGGAAGACAAGGTAAAATAGCTTTATTCTGGTAAAACTGTGGGTAAAAGATTGCGTGGACAATCTATGATCTATAGAAATAAAATAATAATAAGAAAAACTTTATTTACCTTAAGCTATACAATAACACCATGATAAAACGATAATACATGTAATTTGTAATAACTATATTCTATAATAGTCTTTTATTTTAATTCTAAATTTTTTTAAATCTAAATAACAACAAAGACAAAATTAATTGTCATCCATACACTTGATGAAACTAGGTTTAATAAAATATAAACTAAACACTTGGCTAAGTCTTACAAAATTCAGCCTCCAAGTCACCTTATGAGGGCATCGTCAGAGGCTGGCCAGCACAGTTAGTAACCATAGACGCGTTTCGATAGAACTTCTCATATCATCTTACCGTTTGTTAGAGATCTTATTCTCTGCTGGCACAGTTCTTCGTCACCAGCTTCTTCACGTGAACATTGTTCTAGGTGAAGAAGTGAGTTATACCATACTGATGAGCTCTAATAAGAGCGAAACGCGTCTATGGTTACTAATTGTGCTGGCCAGCCTCTAACGATGCCCTCATAAGGTGACTTGGAGGCTGAATTTTGTGAAACTTAGCCAAGTGTTTACTTTATATTTTTTATTAAAATCTAAATTCTTAAAATTATCAGGTAACTTGTTATAAGCCTGTACTTCTTTACAAAGTAATGTATTTTGCTCTTGTACAGTGTTTTTATGTGAAATATAAAACTTATTCTTATTTCTAGTATTATGTTCAGGAGTATCTTTAATTTTAATTAATTTTTTGTCGAAGTACTTTGGCTGCAATCCTAATTTTATTTTATTTAAATATAAATGTATATAACTGAAGGTTTGTTCCTTGAACGAAAACTGAGACGAGCTTGTATGAAAAGAATTATGAAAGTGTTTTAATTCATTTAAAGGGGCATAAGCTGATGTTCGTTGATGTTTGCAGGTTGCACTAGAGAAAAGAAAACTTGCGTACGATGTAGAAAAATCCACGATAGCTTTAACAAAAATGAGAAGACATTATACAGATGTCTTAGATAAATTTCCGTTCACTGTGACTGCAATTAATTCTACACAACAAGTCAATGTTCTTATCTTAAGAGGTTTGGGTCAACAATTCTTTGAAACTTTTAAGGACGTACAAATGAAACTAGAAGAAGAGAAACTTAAAGGCAGGTATTGCAACATTGGAATTATTTTTTTAATATAAAATAACATACAAACACAAACAATTTCACTAAAACATAGTTTTTTTTAAATAAATAAATAAATAAATATATCATCACGCCATTTACCCATTACTGGGTGTGGCACTCTGCCTAAGCAGATCTCGGTAAGTGATATATTTTGTCGCGTGAAGTGCGGTTACCAGCCGTCAAATCACGGCCTCCAAAGATATTAGTGGAGGAGGAGCCACAGGGGTAGATTTTTTAAATTGGTGAAAATTGTTTGTCGGCTGTGGGGATCGAACCAAGGTTCTCAAGATCCACAGGCCGACTCGATACCACTGAGCCACCTACCCCATAAAGTTTTTTTTTAAATGAACATATTTGTTTTACATGCTGCAGTCAAAATATTTCAGGAACCTGATAAAAAAAGTGAACAACCGTAAGTATTTACTTTGCCAATTCAATAAATGTAGTACATAAATATATCACTATATCAGAGATCTACTATGGTAGAGTACAATATCCAGTAATGGGTAAAAGGTGTGATGAAATATTTATTTCAATATATCATCACATCTTACACTCACTCTGCCGTAACAGATCTCAGTAAGTAGTATATTTATTTGCGTCAAGTACGGTTACCAGCCGTAAAATCACGGCCCCCAAAGAAGTTAGTAGAGGTAGAGCCACATAAGTAATTTTAAATCAAATATATAAATATACCATTAATGAGTGTGGCACTCTGCTGATGCAGGTCTTGATAAGTGATATATTTGTGCGCGTACGGTTACTAGGTGTCAAATCATGGCATCCAAAGATGGTAGTGAAGGGGGAGCCACAGGGGTTGTTTGTCAGCTATGGAAGTCGAACCCAGATTCTCACATTTATAATCCGATGTTTTGTCACTGAAATATCTAACCTATATGAAATATGTGGCCCTCTGCCGTAACAGATCTCTGTAAGTGATATATATCTTCGCGTCAGCAGTCAAATCACGGCACCAAAAGATATTAGTGCTGGGGGGGCCACAGGGGTAGTTTTAATGTAGTGAAAATTGTTTATAAATTAATTTACACCCTCGTCTCATTACTCCTTTCATTAAACCCATCCATTTATTGCAAACTTTGAAAACATATTTAATGAAATAATTTACAGTATATTTTGCTTGTTATGTAATAATTTCTAGAATACCTCCACGCCAACTAGTTCACGGACAATCCAAATTTGATATTCGAACAAAAGTGACAGAAGTGGAGCCATTTTTAGTGGGTTTATCTCCTTCAACAATAGCCTTCAAACTCGGAAGCAAACTGACAAGACAACTGAACAAATACAGACAAAGAAAACAAAAACGAGAGTTGAGACAAGAAGATGTATTGTTGACAAATATTATCACATAGAATCAATTCACAAAAGTATTGTTTTTAGTGGAACAAATTATACGATATGAAACCTGTCGAGGGGGTTAACCATCCTGATGATGTAAAGGCACTTAAAGTTGCTGCAGCAACAATTGGTGACTTTAAATTAAAGTCGGCTGAGAATTATAGAGCGCCTGCTGACCAACGAGAAAGTACGGTCACCAAATATCAGCAGCTACTTGAAGCAAGGCTCAGAGTATGAACATAACTATACTTATTTATTTATTTGTTACTCAATCCCAATCACAGTAGTTTATTGTAGAATCTAAACCACCCAGACCTAATATTTTTTTCATATCACATGCATTGAAACAGCGAGTTTTGATCTCTGTTTTGCCAGTCGAAATAAGACAATTTCAGACCAATGCGACTGTGTCAGTCAGAAACAACGTTGTTTCTGCCCGGAACATTCATTTATTTATTATTTATGTCTTTATTTCAAGTCTGTCAGAATCGCATTTGTAATAAACAAAGGCGAATAAAATCATAATCGTCTGACAGCTGTCGTCAAATCGTTGTCAAAGATTTTAATAAATTACAAATAAAATGAGTACCCCAAAACATCTTACTGAAAAAGCCCTAGCAGCTTCCCTTGATTTATTGCCCACAAAATCTAAGGAAAAATATGTATCTTGTTACGATAAATTTGTGAAATGGAAAGAAGCAGAAGAAGCTACATCGTGGTCAGAGGAAGTGATATGAAAAATATAGTGTGTGGCACGGGATGAAACAAAGACGATTTCAGACCAGGGCGATGACAGCCAACTCTCGCCCTCGTCAGAAATCGTCTTGTTTCACCCCTTGCCACACAATATACTATTTCGTAACACATGCACAAGAAATACGTTCTTATTCCCTAATTTTAAAGAGAGAAACACTGCTTTTCTCTCCCTAGGTGGCATGTTTCTCTCCCTAGAGAGATGTTTCTCTCCCTAGAGACTACAATTATTAGCTGTTTGCGGTGTTTCCTAGGTAACTAGTTACGCAACCCATATTTGACATTTGTCCCGATAAGACAGTAATTTTTGTGCACTTGTTACGAAAAGTATAATATGCTTCACGGGAGGGCGCGATTATCCCTTGTCTAAAGTTGGCAAACTGAGACTTCGGCCCTCGCTTACGTAGGAATAATCGCTTGTTTTCCTCCCTTGATCCATAACATACTATTTTTGTTATAAGTCACCGGTAAATTGTGAAAAAAATAAATATTGGGTGTGGCACTCTGCTGTAGCAGATTCCAGTAATTTTATGCGCGAGAATTGTAGTTACCAACCCCCCAAAATGGTAGCGGAGGGGGAGCTACAATTGTAATTTTAATCAATTGGACTATTCTTCATTCCTGTTAAGAATGGAGCAGGTGTCACTTTAGAGGTGATCGATTATACATGAATTAAATAAATAAAACAAATTTTGGTGCCATTCGTAATTTCAAACATTCTTTTTCTATTAAACTATAAAACATAAATAAATAAATATATCATTAGACCTTTTACCCTTTTACGTTAACAAATTTAACAAACATTTGGATAATTGTAAGTTAATAATTTTTTGTTTTGTGAACTTGATTTGTACTTCCACCAAACAGAGGACAGAAAAAAATGACCTAACTCTATGATCGAATCTTAACTGAATTGAACTATATATACTCAAGATAATTTGTTGTATATTTTCCGTAACGTCGACTAATTACCTTGAGTGTGTAGTTTATTTTCCTGCCCAAATTCCGGGTAATTTTAATGTGGTGAAAATTGTTTGTCAGTTGTGAAAATCAAACTCTGTTTCCCCAATTGTGTATTATTAGTTACAGTTTGAACTGTAGTAATGAATTTAAAATTAAATTTATGACAGAAACATTCGGGTGACCTGGATGTTGTCAAGAACACGTACAATATTAAAATGAAATTCAGAATAATTAGAGACAAGTTTTTCAAGTGGGCTTCAATTGCGTGAAAAACTATAAATAATAACATTTCTTAAAACAACAACAAAGACAAAATTAATTGTCGTCCATACACTTGGTGAAACTAGGTTTAATAAAATATAAAATAAACACTTGGCTAAGTCTAACGAAATTCAGCCTCCAAGTCATTTATGAGGGCATCGTCAGAGACTGGCTGAATTTTGTGAGACTTAGCCAAATGTTTATTTTATATTTTATTTTTTTAAACATTCACTGTACATGTATTCATTAGATTCATCCCGTAATTAATTTTGCCCAAACATTTATATTCGTATTTCTTTCATACAAGCTTGTCTTATTTTTAATCGTAGCCTTCCATTTATTCTTGGTCGTCTACAAAATTTGCCAAAAGTTTCATTTTCTCAATTAGTAGGTATTTATTTTATCCCGTAAATTGTTTTAAATTTTTAAGATAAAAATACGGAGCTATTTAAATGAATATAGTATTAAAAAAATTCTTCATTTCTTTTCTTAGGCATGTAAATATATGGTCAGTAATTTCAACGATCAAGTTCGTGGCCTTAGAAATAAAAAAGTAAGACTGGTTAAACAACTGACATTATTAACCATTAAAATTGAAAAAATTCATCAAGAAATACCGGTGTGCAGGATTATGCAGCCGCCTCCTGTACCAGTGATGACAGAAGAGGATTTCCCGGAAAATGAAATGCAAGTACAACTAACAGTTGAAGAAGATTTCCAAACATACTTGCAAAATTTCAAACCGCAAAAAGAACCGGAACACGATACATGTGAAGTAAGATTTACAAATTATCAAACGGTTCTAAATTATTTTAGAGAAAATATTTCAAATAGCATTTGAATAATTACAATTTCCACTACTTTAATTTGAAACAATGATCGGTTTTATAAAGAAAAGAATAAATTAACTTTCATAGAAAGGAATTATGAATGTGGTTGAAGCAAAAGTGGTATGTCAGAAATGATTAAATTAATAAGGACAAGCGTATGATTCTTGATTTTAGATTCATTGGTTAGATTTTTCGAGTGTTTACCTGCAATTGTGTGGAGTTCACCTTAAGAAACAAGCGCAGAAAATACTCCCTTCCTTCCTCATCAGTTTTTCTTCATTTTCAGTTTTTACTATACAGTGTCTACCTGCAATTGTGTATGCAAAAGTGGTGTGTCAGGATAGGAATGTTTGGCGAAAATGAATTGCGGGATAAATATGATGAATAAGGACAAGCGTATGGTTCTTGATTTTAGATTCATTGGTTAGATTTTTCGAGTGTTTACCTGCATTTGTGTGGAGTTCACCTTCAAAAACAAGCACAGATAGATACTCCCTTCTTTCCTCATCTTTTTTCTTCATTTTCAGTTTTTACTATAGTGTCTAACTGCAATTGTGTTAAATGTATTTTTAAACAAGTCTTCATTTCTTTATAGATTCGTTGTTAGAGAAGTGGACGTAAGTGAAGATTTACGAAACAGGTGTACATGAGCGAATGGATGGATGTTTATTGCGTGATGATGGATTTTGGTTGTGAGGAAAGAAAGAGTTCGTTTGGAGGAAGTGTTAATGTGGTCGAAACGAGTATCGTGTGTCAGGATGAGAATGTTGATGTGAACTGATGCTCTATGAATGTTTCAGGGGTTTGTGCTACCCCATTTGATGGCATATAACGTGATGTTATGTATATATGTATGTATTGTAAATGCATTTAAATTAACAAATTAGAATCGATTTTATTTATTTTATGGCATATATAAAATTTCTGTCAGAAGTTCGTCTGTCATTTGAATGAATACATTTTATTTACTATGGAAGTTAATTAATTTGTTGTTTATAAAACTTGGCTTAAAGTTGTAAAATAATTTAGAAATTTGACTAGCAGACTAAAAGTTTAAGATAATAATTACAGAGCATAGATTGGGAAAAAGAAGCTCTTGGTATTGATCGTCTACCAGATATTCCAGGAACTAGTCGAGATATTATTTTACACATGTCGAATCAAACAGAAATACAATTCAATCCATTTAAAAAGAAAATTCCATCTAAAGATGATTTCAAGGAAACTCACTGGGAGAAAGAAATCAAATATCGAAGACTATTAAAGTTTGTATATTCATAACATCATGCTATATCCCAACAAATGAGGTAGCACGAACCCCTGAAATATTCACAAAACATCCACTCATCAAATCTAATTGCAAAGAGGCCGTAGCTTAGTTGGTTTAAAACATATGACCGGCGTTTATAGATCTTGCTAGTATCCCAATTTTTAACTTTATAATTTGATTTACATTAAGTATTTACTTAAAAAAAACTACTTAAATATCCACTCATCAGATTCCTGACATATCATCCTCGCTGCAACCACATTTATAGTTCCCTCCATTCAAGCTCAATTATTCCTCACACGCGGAATCTTTCATCATGCAACGATCCTTCATTCGCTGCTATACACTTGCTTCATTAATATTTCATGCTCAAATCGTCTCAATTTACTTAGCTCAATATTCTAAAAACGAATCTAAAAAGATAAGAAAGGAAGGAAACGTTACTCTGTGCTTGTTTTTGAGAGTGAATTCCACACAACTGCCGTCAAATTTTATACATATATCACAGTAAATTCCATCAAATAGGGTAACACGAACCCTTGAATATTTATTACTAGGGTTCTTAGAGCGTCCGCGCAATTTATTCACCTACATTTATCTATTTCAACAGTCTTTTATTCTACATACGTTTCACATTGGTTAATCAAATTGATATACACTCATTTTTCCAAGAACATTCGTACATTGTCGTATTAATAAAATAAGTAATATATTTGTTATTCCTTGACAGAAAACTTCATGAACAAAAAACAATGATTGAAAAAATGTACAATCTGGTGAAAGAATTTGATGAAGAAGTTAAAAAACTTTCAGAAGAACGTTTCGCAATTACAATGCAATTTACATGTTTAGATTTACACATCTTAGTTCTTAATCAAGAGCTTGTTATAGTCAAAGATTTCGAAGTAGTTGAACAAGAACTCAGCGCAGTAAAGAAACATTCTCTTCAGATCCAGATCAGTGGTTTTGTACTTATATGTTTCATGTTTTAGGTGGCTTTACAAAAGTGGAATGAAATGATGGACATGCGTGATGACATGAGAAGAGTCGAACTAAAAGTAGAATCGCACAACTATAATATTGACAATAATCTTGAACAAATTAAAGGAATTCAACAAACATTTATAACTGCTGCGAAAGATAACAAATTTTGGGACTTTCTTAGAAGAATTTTCAAGAAGAAATATCGTCCACCAAAACTTGCTACAGATGGTATGCTCTTCATTTCTCCGATTAAAATCAGTTCTAAATTATTTTAAATAAAAGATACAGATAACTAAATTATGACATTTCAGAATCTGATTCCAGTAGCATGAGTTCATCCAGTTCATCAGAATCAGAAGAAGATGACACTGGCAGTTTGGATTCACGCGATATTGGACCAATTAGACTCGATGAAAGCATCTGTCCTAAAGGATGTGATAGAGAATTGTATGATTATACTTTTAACCTTCGCGGAAGAAGGTAAAAGATAAATAATAAAGCTTAAATCATCCATCTCACACCTCGAATACCACTGTTTCATTAAATCTTCTAACTTATTTTAGGCATGAACTAGAGCGACAAATAGCAGAAGAAAAAAAATCTATTGATAATTGTAAAAAAGAATTAGAACAGGCTGCGAAAAAAATGAAAGTTTATGATCTTGCCAATAAGAAAGCTCAAGATGATTTAGAAAAATATCAAGTATAAATTAAAAATAATATTAATGGATGAACTATTTTTTTATATTGTTTAATTGCAGATGCTGAAACAAAAGACCCTAAACGAAGTAACTTGTTTAGTGGCGCTTAAATTGAGTCAACTAAGACATATTAATCCTGATGGCTACTCAGTTGCAAAGTTATCGGATACTTTAATTTTTGGAACACAGCGGCTTGCCGACTTATATAATAGGGTCACTGAACTCCAAATGGAAACACTGGAGGAACTTACTAAACATAGGTAAGATAATAAACAGTATAAATACTTATTGTTCAATAAAATAATCGTGCCATCACAATTATTTAATGGACGTATGCTTTATAAACTAATATGTTTTTCAACAAAATTAAACTGTTAATAATTTTTTTCACGACCTTGTGAGATAGAAAAATTGTATTTCCTCATTTGAGAAAAGAAAGTGATACTTTTCATAGTAAATATGTAATTATCGTGAAGAAATGTCTCACTTTCTTCCCTTAGTATACACGTTATTATTACCTCATTTTAATTTATAGGAAAAACAAGATTCATCTACACAGAATGACCGTAGATTGTCATTTTATGGATAAAACTATTGCTAAATTGAAGAAAAACATTACCGAAAAAATGATTATTAAATTTGGTTCAAGAGTTAAAATAGATGATATTGAAGAATCAATTTTAAAGCGAATGGTATTAAATTTGCGAATAAGTATGCTCAATTTGGGAGCAGTTTATGAAAAAGAAATTGATAAATTACGAGTAAGTTCAAAATACAGTCAACAAGCAAGTTTTCTAGAAGTTAAAACCTTTTATAATATAACATGCAATCTGTTTGAAATATATTTTTACTCAGTAGTTCTTTGAGTTCTTAATTTTCCCTGTGGAGAGCGTAAGGCTTATTTGCATTGTTTCAGTTATAAATTGAAGGCAGTAACTTGAAATGTTTTATTTGAACTATTTTAGGTACTGTATGGTGAGAAACAAGTAGAAGTAAAAACCGCAATTCGAGAAAATACAGCGCGTTTGGAAATTCTTGCTATTTTGAATAAAGAAAAAATACAACTTTCTAAACTTCTTGATATCCAAGCTAGATCAATGGAAAGAGCAAAAGGTAGAGAAGATCTATACTTTATTAAAGATATCGACAAACTTCAGGCAGTTGTTAAATCGCAAGAAGAACAAATACAAGTAAAGCATTAAAGTTTGTAGTTAGCAAAAATTATAAATTTTATGTTATAGATGTTAAAAAATGAAATAAAAATGTTGACAACAAAGTCATTGCCACCAAAACCAATACCACACGAAATAAAAGAAAAGTTACCGGAGGAACTAGAACATCCAGTGTTAGTAGGAGATTATGGTTCTTTGGATGAATTGTACGAAGCTCCCGAGTTCCTTTCTTCGGAAAAATTAATCGTAATGCCATCAGTTGATCAGGAGGTAATTTTCTTCTACAGATTTTTTTTTTATAAATATGAATAATGAATGAATAAATGAGTGTATTTCCAGGTTACAGAAGAAGAAATTGTTCTTTGTATTCATGAATTAATGAAAGAAGTAGTTGATTCAGTTGTCGAAACAGATTTAGAAGATACAGAAGAAGAAATGATAATAAAAATATTATCTGAAGTTGTTGAACAAGTACCAATGAACTACCTAGGGAAAGAGAATAGTTTGGAATATATTGCTGGATTAATGAAGGATATAATATCAGATGCCACAAAAGTAAAATCAGAAACTATTATAAGAAGAGTTTCAAAATGTACTAGCAGAAGTATGCAAGACATTGCTGGTTTGATTGAAAATATTATATCAAAAGTAATTGAAAATCAAGTAACTAAAGAAGAAAGCGTTGGAAAAACCGATGAAACAGAAGTGACAGGAGAGTAGAGACAGATATAAGGATTTTAAATAATCATTTTAATTTTGTTTTCATTAAAATGTCAATGTCATGTTAATTTGAAGTTTAGTTCATTTGTAATGAATAATTTAAATTCTACGTAGAATTTTTATGAAAGAACAATGATTGTTATTTAAGAGCACGGAAATACCCTTCCAAATTTTTGTGTAAGTCATATATTGATTTATTGTAATATAATATATTGTATATTTGTTTCAATTATAATTATATTGTTAGTTTTTAATTATTTATGTTTGATTTATGTAATAGACTATTTTTCAAATTTAGCGCGACCAAAGTACGCCTCTGGTGGACAACTGGGAAGCACAAGTTGTTATGATGGTTTCTTCTTACATCAATGTACTTGCAAAATAAAAAGGTTATTGGAAAGTGCGTGTACATGTGATTTTAAATTTAGTGGTATAATTGTTGTTAAATAGATTACTTATTATGTGTTTCATTAAAATGTGTAGCAGCACTTAGTTCGTTGTAAATATGGATGCAAGTTGTAATACGGACATGTTCAACGAGCATGATGAATTTGACACTGAGACTATTACAACATGTGCTAAAACAACACAAACTTGTAATGATATTACAGAAGAGCCAAATTCCATAACTCCTATTTCAAATGATGGTATTACTACTCCATATTATAACACAAATACATTATATGACGCTTTACCTGTTAGTGATTCTGTGATCGGCAACTTAGATGTTGCTTCTGCAAATATAACTTCAAACGAAGTAAAACAGAGTAATTGCTCTATAACAATGAATGATAATAAACCTCAGAACTCGAAAAATCCTCCAATTGACGGAAGTGACAAGAAACAAGCAGGCAATGCACTTTCTCAGTTACTCGATTATGGAATGTCTGATTCAGAAGACAGTCAATCCGATTCCGAAGAAAGTTTGTCGGATTCAGACATACACAGTGATAACGAAGAAAACATTTCCACACAGCCAAATGTTGGGGATGCTAACGTCGTCCCCAACACTACCAAATTCAGGGAAAATGTCTCTTCCAGTGATAGTAGCGAGTACGAATCTGACAGCAGCAGCTCATTCAGGTACGTTTTTGTTTATTCTTGCCTTTGTTCGTGAAGTTATCACTATTTACGTTATTTTTCCAGCGACATTGGTGCTTGCGGAGGTACTCCGGCCCCAGAGAAAAAAGCTACGCCTGAGAAGATGGGTCCACCACGTACCAAGGGCGAACTCACATTGGAGGAGTTGCCACCCATCGATGAACTCAAAATCAGCGTTGCAGAAGACGAGTGCATTGAAGTTGGCGTCGTCACCAGCATCATTGATCAACTTGGTGAGAATTACACGAAAATCATTTCAAATAATTATCACTAATATTTTTTGTAATATGACCAATAAATATGGTATTGTAATGTTACACTTTTCAAGTTAAATAAATAGAAATGATTTGTTCTTTTGCAGTGATCGTGCAGTCGTTACGCGGCACGCCCGCTTACGACATCGACACGCTGTTCTTCCTGAACCGCGGTAAGAATCCGCTGGGCCGAGTATTCGATGTGTTGGGGCCGGTGACGGAGCCGCTGTACGCCATTCGCTTCAATTCGTACCAGCAGGCGCTGGAGACCGGGGTGAAGACTGGCACGCCCGTGTACTGTGCTCCACGCACCCAACACACTTCGTATGTCTTCGTCTCCGAGCTCATGAAGTAAGTTCACCAACTAGATAACTTATATCTGTACAATTCAAATGGTTTCTTTTATTTTGTTTATTAGAGTTCAGGTTGAAAGCTGCTGCGGTAATCTTCAAAATTTGAGTATCGAAAACTGATTTAGTATTTTTTGTACAGTATTATTTATGTATATTTTGTATATAAATAAATTTATTTACACGTTTTTCAAAATTTTTCTGATTATTTGGCATTTAAACTAGCTGGTTAAAAATGAACATGTGATGCTATATGTTTGTCAATTCTCAGAATGAAGGGTAGCGACGCCTCGTGGGAGCACAACAATGAGCCACCAGATGTGTTCCTGGACTATTCGGACGACGAGGAGGAGCGAGCGGCGCGACGACAGCGCAAGAAAGCTCCGACACCGGCGGCCAGCAAATCCAATAGCCTAGAACGTAACCGTAGGTTCGAGAAGCAGATGAACGACAAGAACCTGCTGATGACAGAGCGCTACAAGAGTCAGAACCAGGCTGCGGCTCGCAACAAGAAGAAGCCAGAGACAGTTCGCGGACCCCTACCAGGCCCTGCAGTAGGTGCTCCACCACCGCCCTGGCTGCTACGTAACCCCGCTGCACCTATGCCATGGCCACCACAACCACAGCCCTACCAGTTCGCCGCGTATCCTCCGTACGCCCCGTTGGCGATGTTTCCGCCGCGCCAGCACTTTGTCATGGGTCCAGCGCCGCCTGCTGTGTTTCACGCGCCTCAGCCCTTCAATCCTGCCGTGCCGCCGCCTCCCCCGCCGCACGTGTTGCGTCCCCAGCCACAGCCGCAACACCTCGGCTACTTCCCAAAGCCTCGCCACCCACCCTGGCACCCGCCGCCACTCAACCTCGGTGTGGGTGTCGGCGTCGGTGTCAGCGTCCTCCAGCCCCCGACACAACATGCACACAACTACGGCAACGGCTCCTCCTACACGCAATAAACGAAACCTCTTCACATTTTGAGTCAGGTGTTGTTTGTTATAATCACGGTGCATTGTTACGAAATTCTAACATTTCATTCATTATTCGTGGTAGGTGATTCGTGTTGTTTGCATTTGTAACCGTCACATGAGTCGAACCGGAACTATTTGCGCCCCAACTTAATCATATTCATGTGCTTAATGGATTCACACTGTCTTGGTTAAAATCTTGATATTCGGTTCGATTCTGTCGACTGACTGACTTTGAAACTCTGTGGTTCAGATTTTGTAAGAATGTCGATTTTTGGCTATTGCTTAGATGGGTTCACTTAGAATTAACATTTGTTATCAGAGACCAAAAATTATATTGATTGTTGGCATTAGTTGCCAGTTGCTTGATTTATATTTTTATTCGTTTTCAAGATGTTTTATTTCGTATGTTAAAGCGACGTAATCAATATTTAAGCTTTATTGCACATCTTTGGTTGTTATAAGGATATCAATTCGCGATTTGCGTTCATTTACAGGGAGACAACATATTTCATTTCATATTTTGACTATTTTGGTTGCTATTACGAGAGGAAACTTCAAGACTTCTTTTTACACTTGCAATAAAGAGCTAACAGTTATCAGAATTTAGAATTTATTTAATTAAGAGCTGAATATTTAGCAAGTATAGTTTTTCATACTCTCCTTTAAACTAGTTCTTGAGTTGCTATGCATCTTGTGGGATCATTGTACTATTTTCATTCTATATCTATTATAAAAAAATAAAAGAGTTGTTTGAATAAGTATTTTACATCCCAAGGGAACTAGTTAAAAGGAGAACTCGGCAATAATAATTTAGAGAACTTAATTATATTAAAATGTTGATTAAAAAGTTCGTGTCTTTCTCTCTCTCTCGTAAAATAATAATTGTTAGGTATTCCAGCTTTTGGGGAATCACACATATCAAATTAGTAGCATTATGTTTAGTTTTCAAGTTAGTTAGTTAGTTAGTTACAGACAGAGTGCAGTAGCAATAGAAGGAAGCAGATGTCATTTTGAAACAATAATAAATAGAACTGATTCGCATTTGCTGTGATACCTCACATAATAACGTTCCTATAGATAACCTAAATCGCACACTAAACATTTACAGACGACTAACTGAAGCACATTCAAGTGACGGTGGTTTTTTTACCAATGGAAGATAAAACGCGCTGCTGTTTGAATATGTTTAGTTCGAGGTGTGTGTATATTTGGTACGTGTAAGTAAACGTTGTTAATCATTTTCTCGATCTTCTCTGACTGGTTTTGTCGTAAGTACTGAAATTCCAATATGCTACTATAACCGTACGTAATCGATTGATTGTTCGTGTACATTGTGATGAGTGGTATATCATAGAAATATTTTAATACAAAATTATAATAAAAATGTATTAGTTTAGTTTAGCGCGATTTGTTTAGAAATGTTTACTACTAAAATTTGCCGAATTCAATTGATGTGTATACCAGGCTTTCAATCTAAGTGGAAATTTTAAATATTATTACTTACTATTTATTAGTAATGTTCACAAACCTTTCATATATTGTATTTCACTAGAAATGTAATACTTTCTACTAGAGATTTTCAATAATCATCTTTTTGTTATGTAATTAAATATTTTGCTATTAAATCGTATATTTTTAATACTGTTTAATAATTTTTTAAATTGACATTTAATAAAAACATTGTTTAGAATTTCATTGTTTATACCTTTCTTTAGTTTAAGTTACTAGGCTTCTCTATTGCAGCTCTTCACTTGCAGATCATATGTTTAAGTACAAGACGTCATGATATGCAACCCACTACAGTCAGGTGTTGGTAGGTACACGCTAATCAACAGGAGTAATTTGTCTCTTAATTTACTCATTTGTTACTCTGCACAACAGGAATTTCATCTCAATTACAATAGCTTATAATGGCATCCGAACCACTTAGACAATCGAATTTTTTATATAAATTGAAATTTGAACAAATCATTTTATTTTATAGTGCAAACAAATACTGTAATTGGGATTAAGTTCCTGTTGTACAGCGTAATATAAATAAATAAATAAATACACAAAAACTATGAAAGTACATTACTTGTAATTAAAGTAATTATTGAATAATATCAACACTGAAAGCTTTTTCCTGCGAAACTATTTGCAAATAATTTACACTTACATTTATCGCAAACTTTTCAAGTTTTTTATTTGTTATTTATGCGTTTTGCTCGCATTTAAAATTAAAAAGTAATAAGTGGAGATTAGCAACGGCTGTGGTGAGTTATGTTGGTAATTATTGAATTATTTGTGCTATATTTTAAAGATATTAGTTATAATGAATGAAGAAATGCATACACGCACTTTACGCACGCATGATAATGTATGCGTTGCAAAGAACTTGTAATATTTTATTGTTGCAGTTTTTATTACCTTGCTTGGCGGAGATTTATATAAATATGAATAAATAAAAAGTAGCTTTCATTTAACATTTTTTTTTTATAAAGGAATATTAAATGTTATCAATTTAAGCTTCAGATATTATTTTCTTTATCAAAACTATTATTTTATTTGTAATGATATTTTTGTCCTACTTTTTTGTAATCATTTATACCAGAGATTCTTAACCTTTTTGTCATCGTAGATCCTCAAATTTTCAAAAAAAATTTCGTGCCACTGGTCTGACAGGTTACAGTAATGTTTACTAATTTTTATTCGTTACTGCAACCTATCAATTCAGTGGCTAGAAAAATGCTTGTTTCAAGTAATGTGCAATTATTATATATATATTCTTCATTTTTTTGCAATCATTTTGAAACACCCTGTGTTAATGTGCGTTAAGTGTAGTTACCAGCCGTCCAATCATGCCCCTCAAATATGTTAATAGAGGGGGAGCTATAGGGGTAGTTTTTAATGTAGTGAAAATTGTTTGTCGGCTGTGGGAATCACTAAGCCACCTACATAATTTAAAATGAACTTAAAATAATTAATTGTTATTTTTTGAGATTAATTTGTTAACGTTTTAAAATCCAAGACTAAAATATTCTATAAAATATTAGAATCAGATAATACTATGAAAGACTTGTTTAGAACATAGCAATTTTTTTTACATATTTTTATGTTTATGTTAACTTGAAATTCTGTTTTTAAAGTAGGTATATAATCAACGTCTTATGATACATTATAAGAATACCAATTTTCACGTCTTTTAACGCTAATAATAAGATACCACGCACGATGTCAACGTATAATATATTGCATATGTTTAACATGCATTTAATTCGTAACGTATACTGAAATACGTATCATGCGAGAATTTTCCTTGTTTTTCATACTAATAAGGAAACAATCTTAAACTTTCAATTCAAAGTTGAATTGCTTAAACCTTGTTTTTATTTTATAAAAAAATTGCAGAATTATTTATTTTGTTTGATAGAATGTAAAAGTGATACTTTTTATCTATAGGAAAAAATAATTATTTGAATACGGTGAAAGAAAAGTATATTATTTTCTTCCGCGGATAACGCTTAATGATATTTTAAGTATATATAAAATTGGTTCTTTTGTTTTGTTTAATCCCACTTAAATAATAATTTTAAAATATGATATTTAAATAAATAAAATAAATATATAATCACGCCTTTTACCCATTACTGGGTGTGGCACTCTACTGAAACAGATCTCGGTAAGTAATATATTTTTTACCAGCCGGCAAATCACGGCCCCCAAAGATATTAGTGGAGGGGGAGCCACAGGGGTAGATTTTAAATTGGTTAAAATTGTTAAATTATTAAATAAATATCTAAGACAGTGCTGACAGTTGCTATGAAACTAATCATAAGTAAGGGAGGGAAACAGTTATTTTCCTCCCTAGGGAGAGAATAGGCAACATTCAATGCGAATATGAGAGAAGAGAAGTCTACTTCTGGTAAAGTTAGAATACACAAATAACTATTTCCCTAAGGGAAGGAAAGTCGAGCCGTATGTATGGCAACCGAAAAACAACGGTATGCTTTGATATTATTGACATCAAGATGGCACCTCTTAAGAAAATAATATATCTTATCTTAATTTCTAATTGATTTCTGAAAATTTTACTTTCCGGTAGGGTAGTAAAAAAATTTGCGTAAATAAAGTGTTTTTTTTTTTGTCTAAGGTGGTTTATATCCCTCAACTTCAGCTCAAGAAATGAATCTCGTTTTCGAGAAGAACTATTTGTCTATTTTCCAAAAGCTAAAAACTAAGATTAGATTTGAATCAACAAAATTATTGATACACCAGCTCAACTTGTAAATAATACGGGTTGCATTCTAGAAACTCAAGGCGTAAGAGTCCTCAAAAATTTCAATAACTATTTAATAATATTATATCAAACTAAACACTTGGCTAAGTCTCACAAAATTCAGCCTCCAAGTCAAGTCACCTTATGAGGGCATCATCAGAGGCTGGCCAGCACAGTTAGCGTCTATGGTTACTAACTGTGCTGGCCAGCCTTTGACGAGGACCTCATAAGTTGACTTGGAGGCTGAATTTTATGACTTAGACAAGTGTTTAGTTTGATATTTTATTATTAAACCTAGTTTCACCAAGTGAGCATTCAAAGACAAATAATTTTGTCTTTGTTGTTTTTTAACTATTTAAAATACTTGAAATAGAATAATAATTATCATAGTGTGCAGAACGTTTAGTAAAACAAAAATGTGTGTGTAGTGAGGGCGTCGCGTTTAGTGTAGTTTCCAGTGGCGTGCGTGGAATCAATCAGTCAGCCACTATCAGGTGACTTTCCCGCCTGTCGCGCTCTGTGGCGGCGCTTGGGGGCGCTGCAGGGGAACGGAATGAAGCTTGCGCACGCTATGACACAATGCTTAACGCACCCCACTGTGTTTCTTGAGTATTTTTGGTCGTTTACTACACATAAACCTTGGAAATGGATCCTGGCTTTATTTTTTAATAGGATGTTTAAGTGATTCATAATGAAAAATCAATTATTATGACGACAAAATGCTGAGAGTGGAACGGAAAATTGTACCTATTTTAAATGCTGCAAAATTATATTATTTATAATAATACTGCATATACACAGCTTCCCAATTAGTAATTACAATTAGAAATTATTATTAATAATCACTGTTATTTGTAAAATAATGCTACAAACAAAATATAAAATAAATATATCATTATGCCTTTTATCAATTATTGGGTAGATAATTTTATGCGCGTTAAGTGCGATTACCAGCCGTCAAACGGCGGCCCCTAAATATATAAGTGGAGGAGAGCCACAGGGGTCATTTTAATTAATAAATATAAAATAAATAAATATATCATCACGCCTTTTACCCATTACTGGATGTGGCACTCTGCCTAAACAGATCTCGGTAAGTGATATATTTTTTCGCGTGAAGTGCGGTTACCAGCCATCAAATCACGCCCCCCAAAGATATTAATGGAAGGGGAGCCACAGGGGGAGATTTAAATTGGTGAAAATTGTTTGTCAGTTATGGAGATCGAACCAGGGTTCTCAAGATCCACAGGCCGACTCGATATCACTGAGCCACCTACCCCATTAATTAAGACATTAATTGTAAGTATTTAATAAAATATTTTTATTTAAATGCCAACTGGAATTTTATAAAACTTCAATATTTCGAAAGTATGTAGGTGACAATAATTAAATAGTTCTGAAACTTTTTGTTTTTGTTCTCTCTTTTAGTTAATTTATGGTTCTACTAATTGTAATTTAGATCCTAAGTTTTAAGATGCTTCCACTAATTGATAATTGTAATTACTAATTGGATGAACAAAAGAGTCATTTATAGTTCCTATGTTCACCTATCAATATCTTTTAAGCGAAGTATTTCTAAGCATCCTAGAGAAAATTTGTGTTGTTTTAAGGTTCTGATTTAGGATCATTCTGTATTTAAAAAAAATAAAAGTGGAAAACCAAAAATACGCAATACCTATTACAATATTTCAGTGCTTTAAAAGTTTCGTTTAAAATATCAAAGTATACAGTGGGGGCTCCGCCTACTAGGACGGGTTACACCCAAAAAAAATCCCACCCTTCAGGACATGAGTCCTTCAGGAAGGAGTGAACAGAATATGCAGTATAGGCCGCACGTTAGGCGGCCCCCCAACGACGAGCATACGCGGCGACGAAACGAACAACAGCTCAAACTTACTAAAAAAAAAACTATGTGTGTTCTTCACCTGAAAATTGTGTGTGAATTTAAATTCTAAAATGTAGCTTAATTATTATATGGCGCATTTGAAAGGAAATTAGGAAGAGACGAGATTGAAACTCGCCAATATTTAGTAAGGGGGTTGTATAAGGACAAGAAGTAAAGGTTACTCAACGTGTCAACCACGCCAGAGGCCAGTACCTCTAACATCCTTAAAAGAGAGGATAAGTCAAGGTGATACTCAACGTGTGAACACGCCAAGCCCTAGACTCCCTCGAAATAAGCTCAGAAAAAGCTTAAATAGGGGCAAAACATGGTCATTCATAATTTTTAATTATTTATTTAGCGAAAAAAGAACCTATACAGATGAATCCGGGATGTCTTATACATTTTAAAATGTGAATAAAATATTATTATGCTTGTTAAATAGTTAAATACAGGGTTAGCTAATTACAACGCAATTATTCAGTAATTCATTTAGAAATAAATCAACATTTTTTTTCAATATTACTGAACTTAATTGGGAATTAAAACTTAAAACGTTGTATTAAATTTTTAGTTGCGTGGATAAATCTGAATAGGACTGAAAAATTGAATCAAATTCATATGACCAAATTATGTATACCAGAATCTCCATATAAAAATCAAACTACCCTAAGTGAATATAACATCGCGAAAACCGACCCGAAACCGAAACAAATTCGCGAAAGTACAAAACAAAACTAACATATGTGCATTAAATATTAATATTCTACTCTTCAAAATGTGGTATCAAAAAAAAATTGCAAAATTCGCGGGTGTACCGTTTAAAATAATTATCAAAACCCGAGCAAGTCTTCAAATTCTTCTAGAACAAACCTTCGATGATACAGGCCCTCTAAAGCTCTTATAGGTCTCTGTATAGGCCTGCAGATTCTTCTGAACACCATACTACCATAAGCTGACCATATTTGTTTAAAAATATTTAAACAAATATAATCTAGTAGCAGATGATCTCCGCAATCGATATTTATAAAACAAACATATTTTACTAGTCAATAAAATTTAATTTTATAAACAAACGAACGAGTAAACTAATATTAAATTTAAATATTATATAATAAAAAATCGCCGATTAAATTATTGTTTCGAACGCGCGACCCAAAAACTACACTACAGCAAGCGACATGTGCCTTGAAAGAAATATATAATTCTACTAAATATGATTTCAACCTGTTCAATTAAATTTAAAATACTTTTCAGTAACTATAATGCAACTAGAATTCAAAATGATTTATTTATATTTTAAGTATATACATAAATATTGCAATAACAGTTTGAGAATCACATTTAAACTACAAAAATAAATAATGCAGCTAATAAATTGTGCATGCATTAAAAGATAGACAAGAAACGGCACATGTATAATATATTCTTACCATAGCCTTCTGTAGTCCTCCAGAACCTGCAACAATAAAAATACAATTAAAATTACAGCTATTACTTTCATTTTAGGGGTCGTGATTTGACGGCTAGTTTATGCTCAAAATTAGCAATGATATGTTAATTACATTTTAAGTTCAAAAATAATAAACAAAATGTCCAACAAAAATGTGTGACGTTTGATATATACCATTTAGAAGACTTTTACAAGTCCTACAGGAACTCTGGATCGTTTTTCTGGACACTACGGGATACAGTTCTTTCTCATACACTGTTTAGTCCACTTAGTTAATCACCACACTACTTATTATCACATTTATAACACTACTTATACACTGTTTCATAGTCAATGTTTAAAACAGACTGGTGAAATACGCTAATACACAAAGATACTAGAATACGATCGAAGAGACTTGTTCTGTTTCGTTTAAACAACAAAATTATGTGTATATCGAATAAAATATTTAACTCAATGTAATATGTACAGCAAAAAATGTGTACTTTATGTTATAAATTATTTTAAATCTACAAAATATAATTAATATGTTACTATAATACCTATGTATGTATCTCGTAACCAAATATAATGAAATTTCAAACTATCATTTAACTATTAATAATTATGTTTTGAAGTTAAATAACTATCAAAAATATTAGAACAATGTTTAAACTTACTAATTACATTGTATTTTGTTATTAATTAGTATTATTTTACCTAAAAAATAATTAAAAACTTAATTGACGCACAATGTCACTCAACAATATCAACGAAAAACAAATGAATTACCGGTAGCTGTCAGTTGATTGTTTATAAGTATAGTATGTTCAAGATTGTAGCGGAATACATGCTATAGTCTGTTCAAATATTTTTAGATATAAAATTTTTTTTTTTAATAATTTTATTATATTTTTAATATGTCTTATTCGAAATATATGTTTTAGTAGTTTCTACAAAATAGTATATGCACATTTCAATGACGTCATTTTTAATTTCATCTAGTAGTAATAAAATTATTTTGTTCCTCACACCATTTGTGGTTTTCTGTTGGTACATATACATATTTGACGTCACGCATAGAACGAGCGTGGTGACACGCTGTCACGCTACAAGCGCCGCGTGACCGGGTGACGTCGCATTCCGACACGTGATGTGATACAGGATTTCTTGCGTCCGAACCGCGAGTTGTTCTTTTATGCCAGAAGGACATGTTTGTAGGATATTTGTAATTGTCGCTTTAGAATTTTAAAAATTAATTATAACTGAAATATTATTTAAATGACTACATTCCTACTTTTTTTATGTGCGAGACAAAGAATGCAATTTTTCTACTATGTAACATTTACTGCAAGTGTAACAACATTGACAGATCTGCAACTGCAGTGCAACATACACTTTGTCTTTGTGTTTTTGTTAACATCAAATAAATGTAGTAGTATATAATTTTAGAATGAAAGGTTCCGAGTTCAAATCCCATTCAAGATAAAAATATATGATCTATCACATAGCGGCTCAGTGAGTACGGATCCTGTACTGTAATTGGAATTAAATTCCTGTTGTACAGAGTACCATGAATAAATAAATAAATAATAATTTATAAAATTGTCAACTAGCGCCTCTGATGAGATATGTCGTAACTAATCTACCCTAACCTAATAATATTGAATGTGTAAATAAAATACCCAATTCCCTTAAATATGTTTCATTTTATCACATAAACTTCAATTTTCAAATATTTTAAAATACATAAATAAAATAAATATATCATTACGTCATTTACCCATTACTGGGTGTGGCACTCTGCTGTAAGCAAATCTCGGTAAGTGATATATTTCTTCGCGTGAAGTGCGATTACCAGCCGTCAAATCACGGCCCTCAAAGATGTTAGTGGAGGGGGAGCCACAGAGGTAGATTATTTTAATTTAATTTATAAAATAAATAAGGTTGTTTTTGTAACTTGACAGCGTGGTCACTGTCATTTAATTCATATTAAAATCAGTAGATGGCATTACTTGACGTATCAAATTGTAAAAATTGAGGACAAATTTTTATATGGCAAAATGATGGAATTAAACCGTAGCGCAATTTTAATGAAGTTGAAAAGTATCGCTTTCTTCTCTCATTTGAGGAAAGATTATTTTTTATTTATTTAGCCGCCCCTCAAATTACGTCGTTGCCCAATCAACATTGAACAAATCGTTCTCCCTTGAAGGAACCACCCCCAGTAGGTAAATTAAATTTAAACGGAAGTGTTTCCCGGTATAATAATTAATCACATCATGATGCATGTGTCACCGGCCTGGTTCTCGTTCACCTTTAGACAAACAGATATCGCTGTCTGTTTAGTTTTTGTGAAAGTCACGCATTATTTTATGATTAGCTGCAGATTAATTTCCGGACGATGTGTGCGTGTGTATGTGTCGTGCGGTCATTACTGCCCCCTGGGGGGCGGCGGCGACTTGCGGAGTGTCGTCTGGTGTACCTCCGTCCCCGCAAGCTCAACTCCCGTGTGCTTCAGTCTCGTAAATCTTCCCCAATAAGTAATTAAGTCGAGCCCGCAATTACCAGACACGCCACTTATACATTGTGAGACTTATTGCAAGAGAAATACAGTGCTGCTCAAACTTTAAACACCGTGGACATTTAAGATACATATATAACGTTATCCTATCGCATGATACAGCATGAACCCTTCAAACATTCATTGAACATTTGTTCATATAATCTTCGACAAATATTCCTATCTTTGTGACATCATCCACATTCATAATTCTGTTCGTACACTCTCATTTAATTAATATATATATATATATATATATATATATATATATATATATATATATATATATATATATATATATATATATATATCAGGGTTCGAAGATATATATCGATCGATATATATCATGATATTTATTTTGATATATATCGTCATATTTTTGCAATGATATATATCCATTATATAAAAATATCAAACAGTTTTTGAGATATAGCCTCCGGAAAAGTGAAATTTTTCGAATTTTTCGTTTTTCTACTTTTCCGAGGCTATATCTCAAAAACTAAATGTGATATGAAAACGCGCTCAACGGCATTAATTTTCTCGTGCTTCAGTTAACTTATAAACATAGATTCAGCGATTTTTATTTTTTTTCAATTTTTCGCCAAAAAAATCGTAAAAAGCGGTTTTTTAACATTTTCTCGAAAACCAGAAGTCATATGCATTTGAAGATTGCACCACTGGATTCAGTGGGTCAAAATACATATGTATGTAAATTTTCGTTTTAATAATCCTACGATTAAGGATTTTTGGGAAAATTGAATTAAAATCTGAAAAAACTTATAGACAGGGTTCGAAAATATATATCCATTATATAAAAATATCAAATAGTCTATAATAAATACAGTATACCTCTCATTATTACTTTCATAAATTCTGTTAAAATTATATTCTAAAGATAATTCTTACTTTACTAGCTTTTGACTAACTTCACATCAACGACATAAATCCAAATTGTGTGCCATTTGTGATGTCATTAACGGCAAAGTCGGAACCATTTCCAAAATTTTTATTTGGTACTCATTTTAGAAATACAAATCCTTTAATATGGTGGAAAAGTGTAACTATCAATGAGTCAGAGTGGCCAAATAAAAGTACATTTATTGAACTATGTGAACAGTTACACACTGCCGGTAAATTAGTTTTTATGTTTAAATATTTAAACCAAAAAGAAACTACAAAAAAAAACGAATTTAGATTGGATTTGGCCAAGTGAGTCTCTATCTGCAACGGTATGTTCAGGAAGTTCATCAGAAGATGATGATTTGCCCCTATCTTGGATATAGGATTATTTAAATATTCTTACTATTCTTAGTAGGTACTATATAATATTTGTGTATCCATTCAATGTATATTTACTTTTTTTCATTACCTATGTTAATTTTTTATTTAGGAGTAATAATTTATTTTGTATTTCCTATTGTGATAATAAATGTGTACAAAAACTAAAATTAAAAAATAAATATCCAAAAAGTGATATTTATCTGATATATATCCTATATATCAGATATTTTGATATAAATATCATGATATTTACGAACCCTGATATATATATATATAGATATATATATATATATATATATATATATATATATATATATATATATATATATATATATATATATATATATATATATATATATATATGTACAAGAACACTGGTTGTCCCATTAAATGGGGCAACACGAACCCCTAAAATATGTTCTGAAGAGTTTGAAACATTTTTCCTTCCCTTTTATCTATTTATTTATTTATTTATACTGGGGTAGGTGGCTCAATGGTTTCGAGTTGGCCTGTGGATCTTGAGAACCCTGGTTTGATCCCCACAGCCAACAAACAATTTTCACCAATTTAAAATCTACCCCTGTGGCTCCCCCTCCACTAATATCTTTGGGGGCCGTGATTTGACGGCTGGTAACCACACTTCACGCGAAAATATATATAACTTACCGAGATCTGCTTAGATAGAGTGCTATATCCAGTAATGGGTAAAAGGCGTGATGATATATTTATTTATTTATGTTACGCTGTACAACAGGAACTTAATCCTAATTACAGTATAGGGTCCGCACTCACCAAGCCGCAGTATGCTACTTTATATAATTTTTAGTTTGACTGCGATTCGAACTCGGGATCTCCGGATTCGAATTCCGTATCGCTATCCACACCACCGTACTGATGGACATCTAAATTTATAACTCCTTTTATTTAGGTATTTTTAACGTAAATTACGCTATGTTGCATTAAATGGGGTAGCACGAACCCTTGACATATTTACTGAACAAACTGATACAGCATTACTTAAACATTTCTAGATTGTCACACCGCATTTACCTTCATCAACATTCTTAAATCCTTTGCTATATACATAACATTGTGTTTGTTTGGATATCCTGGTGCACAGTTTATTTCTCCCACCCTAAGGGGGTGGGTTCATGCAACGCTCATGTCTGTCGGCTGGGGCAAGCGACGATGTTGTTTTATTTCACCACGTGCTTATATGTATCCCGCGTATTCGTCCTAAATAGAAAATATATGTTATTTTGTTCCACTCTTGGAAACAATATATGAGGCTAGCAGAGCTGCAGCGCATGTTGTGGAATACTCTTGACAGTTACCCTCGTATTAATTTAGTTTATTTTGGTTTAAAGATTGAAACTATTTAGTAAAATGTTATAAGAAAAATTCCCAGACTTTTTCTCATATTTTATTCTGTTTTGAATTTTAATTTACGATTGTTTTTATTAATCTAAATAAGTGCATGTTATAGTACAATATACATATATCATAGACTCTTTCTACATTCTGCAATTAGTATCTGCTAATCTTTGATAAGTTAATGACCTCATTCATTTCTCATGATTATAGATTATTACAATTTTGGAATTAAGTGTTCAAAATAATAATTTATTCCTGTCCGTCAGTACGATAGTGTGGGTAGCATTATGGAATTAGAATCCTGAGATTCCGAGTTCGAATTGCACTCAAGTTAAAAATTATATGAACTACTACACTGCGGCTCGGTAAGTCCGGACCCTGTACTGTAATTGGGATTAAGTTCCTGTTGTACAGAGTAACATAAATAAATAAATAATAGCTCAGTTTCAGAATAGGGTAGTATATCTCAAAAACTAAGCAAATCACGAAGATGCGGTTAACGCCATTGAATTCTTCCGGTTTCAATTGGCTTATAAGCATATTTTTATTCTGTGTTCAATGGAAATATGGGGTAGGTGGCTCAGTAGTATCAAGTCGGCCTGTGGATCTTGAGAACCCTGGTTCGATCCCCACAGTCGACAAACAATTTTCACCAATTTAAATCTACCCCTGTGGCTCCCTCTCCACTAATATCTTTGAGGGTCGTTATTTGACGGCACTTCACGCGAAAAATATATCACTTACCGAGATCTGCTACGGCAGAGTGCCACAACTAGTAATGGGTAAAAGGCGTGATGATATACTTATTTTTTTATTTGTGTTTAATGGATTTAAGAAACCGGGTATGTTTTTTATAACTTACATTACATTAAAATTATCCCTGTGGCTTTCACTCCACTAATATCTTTGAGGACTGTGCTTTGACAGCTGGTAACGGCACTTCTCGCTTAGTAATAGGTGAAAGGCGTTATGATATATTTATTTATTTATTTGTGTTTAATGGATTTAAGAAACCGGGTTTGTTTTTTATAATTTACACTACAATAAAATTACCTCTGTGGCTCTCACTCCATTAATATCCTTGAGGACTGTGCTTTGACAGCTGGTAACGGCACTTCTCGCTTAGTAATAGGTGAAAGGCGTTATGATATATTTATTTATTTATTTGTGTTTAATGGATTTAAGAAACCGGGTTTGTTTTTTATAATTTACACTACAATAAAATTACCTCTGTGGCTCTCACTCCATTAATATCCTTGAGGACTGTGCTTTGACAGCTGGTAACGGCACTTCTCGCCTAGTAATGGGTAAAAGGCGTGATGATATATTTATTTATTTATTAGTGTTTAATGGATTTAAGAAACCGGGTTTGTTTTTTATGATTTACACTACATTAAAAGTACCCCTGTGGCTCTCACTCCACTAATATCTTTGAGGACTATGCTTTGACAGCTGGTAACGGTACTTCTCACCCAGTAATGGATAAAAGGCGTGGTGATGATATATTTATTGTTCAGAGTGTTGTTTATGACGAAAGCGCAGCGTTCGAATTACTCGCAGCATCGTTGGATCACGACGGCGTTGAGCGTCGGCGTCGCCTGCTCGGATGCAGCGTCCTCCTCTGCTATAAACATGCGACACACTCACACGGTTGCATTTTCGGTGTTCGAGCCACATTATTAGAGAATAATTGCTATTCACCAAGATTTATAGCTTCGCAGTGAATTTCCCGCAAAATTAATTCTAATAAACTTGCAAATTGCGCTCATTCCTTACGATATATTTTATTGTGGTTCATTTGAAAGACGAAAAACGCGGAACAAAAAGTGTTGCCAAGAAAGAGAGACATTAGCTTAACGAACGACGCTTGCCAACGCAAAAACGGAGGCTGGTCTTCAAGATAATACAAACATTGTCTTTGAGGAGGAGATGTGATCTATAGTCTGTTCACAAACTACAGATCACTTCGTGAACTTCATACCGAGAGTTTTTCTTATCAGTAAACATAGGAATATGTCATTACCATAGTTACAGTTAAAAAGTTTGACAGCAATACATTAGAGCGTTTATTTTAAAAGTAAACATAGGGAAAATAACATTGCTGTCATCTATAGTTGTCAAAGTAATAAAACTGTCCTCTTTCAAAATCAGACCGGGGTAATAGGGGATCAAATAGTGGGGCGTTTTTATATAAATGGAAATTTAAATGGGGAAAATTATTTAGAGTTGTTACAAGAGTAAATATTGAGGAAGTGTGGTTCCAACAAAATGTACGCAATTACTGCACCGGATATTCCCCCACGATGGATAGGACGAGGTGCAGAAGTGGAGTGGGCTGCAAGGTCACCAGATCTTGCGTCAAACGATATTTTTCTTTGGGGCCACTTAAAAAATAAATTTTATAATGGTGGTAGAATGAGTGTAGAACAATTAAAACGTAGAATTCTTGTTGCATTGCATGAGATTCCTCCAGAGCAAATAAATAATGCTATAAATTCATTTTATAATCGTTTGTTTACAGGTAAATGGGGGTAATTTTGAACAGTTATTAAATTATAATTCCTATTTAAACTAATACAATTTAAAGTAATTAAAATTCATTTAATTTGTTTAAACTTAAAATGTTTCTTTTAATATAATAGACTATTGCACTTCAATGCATTGCTGAAAATATTATTTTCCCTATGTATACTTTTAAAATAAACGCTCTAATGTATTGCTGTCAAACTTGTTAACTGTAACTATGGTAATGATATATCCTTATGTTTACTGATAAGAAAAACTCCCGGTATATCCAGAGATGCTTGATTGTGTGTTTACTGATTATATGAAATTCAAAATTAAGAGCAGATCAACACTTCCTGTCTTTCTGATATTTCTGACTCATTTCCACTTCGTACTATAAAGTATCTAACTGCAATTGTATAGAATTTACTTCCTAAAACAAGCGCAGGCTGATGCTTCCTTCATTTCTTTATAGGTTCGTTGTTAGAGGAGTAAATGCGTGGTGGCCGAGCGTGTTAAAGCACATCTCTTAACATACTGTGACGTCACCCGAGCCAAGGTTCGTCAGTTCGAATCCGCCTGTCGACAATGTGTGATTTGTCGTAAAATATAAAAATACACCTACATGTATTTGTCACACTCGGGCGCTATAAGCTAGTCACTTATACGCAGGATTCGAAGATATATATCGATCGATATATATCATGATATTTATTTTAATACATATCGTCATATTTTTGCAATGATATATATCCATTATATAAAAATATCAAATAGTTTTTGAGATATAGCCTCAAATTTGCTTATAAGTCAATTCGGACTCGGGGAATTCAACGCCGTTGAGCGCATTTCCATATCTTGTTTAGTTTTTGAGATATAGCCTCCGGAAAATTGAAATTTTTCGAATTTTTCAGTTTTTCTACTTTTACGAGGCTATATCTCGAAAACTAAATGTGATATGAAAACGCGGTCAACGGCATTAATTTTCTCGTGCTTCAGTTAACTTATAAACATAGTTTCAGCGATTTTTATTTTTTTTCAATTTTCCGCCAAAAAAATCGCAAAAAGCGGTTTTTTAACATTTTCTTGAAAACCAGAAGTCATATGCATTTGAAGATTGCACCACTGGATTCAGTGGGTCAAAATACATATGTATGTAAATTTTCGTTTTAATAATCCTACGATTAAGGATTTTTGGGAAAATTGAATTAAAATCTGAAAAAAACAAAGGGGTACCCCTTAGGAAATAATTAAAAATATTAAATTGCTTAAAATTGTATGAAAATTTGCTTATAAGTCAATTCGGACACGGGGAATTCAACGCCGTTGAGCGCATTTCCATATCTTGTGAAATTTTTCGAATTTTTCAGTTTTTCTAAATGTGTACAAAAACTAAAATTAAAAAATGAATATCCAAAAAGTGATATTTATCTGATATATATCCTATATATCAGATATTTTGATATTTATTATAAATATCATGATATTTACGAACCCTGCTTATACGCCTTAAATAATGTAGCATTCGACTACGAAAACCAGCAGTACGGCAGTGTAAAAACTGCGGCTCGGTATGCCCAATAGGCCTAGACCCGATTTGGGCTGTAATGCCATTAGAAGAAGAAGAAGTTAGAGGAGTAGGTATAATAAAACAAGTGTACAAGAGCGAATAGATGAGAATCAATTCTCGAATATTCCTATGGCTGTATCTATCCACGTGTGTCTCTTTCAAGGCTATCACCACCCCCACCCCATTCCGCACTTCCCCCCTTGTACATAGCCCCCTAATGGAAAAGTTAGGGCCACTTGCCACTACACCAACTTCCCTAATTGCATCGCGCATGAATATTGTAAATGTTGTGTTGTGTGTCAGAGCCAGAGAGAGAGAGAGATGAGAGAAACTCGCCGATATGTTTTGATAGTGTAATGCCACTTGGATTAACTAATACTTTGATCTGTTTATTGTGGAGTTGGAGAGTAAAGAGAGGAGACATACCTGGTTACGTTGCGATTGATGAGTAAACGTGCTGCTAAAGTTTGCTAATGCAGTTAGTGGTTGCCACTTTGCTAGTAGAGGTAGCATAGAAATGGCTACTCCATGCAGTATTCTCATATGAAATTAATATGTACATCAAGCTGTCACATCAAATTGAAACATTCACTGTACATTTAAAAAAATTAAATTCATTTAACAACAAAGACAAAATTAATTGTCGTCCATATACTTGGTGAAACTAGGTTTAATAAAATATAAAATAAACACTTGGATAAGTCTCACAAAATTCAGTCTCCAAGTCACCTTATGAGGGCATCGTCAGAGGTAGGCCAACACAGTTAATAACCACAGACGTGTTTCGCTCTTATTAGAGCTCATCAGTATGGTATAACTCACTTCTTCACCTAGAACAAAGTTCACGTTGGCATTGCCTGTTCGACAGAACTTCTCTTCTCATCTTACCTGTTTGTTAGAGATCTTATTCTCTGCTGGCACAGTTCTTCGTCACCAGCTTCTTCACGTGAACTTTGTTCTAGGTGAAGAAGTGTGTTATACCATACTGATGAGCTCTAATAAGAGCAAAACGCGTCTATGGTTACTAACTGTGCTGGCCAGCATCTGACGATGCCCTCATAAGGTGACTTGGAGGCTGAATTTTGTGAGACTTAGCAAAGTGTTTATTTTATATTTGAATTAAATTCATTCTTATGGATAGATGGCTTAGTAGAACCTTTGCTCCATTTTAAAACTATCTATGTGGATCTTCCTTCTCTAACATTTTCGGAAATCGTGGTATCAAGAACCCTTGAAATGTTCACTAAACATATATTTTTTTTTTATTAATTTCATTCTACTAGATAGATGGTTCAAACAGGCGCGGTGGCCGAGCGTGTTAAAGCACATCTCTTAACATACTGTGATGTCACCTGAACCAAGGTTCGTCAGTTCGAATCCGCCTGTCGACAATGTATGATTTGTCGTAAAATATAAAATACAGTTACATGTATTTATCACACTCGGGTGCTATAAACTAGTCACTTATACGCCTTAAATAATGTAGCATTCCACTACGAAAACCGGCAGTACGGCAGTGTAAAAACTGCGGCTTGGCGTGCCTAGTAGGCCCAGCCTCGATTTTGGCTGTAGTGCCATCAGAAGAAGAAGATAGATGGTTCAATACAACCGCGGTTATAAATTTAAGAACCTGAGTTCGATTCCTGAACACCTTTATTTGCTAGAGGAAACCCCAAGCCAAACCACTCAGATAGAATCGTATTATTTGAAGTCATCGCCATTTGAACTTATGAACTCTTTGATTAAACAGAGCTGGTTAACTCATCTAAACAGTTCGGTTAAAAATAGCACATTGCGGAAATGAATCCTTCGTGAAATTTCCAGAACAGTAGTTTCCCTGTGACGTCAGAAGCCCCGAGTACGAGTAAATCAAATTATGCTAGCAGGCATCGCATCGTATCGTCTTGGGCGGCCGTGATGAAAGAAAATCAGTTGAGGAAATTAAAACAGGTGCGCTTTCTACCAATCTAACAATATTTGTGCGTCTCTTAATGACAAGATAATTTTTAATCGAATTATCCGCGCGTGAAAGCATCCAAGCTTCACGGAGAGTTGGCGAGTTCCCTCGCCTGTGGATAGATGGCATGGCGGTTCATTTCGCGGCGCTGCTAACCTAATTACTCGTAATTTTATTGAATTTGCCAACCATAATTCAAAATAGCACGCACATAAATATTAATTTCCAGAACTGGTTTATTAAGATTTGTGGTCCACGTGATCTAAATCCCTGCTAACAATGCGGAGATGTGGTAGGGGGAGGAATATGGAAGAGGGTAGAAGTGCAGTGGCGTGCATGAGGGGGCGTTGCGACGCTTGGGACACGATGTGCTAAATGTAATGTGAGAAATATGTCGCGCGTGCTTTTCAACTGCCGATTGTTTCCCAGATTGCTATGGTTTGCGAATTTTGTTCGACAGAAGTTTGAACACAGGGTGCGTTATTTTATTTACTACTTTTTAGTGGAATAACAAAAGAAGGGTATCCCCAAAAGTACAAGAAAATAAATTATTTCTTTGGCTACTTTTCAGCAAAAATATTCAAATAGATGTTGTAGAGAATTAAATTTTGCATCTAAATCAAGTTATGCATTTTATTTTATTTATTTAGTTACTGTTAAAAATAAGTTTAATAGTATGTTATGCATTAAGAGAGGAAAACAAGGGATAATCGCGCCTTCCCGTGAAGCATATTATTCTATTCGTAACAAGTGCACAAAAATTACCGTCTTATCGGGACAAATGTCAAATATGGGTTGAGTAACTAGTTACCTAGGAAACGCCGCAAACAGCTAATAATCGTGGTCTCTAGGGAGAGAAACATGCTACCTAGGGAGAGAAACATCCTACCTTATGTTTCTCTCCCTAGTGGAGAAAAGCAGTGTTTCTCTCTCTAAAATTAGGGAATAAGAATGTATTTCTTGTGCATGTGTTACGAAAAATATGTATATGACAATTAAACCTTATATATTTGTTTGAATTTGTTCTAGTGTCATGAATAGAAGAAAAGCAATTATCAATATGGATGAATCGGAAGTTACAAACTTAATTGCAGAATGAATCTAATGAATAAATGTTTAAAAAGTTATGCTACTTCATTCGATGAGACACAGCATGATGTCACATATGTGATCATCGAACCATCTGTCTCTTGTTAGAATAAGTGACGTAAAACTGTACGAATGTAGAGTTTGAATATACGCATCCAGCCTGAAACAGTCGACTAGTGGCATAAGATTGTCCTCGAATTTGAAACTAAATCTGAATTGCATTGGACCCCTCTTCTATACTACTTATATGTGTATGTATTGTCAGTATGTATTCTATAAGTCATAGAATTTTGATTCTACGAGAAATTGGGTTAGACGAAATGAAAACAGATCGGCAATATGATTGACTTTAACGACAAGGACAGATAATTAGAATGTATCATGTTATCGTTTGAAATTTTGTTAAAAGTTTATGACACCAATAATTAGGTTAGAAAGTTTTCGAATTATAATTTTTATATTTCGTGTCAACCGATTTTAACAGCCTGGACAAATATGCACCTCCACCAAAAAATGCCCTACAAAATATTTATATTATTTTCATTAATTTGCATATTTTTAATACCTAATTTATAATGAATGTTTTTATTGTTTTATTTATTTTATTTGTTCCATAATCGAAATTTAATCTCATTCACAATAAATTAGTGGAATCCGATAAACAATTTTTACCACATTAAAATTATCCTATGGCTTCTTCTACATTAACATCTTTGGGGGGCGTGATTTGACGGCTGATAACCGCACTTCTCGCGAAGAAATATATTACTTACCGTGATCTGCTAGGACAGAGTGCCACATCCAGTAATGGGTAAAAGGCGTGATGATATATTTATTTATTAATACAACTTTAATTTTACGGATTATTACAATTTTGGTATCATTCTGCTGTAGTAAATCTCGGTAAGTGATATATTTATTCACGTAAAGTGCGGTCAAATTACAGCCCTGAAAGATGTTAGTGGAGGGAGAACCACATGAGTAGTTTTAATGTGGTGAAAATTGATCGTCGGCTGTTGGAATCGAGTTCGGGTTTTCAAATCCACAGGCCGACTCGATAACACTGAGCTAGCTATGTTTTAAACTATGTCTTTTTATTTACAAATTTTAATATATTCTAACCGTGTAACCCAAAAAATAATGTTTGTTGAATTTACGTCCTTGAGTTGTAAATAAATATTTTGCAACATATCATGTATAAACGCACTTTACTCGCCTTGAACAAAACTTCCAAAATAAACATACACATTTTGAAAACTTAACAAAAACAAACATAGCAAATTCACTCATGTTATGGTTGGTAATTATGAGCAAACATTTTCTATTTTCCAATATATGTGAACATCCAGCAAGCATCTAAAGCATCGCGAATCAAATGTTCACGAGTCCAGAATAATCCTGATTGACGTATGAGCTTTATCATATCACATCCACTCGGATATAATGAAAGTCACGTGTTCAATACCCAGCATGCAATACGAGACAGAATCCTAGCTTTAATTACTCTAATTATTATCAACATGCATAATTTATTTATATATATATATATATATTCGTATTCGCTAACAGCACGGTGTATCTATGTGGATAGAGGCATCGAAAGCAAGGATATAATATATGTAGTAACATTCATTAGTTTTTCTATTGGGTAGGTGGCTCAGTGGTATCGAATCGGCCTGTGGATCTTGAGAACCCTGGTTCGATCCCTACAGCCGACAAAAAATTTTTACCAAATTAAATCTATCCTTGTGGCTCCTCCTCCTCAAACATCTTTGGGGGCCGTTATTTGACGATTGGTAACTGCACTTCACGCAAAGAAATTTACCGAGATCTGCTTCGGCAGTGTGCCGTAACCCAGTAATGGGCGAAAGGCGTGATGATATATTTATTTATTTATTTTACATAGAGCATACATTTATCTTGAAATAAGAACTTTTAACAGTAGCAACGATTAGTGTGAATAAATGGATTTAAAAGTCATTTTTCCAAATAGTCACTGCACGTACTGTACAGGATGTTTCACAACTTAGAGCAAAAAATTAAAGGATATATTCTGTACGACTTGCTGATCATGGAACAAAAAGAATTTGTTTTTAAATCGCAAAACTATTTTCCATGTTTCCTAGTCCAAAATTTTTCGTTGCCACTGCCACTGGATGGATGATTATGTTAAAGTTATTAATTAAATAAAATTCTATTATAAATAACTGCTAATAATTGAATTGTGTAATTATTCTTTCGTAGTTGATACCTACTTCATTGTTTGTGTTTAATAGGAAAGCGAATCCAGTTCAGTACTACAAAAAATGTTTTAGGTTAACAACCGTTAATTTTTTGAATTAAAAAAAAATTATTTTTGTTTCATGATCAGCACGTCGTACAGAATATACCCTTTAATTTTTTGCTCTAAGTTGTAAAAAACCCTGTATATAATTTAAATTGGGTTTCAAATTTGAATTCTCCATCTTTTGAAGAATATTTAACCAAATTTTCGTCCATTAATATAAACTTTGTATTGATCTCTTTAAAAAAAACGTTATTTAAGCATTAGAAACTCATCCAATCTTTCAACTCAATTAAGAAATTACTTTTCAATTTCCTTCATAAATACTTTTAAAAAGTTTTACTACATCTTTTCTGCAACGAAATAAGTTAAACATTTTGACTGAAGCACACCTCAGTTGTTTTGTCATAGAATCATCATCACACCAGTATGAACCCCAGCTGATGATGCTGTTCAAAATGATGCTGAAACTACAGGTAATACTTGTAGGTGTGGTGATGAATCTATGACAAAACAATCGAGGTGTACTTGTCAATTTTCGCAAAACTATTTTCCATGTTTCCCAGTCCAAAATTTTTCGTTGCCACTGCTACTGGATGGATGATTATGTTAATGTTATTAATTAAATAAAATTCTATTATAAATAACTGCTAATAATTGAATTGTGTAATTATTCTTTCGTAGTTGATACCTACTTCATTGTTTGTGTTTAATAGGAAAGCGAATCCAGTGCAGTACTACAAAAAATGTTTTAGGTTAACAACCGTTAATTTTTTGAATTAAAAAAAAATTCGTTTTGTTTCATGATCAGAACGTCGTACAAAATATACTCTTGAATTTTTTGCTCTAAGTTGTGAAACACCCTGTATATCCGGTATAGGTATGTATGTAGAACAGATAGATTCATATATCATAGATCAATGTAATGGCTGCTGTTTCTATACTAGCCATATACTGATACTCGTATGAATGTGTGTTAATGGTAAGACCATGTGAATATTATTAATAGACAGCTAGTATATAGTAATGGTAATTTGGACTGCGTATTGATAATTTATAGTAGACACGTATGTTACTAATAATTTACTCACATTGTTGTATTATAGGCTTACTATTAAATATTAATATTAATGGCGTATTTATTGTTTCAAAACATAGGCTATTAATATACGCTGCTATGATTAGAATGATTGATACTAGTGTAACAAATGGATATGTTAATTAATAACGTTAAGAATGTTCAATATTTAACTATAACATTGCATGGTTTTGTTCATTCACCAATTAGTAAATTAAGATTGAGAAGAATGATGTTAGAAGTATGGGTGTGTGTCAGACAAGATGGTTTGGACATGTGGAATATATGTCGAATGAAAGAGTGATGAACTTTGGATCTGTAAGATCCCTAGGAATAAATAGTGTATATGAAAGGAAATAAATATATTTCACGCCTTTTACCCATGACTGGGTGTGGTACTCTGCCGTAGCAGATCTCGGAGATATATTTCATCGCATGGAGTTCAGTTATTAGGTATCATATCACGGCTCGCAAAGATGTAAGTTGAGGGGGAGCCACAGGGGTAGTTTTAACGTGGGGAAAATTGTTTGTCGGGTGTGGGAATTGAACCCGGGTTCTCAAATATACTGGCCGATTCGATACCACTAAACCACTTACCTCATTCAAAACTTAAAAATGCAAGGCAAAATTATTCTGTTTATTAAATATCAAAATTGTAATAATCCGTAAAGCAATCATAAAAATTAATAATTCAACTTTAACTAAAAATAAATATATCATTATGTCTTTTATTCATTACTAGGATGGAATTCTGGTCTAGCAGATTTTGGTTAGTTATATACTGGCTGTTTCAAAATTATTGCAAAATTAAAGGGTATATATTATTTGACGTATTGGTTACAATGCAAAAAGAATTTTTCAGAAATTCGCAAAAATAATTACATATTACTTGAAGCAAACATTTTTCGTGCCTCTGAACTGTGGAATAAAAATTGGTAAACATTACAATTTATTTAATTGTAGTTTTGTGAGTTCTTAAATTTATTCATTATTGTAACCTACCCGTTCAAAGGAATTTAATTTAATCTCTTGTATTTCTTTGTGTGAAATGCGGTCAAATCACGGCCCCCAAAAATATTAGTGGAAGGGAAGCCAAATGGGTAGTTTTAATATAGTGAAAATTGTTTGTCGGCTGTTGGAAACAAACCCGGGTTCTCAAATATCCAGGTCAAATCGGTACCACTGAACCACCTACATCATTAATAAATAATAAAAATAAATATAAATATATCATCACGCCTTTTAGTCATTACTGGGTGTGGCAATTAATTAGTAAATAAATATTTAATATTTGAAGGTTCATGCTACCTCAAGCATTTGCAGGTTATGATTGAAAGTTTGTTACTTAAAAAAAAATTAGACAAGCTTATATGAATGTAAACGAACTGTATTAAAATTTATTTGTTTTTTTAACAAGATTTTAATTCTAATTCCAGTTGCTTCTAGTGGAATTTGAACCAGTGAAGTACAAACGTATTTTTTATATAAGTTGAGAAGATTTTGCAAAATTGCAGGCTGAATCTCATGCACAAATGTTAAATGAATATTTCAACGGTTTATGCTACCCTATCTAATGAAACAGTAATATTATACATGTACATATTTTCCAGCTCATCAGTTATATATCACGTCACTCTTAAATACATATTTGCAATATTATTTTTGTAAAATAAACTAACTAATAATTGCTTAAACAAAACTACCTTTCGTTGTTGTTGTCTGTTGCCTTGGAACCCAATTAAAAACACTATAATCTTCATATACACTGCATTAAATTTATATTAATGTACAAACACTTATTTCATTATTAAAACACATATTTTACTAACAACAATTTCACTTGAATAATATTTCAGCCATTTTCATCAACAACTGTCACTTGTTATTATTTGCCAGCAATGCTATACTATCTTGAAACAAAAATTCCCTAAAACAATTGAAATGATGATCTGTGATCAGAGTGTGCTGTGTCTGAGCTACGTGTCGGTGAGCAAACATGGCGGCTAGAAATTGATATCTGTCATTGTGATGATTTAATTACTAATTTAAGTAGAAATTAAGTTGAAATCTTTGGTAAAAAATATGTGAAACTTGTTTTAAGTGTTTGGTTTGATGTTTGGTGTAGTTTTTTTCTCGGGGGAAACAAAATATTTTGCAAATTTTAAGATGTATTGTTTTGTTGCTGCTTCATCTTGTAATAAATGTTTGGAGGAATTATCTGCCATGTTTGTTTCGTAAAAGTATTTCACTAATTTTTAAACCAGTGTTTGTGCAAATTGTGAGTGTTGTGTTTTGTGATTTGATTGTGATTTTTTCAATGACTTTCATGGTGAAGAATATTGGACAATGGTGTGTGATAAAACTTTTCCTGAGTTTCCTGCGAGGTTTTTCGACTTCCACAGAGGCAGAGATAACTACAAATAAAGGTAAGTCATTTTTAAATGTTTTCTTAATTATTCCAGTATTATACGATTGGAAATTTTGACTTGTAACTAAAGACTTGTTTATTGACGTTAGGTTAAAGTGATAGGTAACTTATCTGCCAGATAAGATAAATACTTTTACTTACATTTGAATCGTAATGAACTGTTTACTTAACTCTGTCTCTAGGGGTTACGAGACTTATAACGTGCTAGCCCGTGTACAAATTATAACGGGCTGTTGACATTGGTTATCATGACAACATATCTAATTTTAAACGTTTGACACTGAAATATTTTTTGATTAAACAAATTCTGTCAGATTTTCAAAGTCTACCTTGATTGAACATTTTAGTTATTACGTTATACTATTGCAATTAATTTTATTAAATATACATACATTGCGATTCAAATGCACATAAAACATTGTACAATGCTCGACCGTTAACTGAAATTTACAGGCTCACACAGATAACTTTTCTATGCTCGCCTGTAAATTTCTGTATAACGGTCTTGTAATGTAAATAACTATTATATAAGAATACAGACGTACAAATATAAATCGTACGATTATTTAAATATTGAATGAATATTCGCTCGCGTTTTAAACAAACTTTAAGTTCGAAGAACAGATATTCCACATGCAAGTCTTGTTACTGACGAAATTGGTATGTTTTCATAACTCCATTTCATACTTTGCCGGTAAGTGTAAATAGATAAAATTCAGGAACATAGAATTTTCCATGTTTCAAGTGCACTTTAAAAAATAAATATTTTAAAATTTGTCGTAAATTTGGGCTTGAGCAAGTAATAAATAATATTTAACGAAAATGTCTGAAAAAAATTTAATATCAAGTTGATACGAATTTATTGTAGTACCTAAGTCATCTGAAGAGTTCCTAATATTTTATATTGCTAAATCACGCAAGAAAAACAAAATCTCTAGGCGGATGCAGGCCGAGTCCGGGTCCGGTTCCGGTTCCGGTAAAGCCATAATGCGGTACGGTACCTCTACTATAAATTCCGGGCGCCATAAGTTCCGCGTTCGCCGTTCGCGCTCAAAGCTTCTAAAGCGTCGGCAGTGTAGCCTGTAAACGCGCCACGCCTCGTTGCGAAAGAACAGGACTGTATTCATCATATTTTTGAGACTAGGCTGAAAAGCTCGCAAAATAATATACAACGTGATGTTATATATCTATCGTGAATTTTGAATGAAATATAAAATTAATATTTGTATTTATTATTGTCGCATGGTTATTAATTAAAGAAAGACTGGTAATAGTTATTTACGTCGCCAGTATAGTAAATTAAATTTTACGGGCGAGCTGGAAGTTTGTGGGCTGAGCGACGTAGGAGGGAGTTTCCATAATCCAGTAAGCCCAGTAAAAATTAATTGTAAGCGTGCTGCGTCCAAAGTTTTATGTCCAACTGTACAGCGTTTTTTTTTTATAAATTAACTTTATTAGTTTTAGAAAAAGATACATTACATTTTGTAATCGAAAGTTGTTGGCGGTAGAACTACTATTGCCAGTGTCAACAGTTTCATGAAATCTAGAAATATATAATTTGAAATAATGGATTTAATGCCCGACGAAGATTTCGAAAGAGATTTTCTTGCAGTTCAAGAAAATATACAAAATATTACGGATCCTGCAAGTAATAACTTTTAATTAGTTGTTTTTTCTACGATTGCTATGAAAAGTTGACAATTACGCACTCATTTGTCATCGTAAAGTTAACGTTTTCTGTGGAACAATCGCAAAATATCTTTTTGCGCGTCTCCAATGGCAACGCGAGAAAAAGACGTTAAATGCGCGCGTTTCTAATGGCATCACGCGAAGAAGATATTAAATGTGCGCTTATTTCAATAGTTACCAGGTATACAAACAAAACAGAAACTTGTCATATTGACAGTTGACAGAACGAATTTATTTTCAGTACGTATACGTTTTTCAATAATTTTAAGATGCAATCGTAGAAAAAATTATGTGTGTATCACAAGCGTAAAGTCTCTTTGTTCCTCTTACACTATTGCAGTTCTCGCCTTCGGCTCACGCTGCAATTACCGTGCTCGAATAACAAAGAATCACTTTACACTCTTAATACACAAATAACTAGTTTAATGAGCCTTGTTTTTACTTATAGTTACCATAAATACCTATAAAATGTTATTGCCATAGAAGCTGGAAATAAAAGAGATATATGTTTATGAAATTGAGGGTGAGGGATAGCTTAAACGACCTAGAAATATATGGATGAGACAAGCATTTATGAAAGGAATTATGAAAGTGGGTTTTGTATCAAGATAGGAATGTTTGGTGAAAACTAAGTAAATGTTTGGTGGAGGGGTTTGGTTTCCTGGGTGTGTTAGTCCGAGCCTGGGTCGTAGAGCACAGACTCGGGCCTCTCACTGACCATTATTTATCACAATGCATTGCTACACGATCATTTACTGCGAACAGAGGACCCTCGCCGCTTGCCTGGACTTTTTCCACTCTTTCTTTGCTCGCTTTTCAGCTGCTGTCGCTGGTAAAAAGTTAAGGTCCGCAATTATTTTTCTGACGTTTTTCTTTGGAATTAAATGTTATAAATCGTTCGGGAGAGTTATGTATGTACAACACAAATGTGCCCTTCATTTGCAGTTCATTAATTTTTTATATATTTTTTTTTCTATTTTATTTGGTATAAAATACCTACATTTTAATCTGTTTAGTTCCTAATAGCTCCGTGATTTCCTTGCAACTCTTATACGAGTACTATATTTAAAATTAAATTAAGAAACAGTAGGTTAGTTTCAAATAATGTAAAGTTTATTTTACAATACGTATTTCGGTCGACTAGACCATCATCAGGTGAACAAGATATGAATGAATTTGTACATTAGAGTAAGACTTATAAATAGTATACACAAGAATTCTGACACAAGAAGTGGGAGATACATGATTGAAAACAGATGTAAGTACAATTAGTTTGGGAAAAATACATTTATGACCATAGTTGGAAGAAAATAAGATAAGATCAGACCGAAGAGGTAACTATAATTATTTGGATGGAAATTACATTTTAAACCTAGTTGTAAAGAGATTAAAGCGGACGTATTAAAGGTGAACGGTACAAATCTATTTGTTCATTCATAACCGTTAGCTGGTCCTTTAATGGCAATCTGAATTTCCAAGGATTCTAAGAAATCCAACTTTAATCCCTTTTTACAAATGTGTTTGATTGACAAACTCTTATCAAGTAACTTATGGTTATTGGCAAGACAATGTTTAGCAACATTTGAAGATACATTATTATTTAGTAGCGCTTTCTTATGCTCATTGAATCTAATGCTGAAATTACGACCGGTCTGACCTATGTAAATTGCTTGGCAGTCACTACAGCTAATTTGATAAACTCCACTATTTTGAAAAATGGCTTTCTTAATTATTTTGTTATTTACTAGCAAATTTTTTAAAGTGTATGTGTTATAAAAGGATGAAATAATATTCTCTGAATGAAGTATTTTTTTAATTTTGAGGCTTGTATTGTCTATAAATGGTAGTCTTCTGTAAACAAATTGATGTACTCCTTTAATATTGTTAGTGTTATAAATAAGTTTGTGAATTTTGTATCTATTGTGGTGTTTTAAAATTTTGTCTACCAAAGTCGTAGGGTAGCCGTTATTAACGGCAATATGTTTGATAATGTCCAATTCTTTGAGGAAATTTTCTTGACTTAATGGTAAATAGTACTATATTTCTTAAATATTTATAGATAAGATTTAATTTTCTACAACTCTACTTTTTCTCTATAATTATTTTTTTTATTTCTCAATAAAAGCAGTCTAATATCAGTATGCAGAAATAGTATGTTACATAATAAGTCAGGAAAGTGATGCTTTACTTGACGAAGCGGTTGTTTGAAGTACGAGGCCGGTAGGCCGAGTATTTTAATTCGCTGAGTTTTTGTTGGAAAATATAGATGAAAATGAGTATAAGGCGGTATTTTCAAGTACTCCTCCTGAAATCTTAAATCAAGCAACTGCGGCTGTTGAAAAATTATTACCGAGCAAGTCCAAAGACCGATATGATAAAAAGTATGAAATTTTCATGGATTGGAAAAAGCAAAATGAAGTAAATAATTTGTCAGAAGATGTGCTACTTGCTTATTTTATTCACTGAATCTCCAAGTCATTTATCGATTGCAACAAATAATTTAGCTTCAAATTCGCCAGTGTCATGCATACATTTTAGTAGCTTAAGCCATTGTATATTTAGTATTAACATTATTGATAAAAACAAATAAAAATCTTATTAAATTTTTTAGTTATTTAGTTTATTTACTTGAGTCAGGTAAAGTACTAAAATGCGTCAGGAAAGTAGGCATTTTCTTGACGATTTCAGAAAAAATATATTTACTTGAAACTGACAGGAATATAAACATTTGCCTGAACTTTAGGACTCAGGAAAGCTTTGCTTTTTATGCCTAGTCAGGAAAATAACATCAATTTGTACCACATTAAAATTACCTCTGTGGCTTTTCCTCTACTAACATCTTTGAGGGCCATAATTTGACAGTTAGTAACTGTACTTCACGCGCATATATATATCATTTACTGAGATCTGCTATGGGAGAGTGCCACATCCAATAATGGATACAAGGCGAGATGATATATTTATTTTTTATTTATATCTAGGTAAAATTTTAGAAATTTCTAATCCAGTTAGGCGTTCAGATGAGGAAGAATAAACGAGCTTGTGTGAAAGGAATTTTGAATGTGAGTGAAACTAAGGCAATATATGTTCGACGAAGTTTAATTGCTGAATGAATCTAATGAGTAAATAATGATAAATTTGCTATTAAATTCACATAATGTGCTAGATTGACATAAGCATTGAATTGCAATAATGCAATAATTTTCTGCATCATTTTCACATACATAACTAGTCTAGTATGTGTACATGTGAGTGAATATGAATAAATAACAGATACATTCCGTTAAATTTAATTAAAAACAAAAGCAAAATAAACACGAGTTACATTCATAAATGTAACAAAACCCTAGAACAGAACACAGTCGAGCAATTTGACACGTCTGTAACTGACATATTCATTAATCTAGAAAATAATATTGTTTCAATTCAATAACAATATGAAAACCGTATAATATAATAACTAAATCAGAAACAGACGTCTATCTGTTGGACATTATCATTATTAAAATTTAAATAAAATCATTATTACATGATGTGATACAGTAATTCATATTGTGTAATGCGAGCAATAGTGAAAATATTAAAATTGTTAAACAAAATATTCTGCACCGCTAAATTAAAATAAATACAAGGTGTTTCTATATCTCTGCACGAAACTTTAATGACATATATAGTTTGATATACTGATTAGAGAATAAAAATAATTTTGTTGAGGGTATTTAATTCCTAGCGAACATTTTTAGTGTCACTGGTGTTTAATGGTTTAATTTAATTAAAAAATATAAAGTAAACACTTGGCTATGTTTCACAAAATTCAGCCTCCAAGTCACCTTATGAGGGCATCGTCAGAGGCTGGCCAACACAGTTAGTAACCATAGACGCGTTTTGCTCTTATTAGAGCTCATCAGTATGGTATAACTCACTTCTTCACCTAGAACAAAGTTCATGTGAAGAAGCTGGTGACGAAGAACTGTGCCAGCAGAGAATAAGATCTCTAACAAACTGGTAAGATGACATGAGAAGTTCTGTGGAACTGATCATGCCATCTACCGAAAAAAAAGGGAAAGCTACGCAATAGCAATTTAAATAACAATAAAGACAAAATTAATTGTCATCCAACACTTGGTGAAACAAGGTTTAATAAAAAATATAAAGTAAACACTTGGCTATGAGCTCTAATAAGAGCGAAACGCGTCTATGGTTACTAACTGTGCTGGCCAGCCTCTGACGATGCCCTCATAAGGTGACTTGGAGGCCGAATTTTGTGAAACATAGCCAAGTGTTTACTTTATATTTTTTATTAAACCTTGTTTCACCAAGTGTAGGATAACAATTAATTTTGTCTTTGTTGTTATTTAATTTAATTATTTATAATTATGTTACTAATGAAATAAAAGTATGAACACTGCGTACAAATAATCATTTATTAATTAGTTATTATGTAGGTACCTAGTGTAATGCCTTGTTTTTATTTTTTTTAAATTACATGTACTATGCATAGAAAATATGAACAATTCCTCAATAACGTTTTAATTAAACTTTCAATACCATGCATCTAATTTAATTAAATCTCGACTCCCCGTAACAAAATAACCAAAGATGCACCACGGGCTCAGAAACTAATTAACCACATCAAGATTGCAATTATGAATCGGCATCTGATCTCAATGAAGCAGCACTAATCAAATCAAACAAACAACAATACCGCTCGCTCTCTGTGTTCGTCACATAAAACATAAAGCACAATCAGAGGCGTGATACACACATGTAAATCTGCATCGCGGCGGCGGTGGTGGCGGTGTGGGTGGTGGCGGTGTGGGTGTATTTAAGCGCACTTGTTCATTTAGCCAGTAATAAACACGATGGCAATTAGTACATCAATAAAGTACCATTATGAACGTGAGAATGTGCCTTGGGCTCATGCCCCACCGATGCATATTACAGGGTATTAATTTGAACTATGACCTCGGCCAGGCGGCGGTGGAGGCAGCGGCGGCGAGGGTGGTAATTTAGCGATATCGCACCGAGCTCGCTTCTACCCTTCCAGAGAATTGCGAATACGCGGCTGCTAGGATATATCACACGGTTTATTGTTCGTAGTTCGGAACACCGTTAACGGTGAACGGAATGTTGGTGCTGTATCTGCAGCTAGGGAGCTATGGTGAACTGAATATATCACTAAATTTATTTATTGCACAATTCAAGCTTATACTTGATTTAAAAATAGTTGGATGTTTAATAGTATGTTATGTATCAAGGGAGGGAAACAAGCGATTATTCCCGCGTGTGAAGTTGGCAAACCGAGACGTAAGCGAGGGCCGAAGCGCGCCCTCCCGTGAAGCATATTATACTTTTCGTAACAAGTGCACAAAAATTACTGTCTTATCGGGACAAATGTCAAATATGGGTTGCGTAACTAGTTATCTAGGAAACGCCGCTAACAGCTAATAATCGTAGTCTCTAGGGAGAGAAACATGCTACATACCTAGGGAGAGAAACAAGCGATTATTCCTGCGTGTGAAGTAGGCAAACTGAGACGTAAACGAAGGCCGAAGTCGAGGTTTGCCAACTTCACACAAGGGATAATCGCGCCCATCCGTGAAGCATATTATACTTTTTGTAACAAGTGCACAAAAATAATTGTCTTATCGGGACAAATGTCAAATATGGGTTGCGTAACTAGTTACCTAGGAAACGTCGCAAACAGCTAATAATCGTAGTCTCTAGGGAGAGAAACAAGCGATTATTCCTGCGTGTGAAGTTGGCAAACTGAGACGTAAACGAAGGCCGAAGTCGAGGTTTGCCAACTTCTCACAAGGGATAATTGCGCCCTCCCGTGAAGCATATTATACTTTTTGTAACAAGTGCACAAAAATTACTGTCTTATCGGGACAAATGTCAAATAAGGGTTGCGTAACTAGTTACCTAGAAAAAGCCGCAAACAGCTAATCTCTCTAGGGAGAGAAACATGGTACTTATGGAAATATAATGTTTCCCTCCCTAGGGGAGAAAAGCAGTGTTTCTCTTCGGCCCTCGCTTACGTCTCGGTTTGCCAACTTCACACAAGGGATAATCGCGCCCTCCCGTGAATCATATTATACTTTTCGTAACAAGTGCACAAAAATTACTGTCTTATCAGGACAAATGTCAAATATGGGTTGCGTAACTAGTTGCCTAGGAAACGTCGCAAACAGCTAATAATCGTAGTCTCTATGGGAGAAAAGCAGTGTTTCTCTCGCTAAAATTAGGGAATAAGAACGTGTTTCTTGTGCATGTGTTACGAAAATAACTATATCATCACGCTTTTTACCCATTACTGGATTACTGGTTAGTAAGTAATATATTTTTTTCAACATTTCTTATAAAATGACATTTCCCTCACTCATTTTAGTTGTGACAATAACCGTATATTTACTTTCATCACTAGTGAGGAAACTAGTTACTATCACAACTAAATTGAGTGAAGAAAATGTCATTTGACATGGTGACCAAGGAAACGTGTTGTGCATTTCCAAATATAACTCCTTTGTTTTCTATAAAATAATTATTATCAGTTCCGAATTTATAAACAAGAAACAGCATCAAACTCACGTGTGAGTGTCAACTCTGCACGTGGCATTTGTCGCGCTTGCGCTATCAATGTGTTGCTGCACCCTCAATGAACGTACTCACGCATTCACCCTCTCACGCTCACAGTCTGCCTTGTTTTTGTGCACTTGTTTCACGCACTCGCGACCGGGTTTTGTTCCTGAAGTGGATCATTGTTTCAAGGGCTGATTATTGTTTTCTTCATTGACTCTTTGCTTAAGTTACTTTCTATTTGCTAAATCGAAACGTTGTTGAAAATGTATTGCTTTGGAAATGAATTTTTAGAGATTTTGTTTTGTAAAGTTATCATCTTTTTCCATCTCTATTATAACAATACTAAATTGGTGTTAGTGCAAGTTGCGTGGTGCGTGGTCACGCTCTGTAGCACGTGGATACAACAAGAGTTAACCCCATTCCAAGCACGTTTGCTTATAATGGACATTATAAGTTTTATCTTATCCTACACAACAAAACTAACATTCCGTTTCCCAATAACTACATATATTTTTGTTAGCTATATTCCAATGAACAACATACCTATAATATTGTTCCGTAGTCACGTAGGTACTTACTATTTAGTATCGTTATTAAATTAGAGAGTCCTACGGATACGCTACCATAGCCGAATAAATGGAAAATAAGTTTCAATTCTTGTTGTGCATAATTTGCATCAGCTCTCTGGTCAATTTAGTAATTTTAGTTTCATATGTCACTGAACACTATAGTACTATGTCGTGTCGTGTTACGCGCTCATTGCATTGGCTCAGCTGGATATTTAGATGCGGTTTGAAAGCTTGAAATGTACATACAAGTAGTTTTGGACACGGGGAATTCACTCGTTCAAACCGCATATCAATAGCTTGCTTCGTTTTTGAGTTATAGCCCTTAGAAGATTTGCTGTTTTCAAACAATTTTCAAATTCAGGTTTTCAACTTTTCCGAGGCTATAACTCGAAAACTAAGCAAGATATTGAGATGCGGTCTGAAAGGTTGAATTCCCCGTGTTTCAAATGACATTTAAGCAAGTTTTGAGCGATTTTTATTTTTTTGAAAAATTGTCGCCAATTTTTTTCCTCGTTCAGTTTTTGACCATTCTCTCAAAAACTACAAGACTTATGGACATAAACGTTACACCATTGGATTCAGCACGTCGAAATACATATGTATGTGAAATTTCGTTACATTATTCGTACGAGAAATAGTTTTAGAGTAATTTGTTTAAAAATCATAAAAATGCCAAGGGGTACCCCTTGAAAAATAATTAAAAAATTTCAAAAAAGTTAATTTGCTTTAAATGAGCTAAAAATTTGCATACAAGTAGTTTCGGACACGGGGAATTTACTCGTTCAAACCGCATATCAATAGCTTGCTTAGTTTTTGAGTTATAGCCTTGAGAAGATTTGTTGTTTTCAAACAATTTTCAAAATCAGATTTTCAACTTTCCCGAGGCTATAACTCGAAAACTAAGCAAGATATTGAGATGCGGTCTGAAAGGTTGAATTCCCCGTGTTTCAATTGACCTCGAAGCAAGTTTTTAGCTATAGTACTATGTCGTGTCGTGTCATGCGCTCGTTGCATTGGCTCAGCTGGGTTTAAATCACATGGAATTACCGGACTTGACGGCTAACTCACCCACAGGATACTCCCGGACGATAAGTTACTGGATTTCGACTCAATTTTGATGTCATTAAGATATAAGTCGTTAGTATGTTAATATCACTGTAATAATTGTAAATATCAACAATTTAACGTTTTTTTTATGACTTGGCAGTAACATTAACATTTGAAATATTTCAGTAAGGGGGACAATGAAAACGTGCCAGCAATCAGTACTTTCAATACTCATAACTTTTAATGAATAATATGAGTTTGCATAGCATGATAAATATATAGGTATTAAATAGATAGAATAGGGGCGGTGGCCGAGCGTGTTAAGGCACATCTCTTAGCATACTGTGACGTCACCCGAACCAAGGTTCGTCAGTTCGAATCCGCCTGTCGACAATGTGTGATTTGTCGTTAAATATATAAAAATACAGTTACATGTATTTATCACACTCGGGAGCTATAAGCTAGTCACTTATACGCCTTAAAATAACTTGACTAAAGAAACCGACAGTACGGCAGTGTAGAAACTGCGGCTCGGTGTGCCCGGCCCCTATGTTCCGAAACGGAATCATGGGACATCATTATTATTATTTATTAAATAGATAATTTATAACAAAATAACACGATACCTTCTAGTATTTCTACACACACCCCTCAAATACATTATTTCCACAGTAAAATTTGTAGAAACAAATTAGAATTTTATATAAGATTTATTATTTTCTTATGGGGTAGGTGGCTCAGTGGTATCGAGTCGGCCTGTGGATCTTGAGAACCCTAGTTCGATCCCCACAGCCGACAAACAATTTTAACCAATTTAAAAAATCTACCCCTGTGGCTCCCTGACTACTAATATCTTTGAGAGCCGTGATTTGACGGCTGGTAACCGCACTTCACGCGACAGAAATATATCACTTACCGAGATCTGCTTAGGCAGAGTGCCACACCCAGTAATGGGTACAAGGCGTGAAGATATATTTATTTTATTATTATTTTCTTGACAGATGTCACTTGCATGTCGCTAATATCAAATCATTCTGTTAGTTGGCTTTCTTGACTTGGGATGAAAATAACTACTTTCTTTTGTCAAATGAAAAAAGAAAATTTGGTTAACTTGTTTTACTAAATATAGATAGTTCTCGTGGAAATTTGTCAGCCTCTTATGAATTTGATTGTCAGTGAATTTTCAATTATATTTTCAAATTTATGTTAATTCTTTATGTATCATTTTACAATGAATGTAGTATAGGGTACGATATAATTTAATTAATCACGAAAATTTACAATGTTAATTAAAATATAACAGAGCACGTCATAGCAATACAAAACCATCAAATTATTCCAGAACATTGATTACTCTAATAGCTTTTCATAAATTAATTATTTATCATGTTACATTCACTCTAGCAATTTCAATTAATTATTTGCAAATATTAAACACCGATTATGCGACATCTAAGGGATGTTGAATTTTTCACCATCATTTATAGAAAATACATAGAAAGTATAAGGAATGAAAATCAAATGAAAAATTGATCAAATTGGTGTGATCTAGAAAAAAAAGGGAGGGCTATGATTGAAGGTGTGTTGAGTCAATGAATGATAAGATGAAAAAAAAGATTTAGCTACAGTTTTCTTCTATTGAAGCAATTTAATTGTGCAAAATAATTCAGTTTAAAACTATTTAAATTTATTTAATGATATCTTAATAGAAATGTGAACAAATAATAAACACAACGAAAATCACAAACTTAGCGCTTGCAACTAAACCTGAAGACTGCGAATCATGAAACATAAAACAGTCGGCAGTCATGCCAACATCGTCTCACAGATACACAAATACAGGGCAGCCAACAGAAGGGTTCTGTTTGTAATTAAATTAACGAAAGTTTGAATCGAGACTGCTGGAATGAATAAGTTTCTAGTTAAATTTCAGTTGTTTTGCTTAATTTAAATAATTATTAGACGAGACGAGACGAGACGAGACGATAGAGAATCCAATGAAATTTCAGGAAAGTGAAATTTTCTCTGTTTACTAAATAAGATTAAATAAATTTAATTAGTCACTCGGGTAACAACATATTAATTTAATTGAATTATTTGAAAAGATTGTACAGGTGAAACGGTCAGCTTTCTTACAAAACCTTCAGAAGATTTTGACGAAAGACTATCGGGGCAAAGTGGATGGTAAAATTTGCAGTATACAATAGAGTTTGAGTAGTTTATGCTGCACAAGAAGCTACTGTAATTGATATTAATTTCCTGTTGCGCAGAGTTACAAATAAAAAGGAAAAATAGACTAAATCCTTAACAAAACACATTTAAATATAATTAATTAAATTATATACTTAATCAAATAACACCTTTAAAAGTATGTTATTGATCATAGGACATAGGTAGATTTTCTACATTCCCTAGGCCATAACTCAAAAACTACGCAAGATATTGAGATGCGGTCTGAAAGCATGAAATTTGTATACAAGTAGATTCGGACACGGGGAATTCCGTCGTTCAAACCGCATATCAATAGCTTGTTTAGTTTTGGAGTTATGGCCCTTAGAAGATTTGCTGTTTTCAAACAATTTTCAAAATCAGATTTTCAACTTTCCCGAGGCTATAACTCGAAAAGTAAGCAAGATATTGAGATGCGGTCTGAAAGGTTGAATTCCCCGTGTTTCAATTGACATCTAGGCAAGTTTTTAGCGATTTTTATTTTTTTGAAAAATTTTCGTCAATTTTTTTTCTTTGTACAGTTTTTGACCATTATCTCAAAAACTATAAGACTTATGGACTTAACCATTACACCACTGGATTCAGCACGTCGAAATATATATGTATGTAAAATTTCGTTACATTATTCGTACGAGAAATAGTTTTAGAGCAATTTGTTTAAAAATCATAAAAATGCCAAGGGGTACCCCTTGGGAAATAATTAAAAAATTTCAAAAAGGTTAATTTGCTTTAAATGAGCTAAAAATTTACATACAAGTAGTTTCGGACACGGGGAATTCACTCGTTCAAACCGCATATCAATAGCTTGCTTCGTTTTTGAGTTATAGCTTTTAGAAGATTTGCTGTTTTCAAACAATTTTCAAAATCAGATTATCAACTTTCCCGAGGCTATAACTCGAAAACTAAACAAGATATTGAGATGCGGTATGAAAGGTTGAATTCCCCGTGTCTCAATTGACATCTAGGCAAGTTTTTAGCGATTTTTATTTTTTTGAAAAATTGTCGTCAATTTTTTTTCTCGTACAGTTTTTGACAATTATCTCAAAAACTATAAGACTTATGGACATAAACATTACACCATTGGATTCAGCACGTCGAAATACATATGTATGTAAAATTTCGTTACATTATTCGTACGAGAAATAGTTTTAGAGAAATTTGCTTAAAAATCATAAAAATCATAAAAATCCTAAGGGGTACCCCTTGGAAAATAATTAAAAAATTTCAAAAAAGTTAATTTGCTTTAAATGTGCTAAAAATTTGCATACAAGTAGTTTCGGACACGGGGAATTCACTCGTTCAAACCGCATATCAATAGCTTGCTTCGTTTTTGAGTTATAGCCCTTAGAAGATTGGCTGATTTCAAACAATATTCAAAATCAGATTTTCAACTTTCCCGAGGCTATAACTCGAAAACGAAGCAAGATATTGAGATAAAAATCCCAATCCCAATAATAATTTAAAAAAAATTTGTTTGCTTTAAAGGAGCTACAAATTTGTATACAAGTCAATTTCGGAAACGTTGTGGTAATTAAACCTGATTAACATAGTAATTCACTGCATAACATGCTACAGGTGAATGATTTCCTCCGCCTTCGCAAACTCCCATCTGTTGAGTTGCATTGAACCTCGCTGGTGTCCGTGGTGTGTTTGAGGCGGCAGATCCACTGCTATATAGAGACATGTCGGCTAGCGGCCAGCGGAATAAATTAATGTTAATTATTTAATTAATCAATGATTATATTTGTCATGAAGTTCTCTGGCCAGCTGATGAGCCCGCATCTATTTATTTAGTGGACTAGTTAATGAAACACTTGGAATTAAATTTTAAATTTATTCATTTAAAGATTTTTATTTCAGTTGGCTATTGCTGTTTTGAAAGATCTACAGTATGTGTCATAAGTTGGCAAATAAGTTTTTCGTTTCATGTCCATGGATATCTTATTTTTGAGTTAATTTTCAACATTTTAATTTGTGCCGTTATAAAGTTTGCAAAATTAATTTTGTGTATAGATTTTAATAGAGAATTTTATTCTACATTTATTTGTAGCTTTTTTCTCTAAAATAATAAGGGAAGCAGGATTATATAAATATATGATTTTACATTTTGGAATCCCATGTTTCGGTGTCGCGATCACCAGCCTATACAGGATGTTTCACAACTTAGAGCAAAAAATTAAAGGGTATATTCTGTACGACGTACTGATCATGAAACAAAATTTTTTTTTGTTTAAATAGCAAAACTATTTTTCATGTTTCCCAGTCCAAATTTTTTCGTTGCCACTGCCACTGGGTGGATGATTATGTTAAAGTTATTAATTAAATAAAATTCTATTATAAATAACTGCTAATAATTGAATTGTGTAATTATTCTTTCGTAGTTGATACCTACTTCATTGTTTGTGTTTAATAGGAAAGCGAATCCAGCGCAGTACTACAAAAAAATGTTTTAGGTAAACAACCCTTAATTTTTCGAATTAAAAAAAAATTCTTTTTGTTTCATGATCAGCACGTCGTACAGAATATACCCTTAAATTTTTTGCTCTAACTTGTGAAACAGGCTGTATACATGTTTCTTTTTCATTTAAAACTCACGCGAGTGTTTCACGCGTCAGACGTTTATAGAAACGTGAACGTGGACTTTCTAAACTTCAAACTACCTTCAAGTTTTCGCAGTTTAGATAATGCCAACAGTGCGAACAAAATATAAACATTTTTAATTATGTTGTCGTGTTTGCGACGATAATGAAAGTATATTATTCAGTCTAATTCTATAAGTGAGTTGCTAGGAATAAGCAACTCACGTGTATGGTTAAGTGTCATGTGACTTGCTAAGTTAGACACTTTTACACTATTTGTATTCTATAAGTCTGAAGTGGTTAAAATTTTAGCAACAAGTGGTTAATAAGGTTGCTTATTTGAGCAACACCTACATGAGTACTTGCTAAGCGTTAGCAATGTTATTTGTGGATGTATATTAGACAGAAAACAAAGTCTAAAATGAATCCTGCGGGTATTTTGTTTGAGTTAAATATATTACATAATCTAGAAGAAGCAAGAGAACAGTGAGTATCATAAAGAAACTAAATTTCGAAGTTGTAACCTATAACATACTATTTTAAAATAGGAGAGATCTAAGACTTGAGTATTTGGTCATACGAGATACAAGTAATCCTTTTTCTGTAACTTAAACTATCTTTAAAAAATTATATCATTTACCAAAAAATTTTGTGTTAAATACTTTGATTCCTGAACTTGAGCCACATATCAGAGGAGGAGTACGCAGTACATACATATCTGTTCATATAAAAGTAAGTATTTTGTTATGAAAGAATAAGAAAATAATTTAATATAAAAATAACTTTTAAGGTACTTGTCGCACTAAATTTTTTAGCAGTAGGTTCATGTCCGTCAGTACGGTGGTGTGGATAGCGATACGAACTTCGAATCTGGAGATCCCGAGTTCGAATCGCACTCAAGCTAAAAATTATAAAAACTATCACACTGCGGCTCGGTGAGTGCGGACCCTGTACTGTAAATGGGATTAAAGTCCTGTTGTACAGCGTAACATAAATAAATATCAAAATAATATCGGCAAAGATTTTCATTTAGCAGTATCACAACCAATGGTTAGCCGTATTTTAAAAGTTGTTACGGTTTTTACAAATCATTTACTTGCCAGATAAGTAAAATTTCCTACCACATCTGAAGAAATAAGACAAGTGAAAAATGGGTATTTATAACATTTTTACGCTAGAATAAATTGAAAAATACAAAATCTAATATTAAATTAATTATTTAGCTGACAACATTATTCTATGCTGTTGAAGGAAGATAGTAGAACTTCCATTTGTTCGCTTGCTGTTCTACTCGGCCTTGGAAGTTTTGTTTCTCAAGAATAAAAACTTTTTATATATAAAAAATAATCAAATCAATTTAGTTGTAATATAATTAATAATAAATACTTTTCAATGAATTTGTTATCCTTTAACCAAAATTTTGGTTATGTTATAAACGTCAAAACAACACACTGACCCTAACTTCATACTGATGAGTAAGCAACGTTGTTAATTTTTAGACAAATAAGCAAGGTTGCTAACGTTATAGTTACAGAATAACATTTTTCATCATGTTATTAAATAGATTGCTAAAATTCTTATAAATAAGCAACGTTGTTAGTTAACAACAAGTTAACCACTTTGTTACAGAATTAGACTGATTATTAGTTTGACAACTCTATTACCGTCAATAAATTGCGTTCATGGACTTTATATGAGCTGTTACCAAAATTTAACGAGTTAAAATCTGTCAAAATGTGTGTTTTATTTTAATAAACATACACATGGATGTTTAGATCACTATATTTATAAATATACAGAAGTTTTTATTCCATTCTTCCAACTGCTTTTGAAAAATTTCATTTAATTTTTCAAATCAATTTGCATTATTTTCACTATTTTCAAATGACAATACTTTCAACATTTGTACAATTTTAACCAATAAATATTTAGTTTCGATATTTCAAGTATTAAGAAATGAATTTATCCAACAAATAAATCATATTTCAATTTAAGAACATTATGTTAATTGTATTCTTTTGTTGTTGTTATTTTTCGTTTGTTAGACCGATATATAGAGTAATACAAAAGCCTCATTTGATTTGTTGTTTGCCGTATCGTTGTTTTAGTGGACGCAGTGAATTTATAGAAAAGGTAAATTTGAATCAATTCGGGATGTTTTTGATCTTAATGATATATTTCGACTTGTTTCTAAACGACCCCGTATATAATCTAAAGTAACTGGTGTGAGAACAGTCTGTCTCCCAGTTGATTTGCCTTTACATACACTTCCACAGTTACGAAAACGTTTAATTACCCCATGAAAACTTTCTAATCAATGTCCTCGAAATTAGCAAAATTCTGTAGAAATTGTACGGTAATATGCTTCCAAAAGAAACATGTCATGTTTTAACAATTTTAATAAATAAGTTTTAAATATTACTTCTTAATTCAATTTTATACTTAGTTTGTAGTCCAAACAATAAGATGTTAATAAAATATGTATCAATTTTAATAAGGAAAAATTACGACTTATCCAAATATCATTAATTATGTAAATATTATCTGCGTTTCCAAGACAACTAATACTAATTTTATTTCATAATGTAATGCGAATCACAATAATATCTGGTTTAAAAATATCAGTATTTAGACCCAATTAGAGCATAAAAAATGAATCCACAAAATATAAAAGAAATAACAACAAAGACAAAATTAATTGTCATCCAACACTTGGTGAAACAAGGTTTAATAAAAAATTAGAGATGGGCGATTATCAAATTTCTCGAATTCGAATATCGAATACGAATATTAATCAGATCTCGAATATTCGAGGTACTCGAATATTCGAGGTACTCGAATATTCGAATACTTCTAAAAGTTTATTTATTTATTATTAATAATTATTTAAATATGTCTTTTTCATTATTTGAATGAAATTGTTAACATAAAATAAAATTAAAACAAAAAGTACAAACAAAAAAGAAAAAGACGAAAACTTCAAATTGGCGAAAAACAAATTCGAAATATGGTACGTCTTCATGGTTTTGAAACAAAATATCTTTGTTATTAATAACTTCAAAGTATTGTAATAGCTTTAAGTGTATGTACAAATGATAAAGAAAAACATAGTCAAAAATTGGCGCGATATTCGAGGTATTCGAATGTTCGCTATACTGACGTTAATATTCGAAAATCTCGAATTTCGAATAATGTCAATATTCGCGGCATTCGACTATTCGCGGATGATATTCGCCCATCTCTATAAAAAATATAAAATAAACACTTGGCTATGTTTCACAAAATTCAGCCTCTGACGATGCCCTCATAAGGTGAATTAGCCAAGTGTTTATTTTATATTTTTTATAAAAGAAATGATGTCAAGTTTGAGTTTCGTGATTACAGAACTAGAAACATGATGATGTTATAAGCAAATAAACATATTCCAACAAGATACGAACGTATCGTGATAATAGCACATTTTTCATAAGTAAAAATTAATTTTTTCTTTTTGTTTATGTCACATAAATCTCGTTGACCACGCAACATGTTACAGAGGCACATATGTATTTCCTTTTACACTGTATACAATATTGATCTGTTCCCGCCTCAAATGAAACGTCCGTTATCACCCTCTATACAGGGTGTTGAACTATTTAACAGATTTGTTAACATATAATTTACAGACACATTCATTTTGGTCTGTGGTTTCACCTTCATCTTTAAGATCTTTTGATAACTGGTAACTGCATTTTACGTGTATAAATATATCACTTACTGAGATCTGCTACATTTATTAATTATTATTATTATCATTCTTTAACCGCAAATAATTATATTAGTGCATTTCAAGATTGCAATCACAGATGAAACAATCAAAAATTCCCTGTTATTTGCTGTCTTGAAATATATAAAATTGCATATGCTTATGTCCGCACCTCGCTGTTGCATATTTAACTGGGGTAGAGTGCCGAGATGCCGCTCATAAAATGTAGATTTCTCCGCCACCTTCACCACCGCCAACTTGGAATTTTTAAGGAGCGTCTTCAATTATTTGCGAAGCGAAACGCTCCAGACGTCTCGGAATCTCTAACTATGTTCTTCATTTCATCATTTGAGACATGAAGTATTATGACTGTTTGACAGGGAGGTGACGTCATTTTCTAATGGTTTCATATGGTTCTAGAGCAGGGGTGTACACATGGGCGAATTATGGTCCGTCAGTACAGTGGTGTGGATAGCAATATGGAATTCGAATCCGGAGATCCCGAATTCGAATCTCACTCAAGCTAAAAATTATATAAACTACCACACTGCGGCTCGGTGAGTGCGGACCCTGTACTGTAATTGGGATTAAATTGCTGTTGTACAGCGTAACATAAATAAATAAATAAATAAATACATTCTGTTCATAGTACGCAAGTCGATGTTACTTTTAAAAATTCTTGTGTCCAAGCAAATGTATGCTCTACTTAGATTACAAAATATATCTAGGAAAGATGAAAGTTGCTTGAAAACTATTCAAATATACAGTAGAGCCCCGATTAATCGAACTAATTGGGACCGGACCTAGTTCGGATAATCGAAAGTTCGGATAACCGAAATGCAATATTTTTCGTGGTTTCAAAGAAAAAAAATTATTGCACAAAAAAATATGTCGTAAAAATCGAAATATATTCTCAAAACCAAATATAATAAGTATGAAACATTTATCAAAAGTATTCCGCATAATTTATTTTATGGCTTCGGTTGCATAAAACTGTCTATCTTCAATTGGCGAACGGTGGCTACACGTTTTTGAGCGGCCAAATCTCGCAAACGTTTCAGCAGTGTACGGATGAATCGAAAGGTCGTTCGGATAACCGAGTGTTCGGATAAATGGATTCATCGTTCGGATAATTGAGGGCTCGGATAATTGAGGGTTCGGATAACTGAGGTTCGGATAATCGGGGCTCTACTGTAGATAGAGTTTATGGAGTCTGGCGCGATTGTAGTTATTTACTCCGTCATGTTATTCTTGGCTTAGCAAAGTTTGCAAAATACTGAATTTGTGCACTTGTCTTTGTTCATCAGAGTCATCTCGCAATTAATATTCGCACTTTCGCTTCAACCACATTCATAGTATCTTTCATTAATTGCTAATTATAATTGCTAATCGATTTCCTTCAATGCACCATACGTAACCGTAACCTAACTAATGTATAAGCTGTTTCAATTATGAATTCGCGGAAAGAATTCCCGCTGGTGACGTGGGGTTCGTATGTCCTGCGTCGTGTCCTCTTGTCACGAGACCACAGCACACTTCCACGGTCGCTAATCCACTGAGTTTAGCGATATGGATTTTTTTCTTTGAAATTGGTTTCGCGCTTGACTTGGCTAAATTCTAATTAGTATTTTTTCTGCATTCTGCACATGAAGTTGAGCTGTGTGTATGGGGCTTCTTTCGTCATATTTTCATAGGATAAAACGACTTCATTTTCTATTTGTTATGTATTAGTGAGGAAATTATTGAAGCTACTAGTTAATTTGCATTGTCAAATTATTTTTATCTACCAATTTTAGTTGGCTATTTTCAGTTCGTTAAAGACAGTTTAATAACTAGTGGAAGAAGTGAGTAATAGTACATTATATGTAATAGCATATAATCACTCTTTAACTCACCTATAGGAGTGGTATCGAGTCGACCTGTCGATCTTGAGAACTCTGGTTCGATCTCCACAGATGACAAACAATTTTCACCAATTTAAATCTACCCCTGTGGCTCCTACTTTACTAACAACTTTGGGGGCCGTGATTTGACGACTGGTATCACTTACCGAAATCTGCTTAGGCAGAGGGCCACACCCAGTAATGGGTAAAAGACGTATATATACAATGGCTTAACACCCCTTTTGGGGTTGCGCCGCTACTATAGCTCTCTAGATCCTTTATTGAAGGGTGGATCAGTCCCTTTTCTATCTTGGGTAAAAGACGTGATGATATATTTATTTATTTTTTATTTATCTTACAGTAGCGATTCTTCTACAATCAAGATGGAAAAATAATAAAACCAAATTAAATGGAGATATAATATTATTGTTGTATCGGTAAAAATTGTTCCCATTCGTCGTCATCACCCCCAAATTGATGGGTTTAATTACCAAGCAGTGTTTGGTCAATCATGGGTTAATTTCAGTCATCCGACCGGTCATTCGCTCATTCGTTTTCTGCATGTCGACGTTTCCGTCAACTTGTGTTACGTTACGTTATCGTTGCGTACCGCTGTTGAACGCTGAATTAAACGAGTTGGTTTAACGCGCACATGTGGATGGAAAGTGGAAATGGAGGTCGATGTTAGTGGTTGGTGGTTGGAATGATGTGGTTTGCTTTGAAATATGATTAGATGGTATAGAACAATCAACGTTACCCAAATTCCTGGGAATTCAAAGTAAAAACAGAATTTCACGAAAAATATACAATAGGTGTTAATATGGAAAATAAATTTTCCATTAGGAAAAGTTTTTAATAATAGTTGTAGAGAATTAAATTCTACATCTAGTTCAATTAACATAATTCATTTCACTCATTTCATTACTGCTAACATTAATTTCATTTCAATCAAGAAACAAAAAGAATTTTTTTTTAAATCGCAAAACTATTTTCCATGTTTCCCTGTCCAAAATTTTTCGTTGCCACTGCCACTGGGTGGATGATTATGTTAAAGTTATTAATTAAATAAAATTCTATTATAAATAACTGCTAATAATTGAATTGTGTAATTATTCTTTGGTAGTTGATACCTACTTCATTGTTTGTGTTTAATAGGGAAGCGAATCCAGTGCAGTACTACAAAAAATGTTTTAGGTTAACAACCCTCCAAGTTGTGAAACACCCTGTATATATATATATATATATATATATATATATATATATATATATATATATATATATATATGTTTTTTAATATTTAATTAATAATATATACATAATGTAATGTCTTATGAAATGAGGTAGAATGAACCCTTGTAGTATTAACTGAACATTTGTTCATCATACACTCAATCTTCACCAGATATTTATATACAATACAGTACGATAATTCGAAATTATCGAATATGTAGAGTGCTTCAATACAATATATACTGATAATTTTGTTATGATTATATAACGAATAAAAAAAATGAACATAAATTGTTCCATTACGAAATAACATCAAAATTACAATTGAAATAAAATTATTGATGTTAGAAATGACATTAGTTTATTGAGACATTGATATTATATCGACGATGCTTTTTGATGTATTTGTTGGTGCAAGATTTCATAGTTTTTCGTTATTTCCTTCATTCTAGATCATAATTTTACATTTGTTGACCAGCTGAATATACGAAAGTGATTATAACACATCAACAAGGGTATATTCGTTTATCTATATGGTATGATTGATTGATCGCTTCATCCACGTTCATAATTCCTATCATACAAGGATGTTTACTTCTCAAATATATTCATCCATGTTTTCAAGGTTTCCTCGCAGTCTCTCACCTTCAATTTCATCAATATTTCAGTTATTCTACCATCTCAACAAACTCAAATCAAAATCATAAATTTCCTAATAATTGTATAGCTTAAATTTGTCTTCGTTTTGATGTTTATTCAGGTCAATCCTAATCATAGAAATACAGGGTGTTTCAGGACTAGTGTAACAAACTTTAACAGCTTATTCCTGAGGTTATTTTGAGCAAAAATGTCATATAAACATAGGTCATATTCCTTCTAGTTACCAAAATACAAGAGGTTGAAGTTTTATAAATAACACAACATTTTCAAATTTTTGTAATCAAGATACTTGTGGAAAACAAAAATGCGCGCAAATAGGGGATGGGAAAGTTGGCTTCTATTTGGATATCTGTCTTGGTATTCTCTGGACGCATAACGGGCATTACCATTACATAATTCATAAATAAAAATCATATCTGCATATTCAGCAGTACTATAACCATCCATTATGAAACAATAACACAATCAAAAGTTCAACAATTTTTAATTAAGACAAATAAGGTATGACTTTTCAATAAAATTCTTGTTTTCCGAAAGTATCTTGATTACAAAAATTTGAAAATGTCGTGTTATTTATAAAACTTCAACCTCTTGTATTTTGGTAACTAGAAGGAATATGACCTATGTTTATATGACATTTTTTGCTCAAAATAACTTCAGGAATAAGCTGTTAAAGTTTGTTACACTAGTCCTGAAACACCCTGTATATTTCCTATGATGTCTATTTGCATCTATCACGAATTTTCTCCATCACTATAGAAACCCTTCCTCGAACAATCCGAAATCATCCTTGGCTCATCCGGTCAGCCTCGCCTTCCTAATTCCGCAATTCGTTGATAATTTCCTCTTGAATTTCTCCAGCGCCGCGTCAGTTTCGTGTCCGTGTTCGTGATGGGAGGCACATCACTGACTCTGCCTATATACGCATACAGCGAAGAGGCGCAGAGCTGATGTGTGTGAGACGATTGTATCGGCGCACGGAAATTGTAGCAATTAACAGCAGGGCGAAGAACGAAGATAGAGACGAGGAAGCAATGGACGGACACGCGCGAAGCACGGGATCGATTGTAGGATGTTGTAAACTAATTCCTGAATGTGCGGATGAACTAAGTGTAATTGTTTCATTTGAGCAGATGGATGAGCTTTAAAAGGATTACTGGAATTTCATTCGTGCTAGTTTTGGATGTATATTACAGCGTCGCTATCTGCACTTTTTATAAATAAATACGAGGTTATTATTATACATAATTTAAGGATGATGTACTGATTACAAAACAAAATGATTCTTTTCAAAGTTCGCAAAAATAATTGCACATTACTTGATCCAAACATTTCTCAAGGTACTGTAAGACCGAATTGAGATTAAAATTAATTTAAATTGTATAACAGTTTAATTCTGTTAAAAATACATAAAATGACAGTGAAACAATTAATCCGCAACAACTTTTGTTTCAATTTGAAAATATAAAAAAGAACTAAAAACGAAATAATTATTGTTAATGCATGTGTAAAATGCTAAACGTATGAGATGCATACAATATTTTATCTGTACTTGCAATTGTTTGAAATTAATTTTAAGAAACAACCGCAGGATGACATTTCCTTTCTTTCTTATCAATTTGATTCGTTTTCTGTTTTTACATAGAATACCGAACTGTGCAGTTGTGTGGAATTTAGTTTCTAAAGCAAGCACAATATACAGGATGTTTCACAACTTAGAGCAAAAAATTAAAAGGTATATTCTGTACGACGTGCTGATCATGAAATAAGAAGATTTTTTTTTAAATCGCAAAACTATTTTCCATGTTTCGCAGTCCAAAATTTTTCGTTGCCATTGCCAGTGGGTGGATGATTATGGTAAAGTTATTAATTAAATAAAATTCTATTATAAATAACTGCTAATAATTGAATTGTGTAATTATTCTTTCGTAGTTGATACCTACTTCATTGTTTGTGTTTAATGGGAAAGCGAATCCAGTGCAGTATTACAAAAAATGTTTTAGATAAACAATCCTTAATTTTTCGAATTTAAAAAAATCTGTTTCATGATCAGCACGTCGTACAGAATATATTCTTTAATTTTTTGCTCCAAGTTGTGAAACACTCTGTATAGTTTCTCTAATTGGGTAATACTATTCCGACGACAATGAGAAAAGTACATACTTTTCGCAATCATTTGCGTACGGAAAATACAAAAATGATAGTAGAACAATGAATCCACTACAACTGTTTGTTTATACTATTTGAGAAATTTATTAAAGATATAAATATTAAATAATTTCTTGTATTGTAAAATGCTAAATTGTCATAGGAAAAATAGTATGTAATACATGTGTTGAAAAGCCTTGTGTGAATCTTATACAATGATACCTTTTAACATTTGTATTGCAATATACAACTACTTCAATCTAGCGTTTAGGTGGATTACGAGTGCCATTGGATAAGAACTTTATTTAAATAAATAATTAAATATGCATTTCATTCCAGTTTGTGGTGAGATTTGTTAGTGATAGATTGTATATCGTGTTGTGTTAGGTTAGGAGATTACTTGAGAACGACTTGGTGAGTTGAGTCAAGTGGCGTTACCACACGTGGTGTATGTGTATGTCATCCTTAGTTTAGTAAATAGACGGTATAGATTTATATCTGGTTAATTTATTTTATTTCAGCCCTAACCAAATTCATCTTTTAATTTGAAGATAGAGAAATGTATATTAATATCCCAATAATGTGATAAAATAAAAATTGAATCTATACGAGAATAAATTCGAAATGTTGAGTGTTGAATTAATAGAGGTTTAGAGTGTGTGAATATCGAATGAACATAGTGAGTGACATGCGAGAAAAATTTAATAATATTTATAAGGAGCCCATAGAAATATGTCATCGCATATTCTAAATATTTATCCTGGTTTTTGCTTGTAAGTTTCGTGAACATTCACATGTTAATTCAAAAAGGATTTTTACTCATTATTAAATGTGGCATTTTGTCGTAATAGATCGCAGTAAGTAATATATTTATGCGCCGTTACCAGCCGTTAAATCTCTTCCTCCAAAGATGTTAGTGGAAAGAAGCCACAGGGGTAGATTTAAAGTAGTGAAACTGTGGCTCCCGCTCTAACATCTTTACATCTTTGAGGACCGTGATTTGACTACGCGCATAAATATATCACTTATTGAGGTCTGCTACAACACAGTGCTACACCCAGTAATGAGAAAAAAGCGTGATAATATATTTATTTACTTTCTAAATATTGTAGTTTTATAAAATTCTAGACGATATTTAAATTGCCACTGTAAAAAAAAACTATAAAAAGATAACAAAAAATTTAAATAAAGAGTTTCCTCGACTCGAATGTCACTATGAGCTACTGTAATTGGGGTTAAATTCCTGTTGTAAATAACTAAGTGCAGGATAAAATAATAATGAATTAAAATTCCGCTGACTTGACTATAGAATGTTCGATGATAATTCCCCGGGTATCTTGATTTGTTTATGCAGCAATGTTTGTCTGTCTGATGAGCACACATATTGAATGGTTGATGACTCGAAAAGGTAAATGTCAACAGTGGTAAATTAACGATATTGTTAATTATTTGCTCTGGGCCATCAGACCACGATTATTTGTGAAACGAGTTAATAGATATTGCATGGACTCTGCTCATCACGTTCTTTGCTTTGGACATTATAACAAGGGTGCATACTTTAAATACTATCTGCTTATATATGATTCATATTTGTTTGGAAAATACATAAGATTTTATTTTCGAGACGGATTTTTACTCATTATTAAATGTGGCATACTGTCGTAGTAGATCACAGTAAGTGATATATTTATGCGCTGTTGCCAGCCGTTAAATCATTGCCCCCAAAGATGTTAGTGGAACGAAGCTACAAGGATAGATTTAATTGTTTATCGGCTGTGGAAATCAAACCCGGGTTCTCAAATTCACAGGCCGACTCGATACCACTCAGCCAACTACCCCATTTATAAATATGTCAATATACACCCATACCTCGCTTTACGGCCTAGATACGTTCCATGAAACTTGGCCGCAAAGCGCAAAGCCGTATATAAGGAATCAATCAATTTTAATACAAATTCATACAAATTTAATGAGAAAACATTTTTTTTGCCGTTGTAGCGAAATATTTTAGGCCGTAAATCGAAAACGTGCCTTAATTGAAAAGGGCGGCCGTATAGCGAGGTATGTGTGTATTCTAGATTTTGTTATTTATGGAACGAATAGTAAAAAGTTAGTTATTTGTTGAAATAACCCTCTTACGAAAACAAGTTGAACAAAACATGACAGGTAAAATATCATATTTATCATATTACGAGCAAGTAAAATAACAATGTCCGGTTTTCCTGCTGTATAAAACAACTGCCGGTTGATATCGCATGCAGAGTCCTATTAATATAATAACAAAGAACGACGATATAACTGAATCATGGCAAAGAAATCGTTATATTAAATAAATAATATAATGTCCCATTCCTATTCCGGTATTGATTTCGTATCAGTGGACACATTAGCCTGCGGCGGAGGCAGTGGTGGAGGCGGTGGCGAAGGCCAACCTGTAATTAAGGCTCATTTGTTCTTAGGCCACGGCGATATTCCTTACTGGTCGGCAGAGGGCAACACAAACCCTGTTAGCAGATTTCGAAGACGAAAATGCAAAGTATTTAATAATATTACACTGTACAACAGAAAAGTTTTGTAGAAAATTTCAAGTTAACAGGATTCAAACCACGTTGTTACTATCAGTAAAAATGTAATGATCTGCAAAATATGAGAAATAGTGAATTACATACCGAGGTGGAAAGTATTTCATTGCAGCCCAGTGCTAAGATAGCAAGCCAAGGCACGGTTTGTTACCCCGAGGCCACTGATTCTATACACCGAGCTTTGTATACTGTTTTATTCACAATCAGAAATTAATAAGGATAATAAATAATGTTAGTTTGTTTGCTTTTTCGTATTAAATAATTTAGTAGGTAATGATTTTGACATTTTTTATTATTCAACTATTTTTATCTGTCAACAAATTTATTGTTGGTTTTCTGAATGCATATTTTGTTCAAAGTATAAAAATTACAATCGAAATGTCAGAATCTGAAAATGAAATAATGGATTCCATCTAATTTCGGAGTAACAACAAATTGCAAATGCCTTAGTTTCACTTTGCGTTGACAGTTCTAAGTCGGAAAAGTGACAGTTTCCAGTCGGAAAAGTGACAGTTTCCAGTCGAAAAAGTGACAGTTTCCAGTCGGAAAATTGACAGTTTCCAGTCGGAAAATTGACAGTTTCCAGTCGGAAAATTGACTGTTTCCAGGCGGAAAAGTGACAGTTTCCAGTGGGAAAAGTGACAGTTTCCAGTCGGAAAAGTGAGAGTTTCATGTCGAAAAAGTGACTTATTTTCCAAGTTTTCAAAAGTCAAGAATTGATATATTACTAACTCGTTGTAAATAAAGATATTTTCTGAATGTATTTATTGAGCCATTGAATCTACGCCGTGGAACGAATTTTTAAAATCCATTTCCATAACTGTGTAACAGCCTAATTTTAAATAAAACAATACATTCAGCAGCAAGCAGAAACTACTTAACATTTCTTAAGAAATGAATGAACAAAATCGAAACAAAGTAAATCAAATTCGTCTGTCTAATTCCTTTCACCTCGCGTCTTTTTCGCGTCATCCTCCGGGCTAGGTATTCCAGGAAGCGATGCAGACGACTCACTCATATCCTCGTGTTACCGGTAATCCATCATCGCCGCCGCCACCGTCCCAACGCCTGCACAGGCTCGGATTAAGCAGGATTACCTACGGATAGCGTCCCATGCACCGTCATCAGCTCCGAGAAGCAAACACGCTAAAGTGAACTTGTAATATCGATGCGCGTGACCAGAAAATTCACCGGAGGAAGATATTTCTCTCCGAGAGTTTCACAGTTTCACATTTCTATTATAGGGTAGGTGGCTCGTCGGTCTGTGGATCTTGAGAACCCTGGTTCGATCCCCACAGACGACAAACAATTTTCACCAATTTAAATCTATCCCTGTGGCTCCTCCTCCACTAATAACTTTGGGAGCCGTGATTTGACGACTGGTAACCGCACTTCACGCGAAAAAATATGTCACTTACCGAGGTCTGTTTAGGCAGAGTGCTACACCCAGTAATGGGTAAAAGGCGTGATGATATATTTATTTATTTGAATAATCCTAATTACAGTAGCTTGTAGTAGAATCAGAATCACTCAGATATAATCAATTAATATATTTGGGTAATGATTGTTGTCCGGTCATTATGTAAATATTTATTTTATTGCATGAAAATAATGACTTTACTCATCCATATATTTAATGGTAAATTACCCAGATGGCGTACAGTAATCCTAGATTGAAAAAAAATTATCATTATAAAAATACAACAATAAACAATCTCTTTTGTTTGAATGATAATCATTTTCCGGTAATACCACCACCCATTGATATATTATACGCCATCCAATAATCAACCGCTACCAAATAACACAACAAATCCCATAACTCCCGGCCATTGTCTGCAAACAAATGACAACCGATTTAAAATAATTCCCAGCATACTAGTATTAAATATCACCCACACCGCCCCGCCGCTAATGACGGTGATACATCAAACAAACACTGCGGGGTGCGTGGTGGAACCGCGGTCACCTAGGGGATGAATAGAGGGTGCGGGTGACAGTGGACACGACCGCGAGAAATTTGAGACATTGGCTAGCTAGACTAGTTAGCTGTGAGTTTGTGACTAATTTAAATAAGGGTGATATATTTGGAGTTGTCTGTTAATATGAGCTTTATTAAGTGATGGGCATTTGTTAGGGGAGGGTGCTAATATGATTTGTGAAATGTAAATTTATTTGTGGTTTTTATTTTCTCATTACGCCTCTTACGTTTTAAGTAAGATAAGTATTATTCCAAAAATGTTAGTGGATGGAGAGCCACAGAGTTAGTTTTAATTTGATGAAAATTGACTCAAATCTCTCAGGACAATTGAGTACCATCAACCATCAACCCTATTTTATTAAATTAAATAACAGTATATTAAGGAATTACAGGAGTATCGGAAAAATTACATTTCCTTCGTGTTACATATGTTAATTTTTATTTGGTCGAATTACATCAAAAATGGTTGTTGTTAGATAACAAAAAATAACAGTTGGGTAAAATATTCTCGGTCTAAGTACAAAGTATACACTCGTATAATATTTTTTCATTACCCTAAATAAAGTAAAATTATCAGAAATAAATTGAATATTTAAATAAAATTTATTTTCTTGACGGATGTCATTTGGAAGTCACCAAAGTCAAATCATGTCGTTATTTTTTAGTTGCCATGACAATGGTTTGATTTTATTTTATTAGGGAAGAAAATTAAAGTTTTCCCCTTACAGATGAAAAGTTTGAAGTTTTTCATTTAATTGAGGGAAGAGAATTTTACTTTCTGACAGGGTGTTGGGAAATATTATATTGTAATACTAGTAAGGAAAGGGTTAATTGCAAAACGAGTACGAAAGTTAACGTACGAGCGATAGCGACGGTTCCAATAGTATGAGTTTTGCAATGGCCCTTTCCCACATACTCGTATGTTACATACTATTATTTTCAACATTAAACTTGAAAATTACATTTTTAAGTTTGCGACACAAGAAATTTAATAATTTTTCAATATAATTCAAAGGAGTTGTATTTGCAAATGCATCTCATGTTTCCTTGGTCACTATATCAAATAACATTTCCTTCACTCAATTTAGTTGTGATAGTATTCGTGTCCCTCACTAGTAAGGAAAGTTAATTACTTTCACTATTAGTGAGGGAAACGGTCTCTATTAAAACTAAATTGAATGAGGGAAATGCAATTTTCACAAGAAAAAAATTCGGTACGCCAGAAGATTATAATTTTTGATACAATCGGAAAAAATATATATTTTGTCCAATAATAGTGGGAGAAATAAACGAGCTTATATGAAAGGAATTAAAAATGCCGATGAAGCAAAAGTGGTAATGGTAGGATTAGAATGTTTGATGAAGATTAATTGTAGAAGGAATTTTATGAATAAAATGTTTAGCAAATTTTTCAATTGTTCGTGCTGTTCAATTTGTTGTAATATTATGTATGTATGTAGAAAATAAATAAATAAATAAATAAATATGAGATAATGTAAATAAGATGTCTTGAGAGATACCTTGATGATTTTAATATAAAATGTGACTGGGCTTAAGTGGTTCGGATTCAACTATAAGCTCTGTAATTGGGATTAAATTCCAGCAAACAAGTCGAGAAAAACACAAAAGAAAACATCGTTAATAACAACGAGATACTCGTATTATTCTGAGAGGCATCCCCTAAATCTTAGCCTGTACATAAGTACTCCACTTCTTACAAAACACAATAAAACATAACGTGCCTCTTCACGGCCGTCTCCCTCGACACCACTGACCTAGAGAGCTTCACGTCGCTTGCCGCATTTTTCTTCTCCCGCGTTTCTTAAACGCTTTAACCTTGAGAGGCAAGGAGACATACCAGGCAGCCCTCGAGCCCACGGAGACCGTGCCATCTGTCTGGCGAGGCAGTCGTGACATGAGGTGGGGATTCGGATCGTTCGGTTTCACTTTCAAGGAGCTATTGGGACTGTTTTTATTTTATACTTTCGGGACTATCTACACAGCTTTCTTATGCTAGTGAAATGGGTTGATTGAAAACTGGATGGTTAAATATTATGTACTTTTAGATAAAGAATAAACGATTTAGTATTCCTTCGAATTGTTAATATATTTGTACACAAGTTTAAATACATGAGAATTTCACCCATTTATCGAAATTATAGGGTAGATACTTCAGTGGAAATATGTTGATCTGTGGATTTGAGAATCTTTGATGGTCGTAGTTGGCAAATTTTTCATCACATTAATATTACCTTCTATGGCTTCCTCGCCACTAACATCTTTGGGGGGCCTTGATTTAACGAATGAAAATTATTTGAAAATACCGTCTTTTTGACTACACTTATACCTCGCTATACAGCCTCTCTTTATACGGCCTTTCGCTATAACGGCCCTTTTCAATTAAGGCACGTTTTCGATTTACGGCCTAAAATTTTTCTCTATAACGGCAAAAAAACCTTTTTCCCCATTGAATTTGTATAGATCCTTTATACGGCTTTTCGCTTTGCGGCCAAGTTTCGTGGAATGTATCTAGGCCGTAAAGCGAGGTATGGGTTTATTAGTACTGCCATATTTTAAAAATATGGAGTAGATGGTTTAGTTTAGAGATGGGCGAATATCAAATTTCTCGAATTCGAATATCGAATACGAATATTAATCAGATCTCGAATATTCGAGGTACTCGAATATACGAATACTCCTTGAAGTTAATTTATTTATTATTAATAATTATTTAATTATGTCCTTTTCATTATTTGAATGAAATTGTTAAGATAAAATTAAAACAAAAAGTACAAACAAAAAAGAAAAAGACAAATTTGAAATATGGTACGTCTTCAGGGTTTTGAAACAAAATATCTTTGTTATTAATAACTTCAACTTTAAGTTTATGTACAAATGATAAAGGAAAACATAGTCAAAAATTGAGGACGACATATGGCGCGATATTTGAGGTATTCGAATGTTTGCTATACTGACGTTAATATTCGAAAATCTCGAATATCGAATAATGTCAATATTCTCGGCATTCGACTATTCGCGGATGATATTCGCCCATCTTTAGTTTAGTTGTATCGAGTCTGGTTTAATTCCCGCAGGCGACAAACAATTTTCATCATATTAAAATTACTCCTGTGGCTCCTGCTCTAACATCTTTATATCTTTGAGGACCGCGATTTGACTTCAAGCGTATAAATATATCACTTATTGAGATCTGCTCCGTCACAGTGCCACACCCAGTAATAGAAAAAAAGCGTGATAGTATACATTTTCTAAATATTGTAGTTTTATAAAATTCCAGATGATATTTAAATCTAAAAACGTAACTAACGATAGTATACAGTAACAAAATTTTATATCTATGGCATACTTCCTTCCTTTCTAATCTGTCTGACTCATTGTTATTTTTATTATAAAGTGTCTAATTGCAATTGTGTAGAATTTACTTCAAAAAACAAGCGCTGGCCGATACTTCTTTCATTTCTTTATAGATTCGTTGTTAGAGAAGTAAGCGTAAGTGAAAGATTTATGAAACAGGTGTACAGGAACGAATGGATGGATGTGATTTAAGGTTTATTGGGTGATGATGGATTTCGTGTGTGAGGAATGAATGAGCTTGTATGGAGGGAGCGTTATTGTGATTGAAGCGAATATAGTGTGTCAGAATAGGAATGTTGGACCAGGATTGATACTTCTGTTAGTGGATGTTTCAGGGGTTCGTGTTACTCCATTTAATTGGATATAGCGCGATGTTATGTATGTATGATTTGAAAGCAGTTTTAATGTTTATTTTCTTATTTATTTGTTAGTTTGCACAACAGGAACTTAATCTCAATTACAGTAGCTTATAGCGGAATCCGAACCGGAACTTTTTTTTAATTGTTTATGTTAACAGTGCGCTAAGTAAAATTCGCGAAGTTCGTATATTTTGGTTAGGTATGTAACTAACTATTAATCAAAATTTCTATTAGCGGTGGTAACTTTATTATTTTTATGGTTACTTTAATAGAAGCGACGAAATATTAATGAAATAATGTCTTTCTTAACGATTCCATAAAAACAAGTAAATTCATCAACAAAAAGAAAATAAATTCATTAGCAGTGCGTTGACCGATTACCCTCCTCGTATAAAAGTTGAACTCCACATAAAACTGAAACAAGTCGTCTTGATGACACAGTTGATTACAGGTGAACATCATCGTGTAAAAGGTAAAAGCAAACCGGACACTTAAGTTTTAGAGCGGCACTTAAAACCGGGGTGACAAAGTGTCAAAAGTGCTCAACATGCGCTCTTCTCACCCTCGTTGTAGCGTCGCGTCGTCGCCACTGCGCAAGCGTCCGCGTCGCGCTCATCTGTTGCGGCGCGCTCTGCGCTCAGTTGTTTCACCGCCGTCATTACGCAACGTTGATCCTGACGCTGAGAAACAATCGCGCTCGTATTGTCGCGAGTTGAAGCGCGAGATCAGTGATGATTTCTTTGTGAATGAAACGAGTTTTGGAGAACTTTTCAGTGTGAAAGTTCAAAGGACTGTGCTACAATAGTTTTGTGAACTCTTTTGGGAACTTTGTTGATCAACAAGTATATTACGGACCGGTCAAGTTAACGAAGATTCTTTTTGAAAGTTCCTGCTCCGGTTTCGTGATGTGGACGGTGATCGTGGCTTTGGCCTATTTTGCCGGCGTTATTAATGGTGAGTTTTCGACACTATTAAGTCATTGACGGCTGGTAACACTATATTAAAATTTCATATTCGAAATCCCTAATATGATAAATTTAGGGCTGGTATTATAATTTTCTAATAAAGTTCCTAGTAAATTTATTCGTCTAACAAATAAAAAATTGTACATCACAAAATTACAGTTATTATAATTTTTATAAATTTAATTATGATTTTCATACGATTTTTTGTTTGTTTGACAGATAAATTTATTAAAAACTTTGTTAAAAGATTAAATATTTTTTATATTTATATATATATATATATATATATATATATATATATATATATATATATATATATATATATATATATATATATAAATAAACTATTTCCGAAATAAAATTGCCCGAAGAATGCTTTAATTACTCGAATTCACAAAACAAATTTGTAGATACTTGTCTCCTTTTGTCATTTTGATAATTAATTAAAATTATTTTATTTTTATGTAAAATGAGTTATAATTTACTATTAACTTTTTTGTGTTTAGGACGATATATTTTTATGAAAATAAAGTAAAAAATAAAAATTAATTTAAATTCACAAGGTCTCTAAATTGTAGATTTTGATACTCAGCATTAATTAAATTAAAAATAATATACATTTAATAAGATGAACTACAATGTAAAAAAATTATAAAAACAAAAATTAAATAATTTCACAACAAAATATCAAAACTACGTTTCTAAATTTAATAATATTACACAGATATATAAAGTTAAAAGAGATAAATCCAACGCCGGAAACCGCATTCAAATATCTGTTATAGGTTTAGAGATATTGGTCATCAGCAGGAATTTTTCATGTTTGTTTTACGGCAGTTTGATGAAATTTTGTTTTCTAAATTATATTTTGTTAGTACGAGATAATTATGCCAAATTCAATGGTGAAAACATAATTAAAATATCTGTATTAGTATTGGAGATATAGCTCATCAAAGATTTCAGCAGGAATGATTTTTTTTGTAGTGTACATAACCAACTTTTTTTTCTTGAATATTATTCTATATATGATAGGTAATATGTTCAGGTCAAAAATGACCCAGTAAAGTATTTAGTTTTAGGAATATTTAATAGCAGAAAAAGTTATTTCTTAATATATAAAAAATATTTATGTAGGAGATATTTATGAAATAAAATTAATTAAAATAAAAATCAATACTTTTGTAATTAAAATATTTAACATTTTTTCAAATAACCTAATTTTATAATTAAATTTAATATTAAAATGAAATACATTATTTGAAACAAATTTTAAAATCCTTTGTTCATGAATACAAGTACTTCTCAAACAAATTCAGGAAGAATACAAATTTTGCTGCTTAAATATACATAGAATATTAAAAATATTTTTACATTTCCGGCATATTTTTAACTATCAAACGATTAAATTGTTTTTAGAAAAAGTGTGTCAAAGTAATACTCAATTAAATTATTGTTTATATTATTATTCTGTAAATTAATTTGAGAATGTTGGACAACACGTTTCCAAAACTTTTTTTTGTAGTAAAAACTTTTGTCGATACAATTGTAGGGACCACTGACTAAAATTTAATTAATTCTGTAGTTCTAATATTGATAGAAATATTTAATTATTTATTAATTAAACTTTAGTTTAGACTTCAATAAAATATTTTAAATCTATATTATAATTATTAAGATTTTCAATAATTTAAATTATTTGAATGTGAAAGAATCAAATTAGAGCTTGAAGTCGCCTGAAAAAACTCCCAGCCTACTGAACAGTAAAAGAGAAAAATTAAATTATATTGGAAGTAAGTAGTAAAGTCACAACTAAAATTACGGAGTAAAATCCTCTCTGGAATCTGTGAAAAGATTTAATTATGCGCTCAACAAAAGAAATAAGAAAATCACCTTAGTATTTTTCATTTGTTTATCTTAAAAAATCCAATTATCCTTGATAAATATCCCCGCGTATTTAATATGATTTTCGATGAAGATATTCATCTGAAAAGTGGTTAGAAAAATCGCGCGGGAGCGAATTGAAATATTCCAAACACGATTTTGCGTTCGTAATGTTTGGAATATATATTGTTGTTTATCTTCGTTCTTTTGTTTGGTGAAGTGCGCGCCAATGGATGCGTTTTCTTTTCTAAACGTCTTTTGGGTTTTCGGGACTTCGTCCTTCGTTGTCTTGATGAAGGTAGACAAAGATGGAATTATCGCGCTTCGTTTCACGGAACGTTTAGGGTTGCTTTGGAGCTTAATTAATAAAATCGCGACTAGTTTTTTCATTCATTTAATTACTATGTTACAATGAAAATAAATTAAGAAGTTTATATGAGTATTCAAATTTCAACTTTTAATGATTTTTCTTGTTTTTTAAATAATACATTTTAATTTCAAATTAAAAGATTTTTTTTTATTCGTAATATTGTTAGTTAAGCTGATGTCACAATTATTTTGTAACAACTGACAGTCAATTATATGATGTTTTATAATAAATAAATTGATTATTGTTTTGTTTATAATGTAAATTAATTATTAATATATTAAAAATAAGATTTATTTCTTTATAGATTCGTTGTTAATGGAGTGGGCGTAAATGAAAGATTTATGAAACAGGTGTAAAATAGCGAATGGATGGATGTGTTTAAAGATTTGTTGCATGATGAATGATTCCGTGTGTGAAGAATAAATGGTAACTATGTTAGGATGACTAATTATTTGATGAATCTGTTGAGTTAATATTCTGTGAATATTTCTAGGTTTCGTGCTACCCTATTTGATAGAATGTAGTAGAAATAACTATTAAACCTAGAATCACAATTAAAATATTTTTTCAAAAAAAATATCAAAATTACTTTGCTGAATTAAATGATATTACACATATATATAAAGTAAAAAGTAACAAATCCAACGCCGAAAACCCCATTTAAATATCTATCATAGTTTTTAAAATACCGGTCATCAGCAGGATTTTAAAAAATGTACTTTACTGCCGTTTGGCTTAAAATATTTTTCTCATTTATATTTTGTTAGTACAAGTTAACTATGCTGAATTTAATAGTGGAAACATCATTTAAATATCTTTGATAGTTTTGGAGATATGGCTTGTTTAAGACTTCAGCAGGAATGAATAATTTTTTTAGTGTATATGAACAACTTTTTTTCTTCATGTATATTGTTTTATATATCATAGTTAATATGTTTAGGTCAAAATTTAGACTGTAAAGTACTTAATTTCATTAAATTATTAGGAATAACTATTACATCAAATTCTCAATTACCTGATGTAAATTACAGCAATCTTTCATTTAACATTTAATAAGTATATACGTTCGATATATCCAAAAAATCTAAACACATTTCCATTTGAAACAAAAAAATCTAATTTAATGTCTTCCATTTCTTGTCTTTTGCCGCTCATCATGACACGTATTGCATTGTCACCACACGAGAAGATTTCCACCTCCGGTAATGTTTATAAATAAAACCATTTCTGTGTTGGAGGAAACCACCTCTCTGTGTATTTCAAGAGGATTTCGCTCTCATTCATCACACTGTCCCCGTGTGTATCACCCTCTGCCACCCCCTGCCGCCCCCGTGGGTGACACTGGAACACCGCTAAGGCTTAATAAATTAATTAACGTTTACTGCTCGTTTATGCATGGCCCGTGTTTTTTATTGTAAGGTTTAAATCCCGACGATTAATTTTCTGGTGGATGCGCTGGATTGTAGGACGGCTTGTTTAGAGAAAATAGAGTGGTGCTTTCATTGCATGGCTGAAACGATGCAAACAAACAACCTTATTATATTTGCTGTTTGTTTTATACAGGATGTTTCACAACTTAGAGCAAAAAAATAAAGGGTATATTCTGTACGACTTGCTGATCATGAAACAAAAAGAATTTTTTTTAAATCGCAAAACTATTTTCCATGTTTCCCAGTCCAAAATTTTTCGTTGCCACTGCCACAGGGTGGATGATTATGTTAAAGTTATTAATTAAATAAAAATCTATTATAAATACCTGCTAATAATTAAATTGTGTAATTATTCTTTCGTAGTTGATACCTACTTCATTGTTTGTGTTTAATAGGAAAGCGAATCCAGTGCAATACTACAAAAAATGTTTTAGGTTAACAACCCTTAATTTTTCGAATTTAAAAAATTCTTTTTGTTTCATGATCAGCACGTCGTAAAGAATATACCATTTAATATTTTGCGCTAAGTTGTCAAACACCCTGTATATTTGAATATTTAATAACCTTAATGGGGTTGGTGTCTTAATGGTATCGAGTCGGACTGTGGATCTTGAAAACCCTGGTTCGACAAAATAATTTTCACCAAAAATTAAAATTTCTGTGGCTCCCCCTCTACTAATATCTTTGGGAACCGTGATTTGACGACTGGTAATCGCAGTTCACGGGAAGAAATATATCACTTACCGAGATCTGCTTAGGCAGAGTGCCACACCCAGTAATGGGTAAAAGGCGTGATGATATATTTATTTATATATTTAAATAACCTTAAATGCTAGATTGGTTAAAAGAAATTTGGACATTTGGTTCAAGAGACCGCGTGGAAGATCTAGAAAAAATGGATGGGTATAGAAAGAATTATAAATGTGTTTGATGCACCAGGAGCCAGTATAAAAATGTTTGAATCTAGGGATATACTATGTTATGTCTTTTTCAATTGTAGTTTTAGAGATAAATTGATAGAAGTGCCGTTTGTGTTTAAGCTATTAAAGAAGCTTTATCATCTCTTTAAAATTTCAATTTACTGGTTGCAAGTTCTCATTTTTATTTATAGGTACTGAAACTTAAAGCATATAGAAAGCATTAATTCGTTAATAAAATATTTGCGTTAAGCTGAACTCGTTTCCCTCTTGCTCTACTAAAATTATACAGTGCAATAATGTTTGACGGAGATCGCACATCATGTGTCAACCATTCAGAATTTACAGCATTTGTTACAATGGTAATTAAATTGATTGTCTGTCATAAAAAGTTAATGATTCAGTTTGATTATTACCTTGTCCAATCGTTTCATTCAAAACGCACAGAACGTTAAATTTTTATTGATTTGGTTCGAATGCAAGTATAATCTTCTAATGTGTATTTTATTGCAGTGCACGAAATGGAACATATGTGTTTAAATTTGTTCAGTGTATTTTTGCAAATAGGATAAATGCTTCTTGTTTACACTATTCGCGAATAACAAAATGAAATCTTGCGTAAATATTCATCTACACTAGCGGATGAAGCAGGTGCGAGCGATACTGTAAACATTGCTGTAGTAAATGTAATAATCACCTATAGAAACACAAAAGGCATAAAATAGTATTAATTTTTTATAGTTTTTATACGCTCGCTAGAATTTACATGAAGCATGAACAATTAAAACTAATTCTTATAAAGAGAAACAATTTTTCATCTATAAAGCTACGTCCAATTAGTAATAACAATTAGTAGTTTTAAGACTTTAATGCCCGGACAAAATAAATTTACTTCAATAACAAATGTACTTATACAGGGTGGTTCTATACCTCTGCACAAAATCTTTAATAATATACTTATATAATTTGATATACTGATTATAGAACAAAATTAATTTAAAAATAATACATTTAATTGTTTATAATTATGTTACTAATAAAATAAAAGTATAAACACGGCCTACAAATAATCATTTTTTAATTAGTTATTATGTATGTACCTGGTGTAATGCCTTATTATTAAAAAAAAATTAAATGTACGCTAGGAACGAAATTGCCTAATTTTAGTGAATTTCAAAAATTTTATTTGTTTTAAATAAATATATCATCACGCCTTTTACCCATTACTAGGTGTGGCACTCTGCCTAAGCAGATCTCGGTAAATGATATATTTTTACGCGTGAAGTGTGGTTACCAGCTGTCAAATCACGGCCCCCAAAGATATTAGTGGAGAAGAAGCCACAGGCGTAGTTTTAAATTGGTGAAAATTGTTTGTCGGCTGTGGGGATCGAACCAGGGTTCTCAAGATCTACAGGCCGACTCGATACCCCTGAGCCACCTACCCCATTATTTGTTTTATAGCATAATATGTAAAATTACTGTCAAAAGTTTGATTCTCAATTAAATGAAATAGGTATCGTACAATAAGTACATTTAAATAGTAAAATCATTCATCTTTAGAGTTGGCTGTAAAATAATCATAAAAAAGTAATGAATTAATTTCTGGCAAGTAGGTACCGAGTTTATCAACCATAATGGAAGTAATATTTTTAAAAATGGTATATTTAACGAGCATAGTTAATTTTTATGGGACGTGTCCGAGATAGTATATGCAGATTTCTAGCACTTCACTACTGATGTAGTGTTTAATTAAGAAGAGTGGCTCATTTAATTAAGTAGGCAAGATAAAGTATATCACTTGATCATGTGTATAATGTATAAATTAAGTCTAGGTGTGATGAATCGTGAACTTTACGGGCAATTCGTGATTTTCCACTCAACAAGATTATAATATTTCACATATCATTATAAATGTTTTGGTTACTATATAGAACCATGACATCAAAAGTCAAAGATCATCAGGTCAAATATAAAAATAACATTTCAAAATATAATAAAACTAGTACAACATTTATCTCCAAAACGCTTGATAGCGCTAAAAATATGAACATTGGTGATATTGTACATCCTACCTATAAATTTGCAGTTAATTTACAACCCACAGAATAAAGCCAAAATTAAATTAACATTTATTAATCAACAACTAAGAGTTCGTGCGTTCAAAACCCGTTGAATTCAATTTAAAATTTAAAAAAATGAAACTAAATCAAAAAGATAAAAAATCCATTGATAAATTTGCGAATACAACTGACTTCTCCATCCATTGTTTTGAAAGCAACCGCACTTTCGATGGAAGTTTTAAAGTATTATTCGTTGCTAACAAGGGTCAAAACTGAACCTTTCGGAAAATTTGTGAATTAGGAGAGCTGTAAATGCTGGTAAAGTAATTGCGAATGACCAGGTGGATGTAAATGATTCGCCGTTACTTAATATGCAAATAGTAAAACAATATCTTATATAATTTGCTTGGAATATTTTGATCCTGAGTTTTAATTTTAGAAAGGAATATATGGATTTAGGATCCTTGAATACAATTATTTATTTATTGGACGTTTCGATGGTTAACCCATCATCTTCAGCTTTTATTTGTACAAAATTATTTTCCAATCCTAATACATATATGTTTTTTATATTGTCAATTTTTAAAAATATTAAAATATAGATTTTGTGAGACTTAGACAAGTGTTTAGTTTTTATATTTTATTATTTAACCTAGTTTCACCAAGTGAGCATTCAAGACAATTAATTTTGTCTTTGTTGTTTTTTATTTAAATTTTAAAAATATAGCTGAAATTGACAATGTAAAAAACAGATATGTATTAGGATTAGAAAATAATTTTGTTCTAATAAATGCTGAAGATGATGGGTTAACCATCGAAACGTCCAATAAATAAATAATATTATTTAAGGATCCTAAATCCATTTCTAAAATATCTTATATAATTAGTTATTTTTAAGATGTCCAAAAGGTTAGAACGATCGTCATATTAATAATTACAAAACAACTAAGTTTGTGTAATTATGAGTAAATCAATTAAAAAATACAATAGTGTCTGGAGTGGTTCAGATTCCACTATAAGCTTCTGTAATTGGGATTAAGTTTCTGTTGGCAGAAGAACAAAAGTTATCTGTGTATCAAGGGAAGAAAGTCATACATTTCTTCCCGAAGATTCTATTTCATTTGCTGAACCTAAAGTGAAGCAAAATTTCACTTTCTTCACGAGGTATACAAACATTTCTTTCATTATTCTATTAGAAAGGAACATTTTTATTAGTTATACATAAAGAGCTTCGAAAATATTAGTTTCGTGATAAAAAATATTTTCTTTGATACAAGCTCGTCTCATTTCAACAAATCTTCAATTATATGCATCCATTTATTCCTAGGGTCTCTAAGGATCCTGAGTCGTTCGCGCAATCTCTCACCTTCAATTTCTCGAATCTATTATGCGTCATACGTCTACATGATCAAACATATATGTCTTTATTAATATAGAATACATAATATGTATGTATGTTTACAAACTCTTTCTAGTTTATTCCGTGGCAACAACTTGTTAATTTGTAGAACTTGTGGCAATTGTTTGTATATTATCAGTCACTTGTGACCGACACAAAAATTCTCTTTTCCAGTCGTAGACCTCGGTTCCCTTGCCTTGCTTATAATAAATATTCGTTAAGATATCAGGCAGTGTTGTTTATTCTGTGAATTTCTTCCACCAAATTTATCATAAAACAAACAGTGCGGTCCGTCGCCATTAAACGTAAATAATATGAAATGTAAATAATTTCAGCGTGCAATTTGTCAAGCTGTGACAGCCCCTCGAACATTCGGAGGTTCGACAGAGGCGGAGGCAGAACTGGTTATGAGAAGGGGCAAATTATTTGCTGCTTTTCTTAAGGTTTATCAAATTGTCATTTGCTGTGTTTTTGTGTATTTTAAATCACTTTAGTGGCTTTTTATTTATATACTTCTTTGAGGACTATCACCCGATGACAGATAATTTCTTATTTTTATTAGATTCTATAAATTTTGAAAATAATTGCAACTGTTTCGTATCAACAAAAAAGATTTTTCAAGGGCCTTATCAAAAGCAATTTTTTTTAATTCTATTGACAGAATAAAGTGATACTTTTTGGTCCTTTTCACGACCCCAGCATGTAAAATAGATATCCATATTTTGCAAATAAATGAACGATTGAAATTTGTTTTATTTTGTCTTCCTTTGACAGCGAGAGTAAAATATTCTTAACAATGGGACTAAAATAATTTTTTCTTTTATCTTTATCAAATGGACGAAAAAGTGCAATTTCGTCCTCTTGCTCTTAACAACGGCACAGCGGCCAAAAATGTATTTTTTTATTACGTTTTTTATCACGATTTTGATGCAATAGATACCAACTTTTACATCCGAAGCATACATACATAACATCACGCTATATTCCATTAAATTATCTAGCAAGAACTCTTGAAACATTAACAGAATATCCACTCAGATTTATAAAAGAATGAGTCTTCGGTCAACATTTCTCATATATCATCCTGGCTTAAATCACATTTACTCCTGATCGTGGAAAAATATTTTTTTTACATGTTTGCCCGTTTTAGCGTTGCCTAAACATTTTTCACTCGTTTAATAACGGTAGGAAAAAACTATATTTGAATCCCAGTTTAAGAAGATTTTACTTCTGTTGCTAATTAAATGAAAAATATAACAAATTTCAATTGTTCATTTATTTATTTATATATTGGGGTCGTGGAAAATATAGTTTTTCTACTTCCATTATTAAAATGTTATTTAACGTACTGATTTACATGTTGACAAGCTATGGCTTTGAACATTTTAGCCATGACTTGAGATATTAAATACGAGGTGAAGTTAGTTTTTTGCTGTTGTCCTAATTTGAGATCGTAGAAATAGTATAGTAAGTGACTCTTTTTATAAACTCTTTATATACTCTTTTTTATACACTCGTAACTAAAGAGACATTAATTAGTTACATAGTATATTATTTTCTACTTCCGTTAGGAAATAGACGTTTTATTTCACTTATTTGAGTTAGGTAATGAACTGCATTATTTAACTAGTGAAATAATCAGGTAATAACTGTCATTAATATATCAAAATTTCTTAATTTTAAAAACGCTCTTTAGTATTTATTAGAACGGAACTAGAAAAAATATTGTATGAAACTAGTAAGGAAATGAAGGTTATTACCTTACTTATGTGTTTACATAACTCGGCTACGCCTCGTTCTGCAAATTTCACATGCGTAAGGTAATAACCTTCATTTCCTTACTAGTTTCATAAATAGCTATAAGCAATTACTATTTAATAAGCTGTGAGCAAAGCTTTAGTATATTTCTCCCTAGAACCGCTATTATATGATATCTCTTCGTCTAGTGCCTTAAGATAAAAACCATTCAGTATTCTTCCTTGTTGACGAGCCGCCGCTGTTGCAATTTGACTGCGGTGCACATCACATCAATACTCAACATTTGGCATATTCCCGTCCTGCGGTAACAGTTACGCTTGGAAAATCTTGTAAATACTACCGGAAAACTTTCTTTCCGTTTCACTTTGACAGCTACAAATCTTGGAAAAACTCGCGGAGTAATTAATCATCGCGGTTTTAATTGAAATTATTTGTGCCGCCGCTAAAGACGCCGAAAAAAATAACGTTTTCGCCAGGCGACCGACACGCGTGGGTCTCAACACGTGATTAATCGCCGGTGTTTAAAGGCCGTTTTATGATTTAACTGCGGCCACACCGACCGGCCACTGTTCGCGAAAATTAATTGATGTGCCTTCAAAGAAGCGGCGGTTGTATTTGCGTGTTCATGGAGTTACGCTCATTATTCTTTTCGGAATTTGGAGATATGTTACAGCTTTCTGACAAATTTCATTCTATTTTATTACTTCGTTTACTTGGATGACAATTTTTATTTGACTACTTGCTTTACTACTTATTTGCAGTGTTGTATCTCAATACATTATTTTTCTACGATAGCTATGAAAATTTGACAATTGCGCTTTTATTTGTCATCGTAAAGTTGACGTTTTCTGTGGAACAATCAAAAATATCTTTGTCGTAACACATGCACAAAAAACACGTTCTTATTCCCTAATTTTAGAGAGAGAAACACTACTTTTCTCCCCTAGGGAGAGAAACATTATGTTTCTCTCCCTAGGTAGGATGTATCTCTCCCTAGGTAAGATGTATCTCTCCCTAGAGAGATGTTTCTCTCCCTAGAGACTACGATTATTAGCTGTTTGCGGCGTTTCCTAGGTAACTAGTTACGCAACCCATATTTGACATTTGTCCCGATAAGACAGTAATTTTTGTGCACTTGTTACGAAAAGTATAATATGCTTCACAGGAGAGCGCGATTATCCCTTGTGTGAAGTTTTCAAACCGAGACGTAAGCGAGGGATGAAGGCTCGAGCTGAAGTCGAGGAATAATCGCTTGTTTCCCTCCCTTGATGCATAACATACTATTATGCGCGTCTCCAATGATAACGCGCGAAAAATATATTAGATGCGTGCTTATTTCAATAGTTACCATGAATACAAATAAAATAGAAACTTGTCATATTGACAGTTGACAGAACGAATTTATTTTTAGTACGTTTTTTAATAATTTGAAGATGTAATCGTAAAAAAAGTTATGTGTGTATCACAAGCGTAAAGTGTCTTTGTTCCTCTTACACTATTGCAGCTATCGCATTCGGGTCGCGCTGCAATTACCGTGTTCGAATAACAAAGAATCAATTTACGCTCTTAACCCATTTGATCCCACAACATATTTTTTCTGAATCTTTTAGTAAAACCTTATGTTTTGTATTTATTTATGACATTAATAATATAGGTTTTACAGAACTTCAAATTGCGTGTACCCATATGAGTACAACGGGGCGAAATGGGTTAATACACAAATAACTATTTTCTATGACCAGTAAAATATTTGCTGATTGTATACTTGGTACGGAAATATAGTTTTCTACACACATAGACTATATGAATTTTATATGTAAGAATAAGTATTAGTTTTAAATACTGGAACTGTGAAAAAAATAGCGCTTCTCTCCGTAAGAAACAAATACCCAGTATATATTTTTAAATGTGAGATGCTGAAAAAAATAAAAGTACAAAAGTTTCCATAATAAAAATCAATGAATTTTTCATTAGAATACAGCTCATGTTACATGCAAATTTAATGAAGTTTATTAGTTAGAAAATTATATCCGAGTCAAAGGTCATTCATTCTCTGTTGGCTAAACTGATTAAAAAATATTATTTGTGATTTTAATTAGCGGATAATTTGATTTATTCGATTTAGATCGCAATGTGCTCGGTTTGATATCAATTCAATTTAATGGATTAAAATAATGCAGATAGCTCATAGTCCATTAACGCGATCGTATGTTTTATTTGCCATGAACAAACAACTAACAACCAGAGGACTAGATAAATATTGTTTAATATAATTTGTAAATTTGTTCAGTGTTCTAGTGTAATTCAATAACAAGTGATTTTATATATACCATTGTTTTTAATAGATTTACCAATTATGTTTTCGGGGTCAGAGTTCACATATTTATCAAGTTAATCATTCGATTATACTCAGGATCAAGCTGCAAGGGCAAATCGGAATTAAACAATGAATGATGAGTATTTAAATCTAATATGAATAAATTCGCACAATAGTACAAATAATATTTAGTTTTGGGATTACTATATTATAATATGCAAATAAATCTAATATCATGTTTAGTAATATTTTAAATTAATTATTTTGTAGTTTAAATTACTTGTCATCAGCTTTACATTTTCAATATGATTTGATCGAATAGAAATTGAGTTTTTTTCATACTTTATTTTCAAAATAGCTAATAATAAGAAATAATTTAACATGTATAAGTAATTTTAGAATAAGAAATGTCTTACTTTATTCTCATGATATAGGCGCGGTGGCCGAGCGTGTTAAGGCACATCTCTTAGCATGCTGTGACGTCACCCGAACCAAGGTTCGTCGGTTCGAATCCGCCTGCCGACAATGTGTGATTTGTCGTAAAATATAAAAATACAGTTTCATGTATTTATCACACTCGGGCGCTATAAGCTAGTCACTTATACGCCTTAAATAATCTGACTAAAGAAACCGGCAGTACGGCAGTGTAAAAACTGCGGCTCGGTGTGCCCGGAAGCCAAAACCCAACTGGGGTTAGAGAGCTGAAGAAGAAGAAGAAGAAGATAGAATTAAGCGCAAGCTGAAATACCCTTCCTTTCTTCCAGTTTTAATTCATTTTCAGGTCTTGCTTTAGAAGAGCTTCTAACTGCAATTGTGTTGAATTTACTTTCAAAAACAAATGTAGAGAGAGGATCCCTACCTTTCTTATGTGTATAGATTAGTTATTAGAAGAGCGGGCGTGAGTGAAAGATTAATAAAACAGGTATATAGGAGCGAATGGATGGATATGATTGAAGGTTTGTTGCGTATTTGAAAATTTGTAGCGTGAGGAATAAACGAGCTTGTATGAACGAGAATGTGGTTGAGATGAGGATGGTGTGTCAGGATGAGAATGTTGGACGTAGGTTGAACCTTTAATAAATCTGATGAGTGAGTGTATCAGGGGTTCATGCTACCCCATTTTATGGGATATAGAGTGATGTTATATATGTAAAAATCTTAGTTAACTATTCGAGTTAAGTAATGTATGAAATTAATTAGGTAATTATTAATCATAATTGATAACGACAAATGTCACCGATTGTTCAATTTAGAAGGACTTGTTTTAATGAAATAAATGTAATTGGTTTAAATATAAATATTTTGGTGGTCGATGACACCCATATTTAAATGTTAAATGTGGTGCGGATAGCTTTATAGAATTCTAATCCAGAAATCACGAGTTCCTATCACACTCAGGCTAAACAAATTATATAAACTAGTACAATGCAGATCGGTGATTGCGGATCCTGTACTGTAATTGGAATTAACTTTCTGTTGTACAATGTAACATAAACAAATAAATAATTAAAAAGATTCAAAATTATAAATTTGTACTTCATGATCTATCATAATTGACAATAAAAAATGTCACTAATTGTTTGTTTTTATGCCACGATTTGATATCATTTAATTTTAACTCGCTATATTATGAAATATTTTGAAGTAAAGCATAAATTTATTATACAATATTTAATATTAGTTGAAGCCCCTATATAATTAATAAAAATAAATAGAATACAACGCTTAGCTGTTTTCTGTTTTATCAGTATCTTGTATTTCTCTGCGAGTACATATATTTAATAAGTTGTTCAGGTTTTTTCTGCAAAACATAAAAACGCCAACTGATATACTGGCATCGTTTTATCGCATGTAAAACTACGTTTCACTTGGAGCCGCGCGAAGCCGCACTTCTTCTTCACATTGCAAAGAAAGGAACATTACGACACTTTAATCCGAGTAATTTCCACGTTGCAGAATATCATTTCGTTATTTGAATACCGCCAGATAACACCGCAAAGCCGTAAAGAAGAAAAATAATGTACAAAACTGTATTTCTACAACTTCGATATCTACCTAGGGCGAGGATATACTTACCATATTATATTTACAATTGTTTTATACATCATTTGTTTGTCATAATCTTGTAGAATGTTGTTGGAAGGGTGGGTGTATATCACACATGTGGAACGTATGTAGAAATTGGAAATTGAGCGTGGAAGGAATAAATGAATGGATTTGATAGAAGGTGTTTTGCGGGAACCAAAGATAAAAGAGATATTGAATATTGATGAAGTGTGATATAATAGAAGAGGAATATTTTGCGGAAATTAATTGCAAGATGAATCTAAATGTTTAAGGAATATTTTAAGGGTTCGTGTTACCTCATTAATCCTAATTGGGGAAACTCGATCATACAGACACAAAACAATTTTGTATCACTTTAGTTCGAAACATAATAAAATAAATATATCATCACGCCTTTTACCCATTACTGGGTGTGGCACTCTGCCTAAGCATATCTCGGTTAGTGATATATTTTTTCGCGTGAAATGTGAAACATTTGTATTTAAATTAGAATGGTGCTATAACTAATTAATTATTCGAACTAACTTATGTCGGAGAATTATGAAAAAAATGTATTTTTAATAAATTTTTGAATATTGGTTTAATTTATAATTTTGCACTTTTTCTGTTAGTTAGTAATTTGATATTAACATACTATTTTCTTATTTCAGGTGAGTCAGATATTCAAATTCTGCTTCAAAATGTAAAGGTATAGTCATATTAAAAAACATTTTTCTTAAATTATCATAGACTGAAAATTAAAAATGATACAATTAGTTTTTGTTACGACCCTATCTTATTTCAATTTCGAGGACATTTACTGTTTTTTAAGTTTATTTACGATGAAATATTATAATTTGAAGATCGTGTTCAAATTTAGAATAAGAAACTCTAAAAAAAATTGTCCTCAACTGAGAGAGAGAAGAAGGTAAAACTATATCTATTTCAATTGGAAAACAATGGTACATCTAGATGATATCTCTCAAGAGAACAATAAATCTTATCTAAATTTTAATGAAAATTATTCCTTCTGATAGACTAGTTAAAGCAGTATATTGTAATACTAATGAGGAAAGGGTTTTGCAATGGCCCTTTTCTACATGTATTACATACTATTTTTTGTCCCTCTGCTCCTGATATACAAATAAATATTTTGTCTTTTGAAAGTTGCTCTGTATTGAATGTAAATACATCATACTTAGTAATTAACTTCAACAGTGTATATAATGGAAGTATATCTAGATCATATTTATAAACAATCATTTTTAATTAAAGTCCTTACTAATTTCGTAATTTCTCCAATTTAGCGAAATTGGGTGAATGCGTGCTGCCATACTGTTAATTATATGTTAGTCGTTTAATGTATGGAAATAGAGAGATGTCTGCAAGTTTAAAATTTCCATAATGGGATAAATATCCAGTCTGCAGAGCGTCATCGCGTGTTCGCCGAATCATTAAGATAATTGAACGTTCTGTAATTGGTCGTATAACCGATATGGTTACTAGTCAATAACCGTTTAGTCATAATTTCACTACTGAAATTATATCGTATCTGGAACACCAATTGGATTTGTTACCGACCACTCAAATCTGGAGCGATTTTTATAATTAGTGATTCGTAGTGGCAGTAGCCAATGTCCATCACGCCATTTGTATGAAATATTTAATTTTTGAACGGAAAATGAAAAAGCAATTAGTTGCAACAATAATTAAATTATAAATAGGTTTTGTACAGGCGATGTTAATTAATGATTTTATTATTGAATATTGTAAATTTAGTATTGAAAACTGGATGTCATTAGTAATGAGTATTTATGCATTCATTGACCAAAGAAATTAATACACTTTTTTTGATATTTTTTGTTTAACAAAATTCAAAATATTGTTCTCATTTTGTTGAACTACTTGTTTAAAAACAAGTCTCGGGTGACCAAAATAAATAGAGTTTGCTTATTTTTGTACAATAGAATAGATATTTAAAATCGGCCATTTTCTATTGTTAAACATTTCTCCCACAATCGTTTTTTTTTTAATATTAACCGATTGTTTTTCCAAAGCAATAAATTATATTTACAAATTACTGATCGATAGCTGATTACTTGACAATTAGAAATTTTATTAAATTAAACTTTTCAAATGACAACTTTAACAATGAAAAATTTGTAATATGTCAATATAATTTCCAAATATTTCTAAAGCCTTATTTCGTTATTACATCGGTTGTATATGGGGTAGGTGGCTCAATGGTATCGAGTCGGCCTGTGGATCTTGAGAACCCTGGTTCGATCCCCACAGTCGACAAACAATTTTCACCAATTTAAATCTACCCCTGTGGCTCCCTCTCCACTAATATCTTTGGGGGCCGTGATTTGACGGCTGGTAATTGCACTTCACGCGAAGAAATATATCACTTACCAAGATCTGCTTAGGCAGACTGCCACACACAGTAATGGGTAAAAAGGCGTGATGATATATTTATTTATTTATTTTGTTCCCATTTTGTTGAACTACTTGATTACTTCTTTTTGTACAATAGATATTTAAAATCGGCCATTTTCTATTGTTAAACATTTCTCCCACAATCTTTTATTTAATATTAACCGATTGTTTTTCCAAAGTAGTAAATTATATTTAGAAATTAACGATCGATAGGTGATTATTTGACAATTGAAAACATTATTAAATTAAACTTTTTAAATGACAACTCTAACAATGAAAAATTTGTAAATAAATATTTCATCACGCCTTTTACCCATTACTGGGTGTGGCACTCTGCCTAAGTATATCTCGGTAAGTAGTATATTTATCACGGCCCCCAAAGATATTAGTGGAGGGGCAGCCACAAGGGTAAATTTAATTTGTTGTAAAATGACAATATAATTTCCAAATATTTCTAAAGCCTTATTTCGTTATTACATCGATCGTATAAAAGAATACAAAAAGAATTGCATTTAGTAAGTGTCCTATCAATATTGGGTGTATTGGAGATCTCGATTTAAGAGCCTATCAATAATTATTGGTTTGAAATTATAAATATTCATTTGTCCGTATCACCAAGTTAACACTTCATGACTTCGCCGTATCCCTCACCCCCCGCAAAACCTCGTGACAGGGTGACAAGCATTTACCTCAATCAACACCCGACAAAAAGCAGATCAATCATATTCACGTTATTAGGCGACAGAGTATGTCAGCAGCTAGTAAATAGTGCAGAGCAGTGCACAGTGGTGCAGTGTAGTGCAGGGTGACTATGCATAACACATGATGTCAGGCAACGCACCACCCTGCGTACATGTTTCATTACTGATTATAATTAGCGCAAATACCGTACATGCACAGGTAGACTACAAAATAGCAGGTGGATAGGACCTTTTCACTTTAGAGCTCAATTGTATTTACCATTAAATGTGGTAGTAAAAACCATTAGATTCGTTTCTTATAAGCGAATATAACAAATTAAAATTAATGGAGGAGGTGGCTCAGTGGTATGGAGTCGGCCTGTGGATCTTGAGAACCCTGGTTGGATTCCTACAGACGACAAACAATTTTCACCAATTTAAATCGACCCCTGTGGCTCCTCCTCCACTAATATCTTTGGGAGCCGTGATTTGACTGCTGGTAACCGCACTTCACGCGAAAAAATATATCACATACCGAGATCTGTTTAGGCAGAGTACCACAGCCAGTAATGGGTAAAAGGCGTGATGATATATTTAATGAGAGAACATAGTGATACTTGTCGCTCTTAGGATCTCTAAAGAAGATAGATAAGGAAGGAAAGTCATCTTTCAAGAAAATAGTATTTTTTTTTCTAAATTTCAAATGCTTTTAACTTTCTGACAGGGTAGTCAAAGACTATATGTATACCTCGTGAAGAAAGTGTCTTTCTACCATCAAGTGCGTCAGATCAATTTGCACCTTTTGGAAGAAATGTTTCTATTTTTCTTTTTGTAATGTGCATCATGATTCTAAATGCACCCCTGTTACCAGACTCTATGTATGAGAGAGACAACATATCGTGTGCATGCACGTGACCACCATATGTCAGTTGTTACGGTTGTTTTCTTTGTTTCATGGTTTAATGATGTTATAAGGATTAGATTATATCGATTTATAAACCGTTTTAATATGCACGTGTTTAGTATGTAATTAATGAGGTTATCGTTGCCAGTGATTGTCGACAATTTTCACGGTTGCGTTTATTGTTTTATGTACGTCATATCTGATTTATTTAAAAGAGCTTTTTAACACCAATATACAGGGTAACCCAGAGATTTATTATATTATTTTTAGTATTTACTACACAACAGAAACTTACCCCATTTATAGTATCTTATAGTACAATTCAAATCATTCAGGCACAATCGAATTTTCAAAATTGAAACTAACGAAATTTGAACGTTCGAAGTTCGAAATATTTACTTTTACAAAATTATGTCTGAGAAAATTGTTTAATAATTTAATTCTTTATTACTTTTATGTAAAACAATTTCCACATAAATAATTCAGAAACTCTTGACAGCTGGAAATATACAATGGCGATTAAAAAATATTACTACCGTCATTTGGTTACTAAAGTGAAACTCCATTTTTATTACTAACAATATTTACGTTACATGAACTTTCATAAACGTGAAGCTATAATAAAAATTTGCTATGTTCGATTTGTTGCTATCATTTTTCACCCCTTAGGCACGTAAAGGTGTGTCTGCACCATACATTGACAAATATTGGCGCGGTTTTCTACAACCTAGCAATTCTTGGAATCGCGAGGGTGAATCGTTGTAAAAGTCTGACTCATTTATTGTACATTATGACAAAAATATTAATTATGTGAAATGGTGTCTAGCTACTATCGGCTATAATATCTCAATAATTTTGTCATGATTTAAAGGTATGTTGCTTGGTAATTTCCCGATGCCTAGGTGGAGGACTGTTACATACATACATACATAACATCACTCTATATCCCATTAAATGGGGTAGCACGAACCCGTCAACATTCTCATCCTGACACACGATACTCGTTTCGACCACATTAACACTTCCTCTTTCCTCACAACCAAAATCCATCATCACGCAACAAACATCCATTCATTCGCTCTAACAACGAATCTATAAGAAATGAAGGCAGCATCGTCTGCGCTTGTTTAAAAATACATTTAACACAATTGCAGTTATACACTGTATAGTAAAAACTGAAAATGAAGAAAAAAAAGATGAGGAAGGAAGGGAGTATCTCCCTGCGCTGTTACCTGGAAGAAAATTGAAATATCATAAATTCAAACAATTATACATGTCATACACTGTTCACATCTAGCAATGATAATTTTAGATGGCATATTAACAATGAATTTAAATTCATGTCAAAATATTACCACGGTACGAGTTATAATTTGACAAGCAAAAATAAAAATTTCTTCTACAGAAGCAGTACTTCATCATAAATTTGCCATTTCGATAAAATTTTTTATGAAAATCGCATTTATTTTATTAGTAACCAAAGAGATTTAATTACAGTGAAAATTGTCACTTATTAATTATCAAAATAGCTTTCATTTTCAAACAAATCCATGATTCACTTGTTCCCACATATATGTGATACATTCTTAGGTTCATTTTGTTTTGATTGGTTGTTTCCGCATTCAATTGGATAATAATGTCATCTACAAATTTTATTTGTAAAACAATTTTCACCAATTTAAATCTACCCCTGTGGCTCCCCTTCCACTAATATCTTTGGAGGACGTGATTTGACGGCTGGTAACCGCACTACACGCGAAAAAATATATCACTTACCGAGATTTGCTTAAGCAGAGTGCCACACTCAGTAATGGGTAAAAGGCGTGATGATATATTTATTTAATTTATTTAAATTTTATTTTATTTTTCTGTTCAATGACAAAAGAATATGTGAGTTGGAGTGCAAAAACCTCTGATTTTTCAATTCCAAGTATTAGTAACGAAGTAACGATATGAATCGGTACGTAGTGTATCGGCGCATCACTCATTTTTTCCCTGGTTACTGTAAATAAGTAATGAACGTGCATGGCCGCATTAACAATGGACGGTAATGTCCATAGCACATATGACGAGGTTCTCATCTCTGTTTCCACCTCGACTGTGTTTATATTTAGCTAGCTTTTTTCTAGAACAAAGTTTGTGTACTTTTCGTTCTGTTGTCGGACGAGTAATTAATTTATATTCGTTAATATTTAATTGGATGTATTTTTTAATGGACAACGTGGTTTTATGAAAAGGTGATTAGAATCTGGAGATTAGAAAATATTTAGTAAAGTATAATAAAAGTAGCGCATTTTATAAAATTTTACATAGGTTTTTCAGAATCTACAGAACTGGAAGACAGTTAAATTTATTCCCATATAAAACCTTCAATCAAATTCAATCATTTATTCCTAAGTTTCATGTGTTTCACCAAACTTTCAATCGACATACATTTTAAATGACTTACACATTTCAATTGTATATCTACACTTTTAACATTCTTCTTAATCTCGGGCTTCTCAAGAACCAGGGGGCGGATCCAGACTTCGAATTAGGGGGGGTCATGAAGTGAATTTTGTCTCTGGGAGGGATATTGGCCATCTTCTAAATATAAAAAACATGTTTATTTGCTCATCTTATATTCCTGCTTTAAATAATTTTTACAATCACCTTATATCACATTAAATCGTCTTTGAAATCGCATTAAAAAGTGATTTTTTTAACTTAAAAAATTTCCCTTAAAAACGCCAACACTTTTTAAATCATAAAGTTTCAATATCTAAACGGTTCTTCGATAGAATACAAAAATTATTGAATTAGTAGTTGATTTTCTAAGTGCAAATGTCGATAGTCACATACTTGACTAGGTCTTAAATAGAATCCCATCTGCGGGTCGAAATAATATCCTTACAAAATATTGGGTTTTGGCTATTTATTAGAATAATAAATCAAACAATAGTTCTTCATTATCTTAGAATTTTAAATTCTTAGATAATATTTTCTATTTAATTTGTTTAACAAATTGAGTTATCGTAAATAATTACATCATTATTATGTATTAGCAGGGTTCGAAGATATATATCGATCGATATATATCATGATATTTATTTTGATATAGATCGTCATATTTTTGCAATGATATATATCCATTATATAAAAATATCAAATAGTTTTTGAGATATAGCCTCCGGAGAAGTGAAATTTTTCGAATTTTTCAGTTCTTCTACTTTTCCGAGGCTATATCTCAAAAACTAAATGTGATATGAAAACGCGCTCAACGGCATTAATTTTCTCGTGCTTCAGTTAACTTATAAACATAGTTTCAGCGATTTTTATTTTTTTTCCATTTTCCGCCAAAAAAATCGCAAAAGGCGGTTTTTTAACATTTTCTCGAAAACCAGAAGTCATATGCATTTGAAGATTGCACCACTGGATTCAGTGGGTCAAAATACATATGTATGTAAATTTTCGTTTTAATAATCCTACGATTAAGGATTTTAATTCAATTTCCCCAAAAATCCTTAATCGTAGGATTATTAAAACGAAAATTTACATACATATGTATTTTGACCCACTGAATCCAGTGGTGCAATCTTCAAATGCATATGACTTCTGGTTTTCGAGAAAATGTTAAAAAACCGCCTTTTGCGATTTTTTTGGCGGAAAATGGAAAAAAAATAAAAATCGCTGAAATAATTAAAAATATTAAATTGCATAAAATTGTATGAAAATTTGCTTATAAGTCAATTCGGACACGGGGAATTCAACGCCGTTGAGCGCATTTCCATATCTTGTTTAGTTTTTGAGATATAGCCTCCGGAAAAGTGATGTTCGAATTTTTCAGTTTTTCTACTTTTAGATTCTATATCTCGAAAACTAAATGTGATATGAAAACGCGGTCAACGGCATTAATTTTCTCGTGCTTCAGTTAACTTATAAACATAGTTTCAGCGATTTTTATTTTTTTAAATTTTCCGCCAAAAAAATCGCAAAAAGCGGTTTTTTAACATTTTCTCGAAAACCAGAAGTCATATGCATTTGAAGATTGCACCACTGGATTCAGTGGGTCAAAATACATATGTATGTAAATTTTCGTTTTAATATTCCTATGATTAAGGATTTTTGGGAAAATTGAATTAAAATCTGAAAAAACCAAAGGGGTACCCCTTAGGAAATAATTAAAAATATTAAATTGCTTAAAATTGTATGAAAATTTGCTTATAAGTCGATTCGGACACGAGGAATTCAACGCCGTTGAGCGCATTTCCATATCTTGTTTAGTTTTTGAGATATAGCCTCCGGAAAATTGAAATTTTTCGAATTTTTCAGTTTTTCTACTTTTACGAGGCTATATCTCGAAAACTAAATGTGATATGAAAACGCGGTCAACGGCATTAATTTTCTCGTGCTTCAGTTAACTTATAAACATAGTTTCAGCGATTTTTATTTTTTTCAATTTTCCGCCAAAAAAATCGCAAAAAGCGGTTTTTTAACATTTTCTCGAAAACCAGAAGTCATATGCATTTGAAGATTGCACCACTGGATTCAGTGGGTCAAAATACATATGTATGTAAATTTTCGTTTTAATATTCCTATGATTAAGGATTTTTGGGAAAATTGAATTAAAATCTGAAAAAACCAAAGGGGTACCCCTTAGGAAATAATTAAAAATATTAAATTGCTTAAAATTGTATGAAAATTTGCTTATAAGTCAATTCGGACACGGGGAATTCAACGCCGTTGAGCGCATTTCCATATCTTGTTTAGTTTTTGAGATATAGCCTCCGGAAAATTGAAATTTTTCGAATTTTTCAGTTTTTCTAAATGTGTACAAAAACTAAAATTAAAAAATAAATATCCAAAAAGTGATATTTATCTGATATATATCCTATATATCAGATATTTTGATATTTATTATAAATATCATGATATTTACGAACCCTGTGTATTAGGGCCAATTAACTATTAGGGCCAACATTTTAAAAATCCATGCTTATTGGGGGGGTCATGACTCCCATGACCTCACCTGGATCCGCCTCTGTCAAGAACCAATTAATTCTGGGCATGTTTCTACATATAAATTTTATATTGAAAGTAACTGAAATCAGTGTGGAACTTCCTATGATATCTAGCATTATTGGTGATAAATACGCCATGAAATAAAAAAAGTTTTCTTTTATCAACATTATTTTGGAACATACTGTATAACATAAACATAAAGTAAATAAGTATAGTGAAGTTGATACTCAAGATATTCTCTAATATAAAGTTGCAAGTTACAAACATACATATTTGTATAACACATTGTGATAAGCCGTCATAAAACAATAGCTAAGCAACCACTTACACCAATACACATGAAAGATAACCCCCTACTCCTATACACCCCCACCATTTACCCTCATAGCCTAACTTCACGCAACATACCCACAATGTAATCTCATACATCAACCAGCACATATTAATGCACAACAAGCAGGCGGCCATGAAGAAAGCCAGTCCATACGTCATCGGTCAAGCAAGCTGACTGCGTTTTACCCCCTGCTGACAATTTATAAGCACGAGAACTAACCCTGTGTAAAAATTACTAAAATTCAGTCGCCCGTCAATCACGGTATCATAGCGCACGCGACGCCAGATAAAAATAGCGGCAGCGCCGTGAACTACACGGACGTTGCGACGCTGGAATAATTTTAATTAATGCAAGTCCCTGCTCATAGATTAGATTTACGGGACTTTTTATTTGATTACGGCTGGGTTTTCAGAGTTATGTGACTCTCCCCTTAACTGATTGTTATATTCATAGATTAGGCTGGTTTGTTTTTATTCCAAGACTCATTTATTTTGTTTAATAATGACAAAAAATGTTGACCTACCACACAAATTATAGTTACATTAGCTATTTGTACAAATATTTCCCATGTTAGGTTACATATTTTATTTGTTCACATCTCACTCAAAATATCTAATAATAACTAATATACACATAAATACATACATACTGTTACGGCTAGATAAAATATTTATACAAATCAGTAATTGTAAACAGAATTCAATAATGATTAATCATTGCAGTCAGATACAAAGTAAACTTACTTAATAATAAAAAGGTGAAAAGATTAAATAAGATTTCTCTTTTCAGGAAATTTGAAGCTAGTTTCTAATACTAATCTAGCTGATAATTGTAAGATATTATATTTACCGAAAATTTGATAGAGAACTACATATAATCGAGTTAGAACAGAAAATAAATTAGCTATCTAAATTTACACAAATGCAATTATTAACGTATTTTCAATACATACCATTACGCTATATCCCATTAAATAGAGTAGCACGAATATCTGAAATATTTATTAAACATCCACTCATCAGATTTATCAAAAAATCAGTCTTCAATCAATATTATCAGCCTGATACACCATCCTCGCTATAACCACATCTACATTTCTTCATATTCATCACATTTGAAAACTTCCATTACGCAACAAACCTTCAATCACATTCATCCTTTCTTTCCTATACACCTGTTTCATTAATCGAATACACTATACAAATTAAGTTCCTTATAAAAAAGCATTCATACATACATAACATCACGCTATATCACATTAAATGAGGTAGCAGGAACCCGTCAACATTCTCATCCTGACACACGATACTCGATTCGACCACATTAACACTTCCTCCATACAAACTCTTTCTTTTCGCACAACCAAAATCCATCATCACGCAACAAACATTCATCCATTCGCTCCTGTACACCTGTTTCGTAAATCTTCACATACGCCCACTTCTCTCACAACGAATCTATAAGAAATGAAGGCAGCATCACCTGCGCTTGTTTAAAAATACATTTAACACAATTGCAGTTTCACACTGTATAGTAAAAACTGAAAATGAAGTAAAAAAAAGATGAGGAAGGAAGGGAGTATATCTCTGCGCTTGTTTTTGAAACTGAATTCCACAGAATTGCAGTTGGACACTCTATAGTAAAAACTGAAAATGAATCAAAAAGATAGGAAAGAAAGGGAGCATCGTCCTGCGCTTGTTTTTGAAATAAAATAGAAGAGAAGTTAATAAATTCTCCAGCAGTACAATGATGTGGTTAGCATTACGAAATTCAAATCGGAAGATCCCAAATTTGAACCCCATTCAATCTAAAATTATATGAACTAGCACACTTTGGTCCAATGACACCGGACCCTGTACTGCAATTAGGATTAAGTTCCTGTTGTACAAGGTAACATAGATATGTAAATTACTATTCGTATATTCAAAATCATGTCAGGAATACATTGGTGTATGAGGAGTGTAAGTTTGAGAAGTGAATATGTGTGAATAGGTTTGCGTATATCGAATTAAAAATTGGAGGGAATGTTTAAAGTGTATGTTGGTGAAATTGAAGAGAAAAGATTGAATGGATGGTTTAGGAATAAACTGATGGATATGATTGAAGGTTTGTTGCGTGAACGAAAGATGAAATAAACTTGTATGGATTATTGGGACAATGCGTGATGTATTCCTCATTTTCATATAAATTTTGGATTATTCCTTTTGTAACGACTAATGATTGAAATCTAATTGTATTTTATGTAACAATATTGTATTTATAGTAGTAGAATAATTCAAATATGATTTAATTGTTCCTTAATTGCAAATTAATTATGTTTTCCACAATATTTGTTAAACAATTTGAGGTAAATTTAGTTAATTTCCCAGTTAATAATGAATAATGTTGTTTGCTGGCGGCAACGCCGCTTCATAAATGATGCAATGATGAGTTCAAAGTTTCTTTAATTACCTTGACAAATTTGAAGACAACATCAAGGCGACTCGTTGCCATCTTTGTAATTATAATTTAAATTATTTAAGTAGAGAATAAAGCTTATTATCTGTGAGGTCACATCTGAAAAGAAACAGATGTTCTAACCCACACGGCCAGGGTGTCGTTAGCCGGAAATTATTAACTGCGACGAACACAATTCATATTAGTTTTAATTAATTATGAAATTAGAAAAAATATTTGTTATGTTATAATTATTTTAAGAGCATGATGTACTTTTTAAAAATACAATTTTAATTCTTCTTTATACAGGCTGTTATTATATTCCAAGAAAAAAGGTATATATTATTTGATATACTGATTAATTAATAAAATAAATAAAAACTAGTAACTATTGTATCTTTTATAGTTTTAGAGATTTCTATGCGGTCTTTCGTAGTGCATTTAGTAATGAGATTTTAAGTTGTAATCCATGTCCAAAAATACTTCCATTTACAAATCCATAAAAAAATGAACAAAATTCACTTCATTACATTTCCATGTTTGTAAGTAAGTTTCCATAAAAGTTAAAAGCCAGCAAGTAGCTTTTACCTCGCAAACAAAAATAAAATCTGGTCGGTCGCCGGTCATCGCCTCAATTAGAGCGCTTTCCTACCAGAGAGCTTTAATAAGGTGTGTGTCGACGCCGACCGTCGTCAAGCGTCGTCAACAATTGTTTCACAAGGGCGATTTTATTCCTCACAACTAATTTTATATATTTATTTATTTTGTTTAATACATTCTGAGCTTGGATTTATTAAACTTAAATTAATTGGTAGAGAACTAGTCATTTAATAGTTGGATATATAAGAGTTATTGAGTTAGCGTACAGAGTAAAAGTTGTCTTGTCAAACAATTACTCGAGGGCGTTAAACATATTTCGTGTACGAGATGTGCACAATATTTTATTTGTACTTGCACTTGTTTAAAACTCATTTTTAAAAACAACCGCAGGCCGACATTCCCTTTCTTTTTTAATTTTTTGATTCGTTTTCTTAACTTACTAACTGTGCAATTTATTTTTAAAACGAAGCACAATATATATTTTCTCTGATTGGATAATACCAATTATAATAATATTTTTTTCCGACAGTGCGGAAAGTACTCACTTTGATTTAAAACATACTCGTCCTCGCACAATTTTCATAGATAATGTACAGAGAGCCAAGAATTTATGTGTAAAATTTGGAATAGTTTTTGCTTAGAAACAGACAGTTGAGTATCAAAAATGATATAATTAGATTCTGACTGTGTCCCTTAAAGAATTTAATTGTCATTATGACATTGTCTACGCAGAAATTATGAGGAATTTTACCTAATTATTGCCTGAATTCACGTTTTATATTACTGTTTAAAAATGAAAATTTGTAATATCAACAAACGATTGCCTAGGATATGGTGCAAGGATTTTTTATCAAAATTGTCTTTTTGGTGTAAATGAAGCATTGATTCATAATGTAATAAAAGAAATAATCATTTATAAATTTGATTTTCATTTACTGTTATTTCTTGATGTTTAGCAACAACTATAACTTATTGGAATAAGAATTTTTTTCTACGTCCTTTCCTCAATGGGCGAGGAAAAAACATATAAAATTAAATTAAAAAACACTAGGTTAGTTTCAAATAATGTAAAGTTTATTTTACAATACGTATTTCGGTCGACTAGACCATCATCAGGTGAACAAGATATGAATGAATTTGTACATTAGAGTAAGACTTATAAATAGTATACACAAGAATTCTGACACAAGAAGTGGGAGATACATGATTGAAAACAGATGTAAGTACAATTAGTTTGGGAAAAATACATTTATGACCATAGTTGGAAGAAAATAAGATAAGATCAGACCGAAGAGGTAACTATAATTATTTGGATGGAAATTACATTTTAAACCTAGTTGTAAAGAGATTAAAGCGGACGTATTAAAGGTGAACGGTACAAATCTATTTGTTCATTCATAACCGTTAGCTGGTCCTTAATGGCAATCTGAATTTCCAAGGATTCTAAGAAATCCAACTTTAATCCCTTTTTACAAATGTGTTTGATTGACAAACTCTTATCAAGTAACTTATGGTTATTGTTATTGTCAAGACATGTATCTCCCATTTCTTGTGTCAGAATTCTTGTGTATACTATTTATAAGTCTTACTCTAATGTATAAATTCATTCATATCTTGTTCACCTGATGATGGTCTAGTCGGCCGAAATACGTATTGTAAAATAAACTTTACATTATTTGAAACTAACCTAGTGTTTTTTAATTTAATTTTATTATAAAATGTTTCAACGAGAACCGACAGTTAAATCTATCGAATTTATTGAAAAAACATATATTTATCTCTGCCGTAAAATAATATTTCCTCTTTTGTATGAGTACTGCCCTCAATTATTAAATGTTACCCATGGGAGAAAATTTTTGCGGATCAAAAATATGCACATACATTGGAAAAGTATGTCAAAATATTTGAAGAATCTTTTATTAGGTAACAAAGTCAACGTCTTTGAATAAAACAGTAGGTACTTAAGATACAAATTCTTAGAAAAAATCAGTTTGTTTGAGATTGTAGTAGAGGTACGCGTTGTTAAGTAGGTCTCATTATGTTCTCTTGTGTGTCACGAGTCAGGTCGGTTAATTCGGGTTTGTTAGTCACCGGTCGCCGTCGCCGTCGACGTCGGTGTCGTCGTCGGCTCGCGAACTCTGTCTCTTTCTACTCTATCCGGCTGGGGCGCATGTTGGTAATTAAGCTTTTAACGCTCTCCAGCGGATGTTTCAGGAATTTACAATGCGGAGACACGATGACACGCCAGACGCGAGCTATTGTCACGTCGTGCTGTGTCAAATGTTGCGAGGGTGATATGGTGATAGTCGACGAGGAGAAGACACTTGCTGGGAGGTTTGTTATAAGATGCTGGGAATATTGCTTTAGGGTTGTTAGATTTGAGATATGGAATTTGTACATATGTTCGCGAGAAATTTACCACCGCTTTTAACATTTACTTCAGTTAATTATACACGAATATCAATTTTCTATAAATGTCAGGAAATGGTCATTTTTGTTTGCACTAAATACCGATTCTTCCGTCACTGATAACTATTGGTAAAATAATTAAAATATATCGCTTCAGAAAATAGTATTTGTGCTATGATTGCAATACGATATTTTGTTACTTTATTTCGCAGATGGTTATTACTAAAGCCCGGATTTTTAGGCAATTGCCTAGATTCAAATTTTAATATACTTCAGGCAATTTAGTTTTTCTATACATAGGTAATATGTTTACGTGTAATGGAAGGTTTTTTTTTCGAGCCTTAGAGCCTATTTTTCCTATATTTTGGTTATTGTGCCTATTTTACCTTATACAGCCTATTTTGCCTATTTTTGTTACCTATTCTAACTTTTATTGAGCAGACAAGGTTTATCATCTACTTCGATGACTAATTCAGCACTCGATAAAGTGTTTCAACCTAACCTATAATATTTAAAGTAGGTACTTACTTTAATCAAGTTTTTGTGTGTGAATTTAAAATGCCGAAAGAAAAAAAGTTTTTTAGTCAAAATTTTACATGGCAATTCAATTGTCTTTGCCATTAATCAATGAAGCTGAGGTAACTTTAGACGATATGGCTAAATATAAGAACGCTACTGTCACATTTTGTGATGTCGAACGAAGTTTTCAGCTTACACGCAAGTTCTGACTGACCGAAGACAGTCCCTTTCCGAAAATTTCATAGAGTAATTGCTCGTAATATTTTGTGAATTAAAGTATACTACATAATTTGAATTTGCATAATAGTTAATAAAATAGAACCCTACATTATTATTTTTCAGATTGCGTTAATTTTTGTTTAAAATGATTATTTTTTTTGTAACGAAGAGTAGATACGAGTACCAATATTAGAAAAAGGATTCGTTTAACAAATTATTTACATTTAGGCTGCCTAAAATCCCGCCTATTTTAGAGTAATTGCCGGCCTATATGCCTGCTTATTTGGGTGTTTTTAAGTGCCTAAATATCCGGGCTTTAGTTATTACAAACTTTCATCACTTATTTTTAATGGGGTAGGTGGCTCAGTGGTATCGAGTCAGCCTGCAGATGATATATTTATTTATTTATCACGTATAAAATTTAAAAGAACTTTATTGTAACAAATTCCCACAAATATTTCATTTGCGATAAAGTTAAAAAAAATGCATAATTCGGTATAATTATATATTTCTTTTTCTTGCACCGACTATCACTTAAACCCCAAACGATCTCAATTACTCATCCCTTTCACGTAATTCTTTTTCTTCTCTTTCATCCAGTCCTGAAGAATTTTCCGTCGACATCGTCGTTGTCTTTATGCTAGCGTCGAGTAGCGATGCGTTGCGCACGACACGACGTCAGCCGGTCGCTGTTGCCCCATTGTTGCTAATGGCGAATGTTATGCAAATGCGTGTTAATCAACTGGTCCATTGTTATTGCTTGCATGTATTAAACACACTACAGGGGGCGGAGACCCTGCTGCTGAGGCCTAGGCCCCCACAGCGATTAGAACTGCTCGGATGAGCGGGCTAATGATATGGCAAAGTAGCTTAAATGATTTTCAATAGTTGCGAATAATTAAATTATATTGGATATAAATATAAATAAATAAATATATCATCACATCTTTTACCCATTACTGAATGTGGCACTCTGCCGTACGCAGATCTCGGTAAGTGATATATTTATTCGCGTGAAGTGCGGTTACCAGCCGTCAAATCACGACTCCCAAAGATGTTAGTGGAGGGGGAGCCACAGGAGTAGATTTAAATTGATGAAAATTGTATGTCGCCTGTGGGGATCGAATCAGGGTTCTCAAGATCCACAGGCCGACTCGATACCACTGAGCCACCTACCCCATATTATGAATTAATTTATATTGGATGAATCATTTAAATTAAATTGTTGTAGTGTGAAAGTTCCTCGGTGACTATAACTTATCGATTATATGTGAGTGATTTGGATTCTAATAGCTGATATTAATGTGCTGTTATGCAGTGTGGTAAAAATAAATATCCCTGTATTGGTAGAAAATTCTGTACATGAAAAACAGAGTACAAAGTATGAATAATTCCTGCTGAAGTTGGCGAAACCGTAGTAAAGGTTTAGCATATTTCCATACAATATTTCATTACACTAAATAAATTTAAACAGTATTCATTTGTCGACCCATATTAAATTTATTACTCCGGAAATACAAACCTCTGTTCCGGGGAGGATTCATCCTTTGCTCTTGCTCCGGTTAAGTCTGGGGCCTGTGAATGTTTGCTAGCAAGCTCTTCATCAAAACAATTATTATCGGAATTTGGCGGCAACGTGTTCGCAGTTCGCTCTTCAATAGCGCGAACGAGATGGCTGCGCACTATGGATTAATATTATGTTTGAGAGTGTGTACATGGCAGAATAGAAGGGTTAGGTGATATTTACGTTGTTAAGAGATTATTGTTATATTGAAATATATAGCACTGAAATTACTTGCTTCTATATTTAGCCTGTTAACTCTGAATTTATCTAATATTCTTACAATGTACCTAAAAGAATTATTTAAATTTGCTTTTTACTTGCTACTCTGCACAACAGGAACTTAATACTAATTATAGAAGTTTATAGTGGAATCTGTACCACTCAAACACAATCATAGTCTTTTCTAATACGTAAAAGTGGGTTTGTATGGCATTAAATTCATGATAAAAATGTTTGAAGTACAGCTTTTATGTATGAATTGCAAAGTTAATCACAAGGATAGCATAAAAGCTCTTCACACACTCGTATCATACAATATTTCATCTACGAACTAATTAGAAAAAAATCAACAAGTACAATTTATTAGATAACCTTTTTCAGTTTTATATTAATTGTTATTAATATTAAATTTGTACAATTGTTTATGTTACTTATTACAATATTACAATCTACAATATAGTTATTTGTGTATTAAGAGCGTAAAGTGATTCTTTGTTACTCGAGTACGAGCCGAAGGTGAGAGCTGCAATAGTGTACGAGGAACAAAGACACTTTACGCTCGTGATGCACACATAGTTTTTTCTACGATTGCATCTTTAAATTATTTAAAAACTTATACGTACTGAAAATAAATTCGGTCTGTTAACTGTCAATTTGACAAGTTTCTGTTTAGTTTGTATCCCTGGTAACTATTGAAATAAGCTCGCATTTATAATCTTTTTCACGCATTGCCATTGGAAACGCGCGCATTTAACATCTTTTTCACGCATTGCCATTGGAGACGCGCAAAAAAGATATTTTTCGATTGTTCCACAGAAAACGTCAACTTTAGGATGACAAATAAGAGCGTAATTGTCAACTTTTCATAGCAATCGTAGAAAAAATTAATTATTTCTTACCGATAAGACTGAAAAATTGCAATTTAAGTTCGTATAACAAGAAAACGAGCAAAACCAAAGACAAAATCACTCAGTTTGACGTTTGTTGTATTTGGTTCAACATTATTTAATGTATTATTTGTCGTTGTTGGGATATATTTCAACAGAAATCCCAATTAATTTACATTGGTCTTTTCCACACGATTTGATATTTTTATACATATATAGGATTTTAAATAAATTAAATTACTGAGGAAGTAATTTCATTTCAAGACACTATCTTTATTTTTAAAGTGAAAGAAACTAGTTTTAGTATGTAATAAGATTTTCCTATATTGGTATCGATTAATTCGAAATGGTTCTTAGCGTTAGTGAAGGAAGAAGCGTCTATTCTCCAGGATTTAAAGCGAAATCCTTTTTCTTTTAATTTGAATGTTGAATAGCGATAGCCAAAGGCAATAGCCACATAAATTCCGAACGATTTGAAATATATCTACTCCTTTTTAACAAGTGCCCGTTTTGTAAGTTCACAATAAAATATATTTTACGACTTGTGGTCTGCGCTCCAAGCCAATATACGCCCTGGTTTTTTCAAAAACACAGGATTTATTCGATATAATAAGAATATATGGAATAAGGTAGCGGCAAGAAAGGATATAGATATTCCTTTAATGAGACAATAAATTTTGGGACGCATATATCTGTCGAATTTATAGATTTATCATAGGATATAGCGGAAGAAACCAATTTGGAGATAAAAACTGCATAGCTCTTACAAAGAACCAATTAATATTATACAGGCTGTTTCATAACTGGAAGATTACTTACAAAGTTTCAAATTTCGTCAATCTATAAAATGTTATTTCAGGGCAATCAAATATTACTTTTCTGTAATTAAAATTTTAATGTTGCCATAAATTATAATTATGCAAATACGTTTCTCGATAACGATATCTAGTAAGTTTTTTTCTCCAGTTTTTTTTTGCGAAACACGACGTAATGAATAAAAATACAAATTGCTTCCTCACTTGTAAGCAGTCGCGGCTGGCTCTGCATTCGATCGCTTGCTGTTATTAATTGAACGTAAATATTTACTTTTTCATGAAATTGCCGTCAACGCGAAATTTTAAATTTGAGAAATTGGTGTGTATCTTTACTCAACGCAAAATATAAACATAACTTGTAACGAATCTATCTAAAGAATAATAAACCTACTTTATTCACTACTTTCATAATAATTTAACTACCTACAATTCTTGGAAATTTTTCTCAAACTAAACCATTCTTAATAAACAAATAAGTAAATTTAGAAGTCATTGCTTTAACTTATTTTTGCAATAATAAACTGCATAATAACAATAGCTCACTTTCATGAAACATGTATTTTTCTACTTCCGTTAGGAAATAAAAGTTTTATTTCACTTATTTGAGTTAGATAATGAACTGGATTATTTAACTAGTGAAATAATGAGGTAACATAGCAACAGATATCTTGGTAGATGAATTCTGATGTGTTATTCTTTTATTTTGAATTTATAACTGTCATTAATATGTCAAAATTTCATAATTGCAAAAACGCTCTTTCGTATTTATTAGAACGGAAGTAGAAAAATTATTGTATGAAACTAGTAAGGAAATAGGTTATTACCTTACTTATGTGTTTACATAACTTGGCTATGCCTCGTTCTGCAAATTTCACATGTGTAAGGTAATAACCTTCATTTCCTTACTAGTTTTATAAATAGCTATTATCTTACAAGTCAAATATTCCTTTGATAAAAGCTCGTTTAATCTTTCGTTCATGCATCAAACTAGAGATGAAAAACTATCGGTAATTTCAACTATCGATTGTTCGATAGTGCTATCAGTAAACTATCGATATATCGATAGTACTATCGATAGTCATTTAAATTACTAAACGATAGTTTTAGTTACTAAACGATAGTTTTAATTACTAAACGATAGTTACTAAACGATAGTTACTCAACGATAGTTACTAAACGATAGTTACTAAACGATAATTACTAAACGATAGTTACTAAACGATAATTACTAAACGATACTATCGATAGTTTTTTCTATTAATTACTTATCGATAGTACTTTATTTTTTAAAACTATCGATGTATCGATAGTACTATCGATAGTTTTTTTATCTCTACATCAAACCTTCAATTATATCCATCTTAGAAGTAAGCACAAATTGTAACTAACTGAAATACTTTCAACACAGAGGTGTACACAATATTTTTTTACGATGGATAATTAAAATTAATCAAATTTAATTGTGAGTAATTATCATTTTGAATGTAAGAAACTAGGATAATCATACAAACGAAACAGAACTATAAAAAATTGTTATTGTTGATTGAAAAGAACTACCAAATGACCTTTTTAGGGGCAGCGATTTGACGGCTGGTAACTACACTTCCCGTGCAAAATAAGTTACCTACTGAAATTTACTGTGACAGAGTATATATACCGGGTGTAGTATTTATTTCTAAATTTACCTGGCTACTTTTGTACAAGGAAAAACTGCTGGCCCATGTTAAATGCCTATGTCCAGATTGTCTTGTTACACCCAGTATACATATTATAGTTTTACTCTCATTTTATGTATGACAATATCAGTGAGTGTACACTACATAATGCTGACAGAGAGTGTACAGATGTTGAACGCGCGATGCTAAATGTATTTGTTTGGCCCGAGCCTCGACTCATGTTGTTTCAAGTTCCAAGCTCAGGATAAGATGTCACCTGATGATGTACACGTCACGAAAACATCCCTCTTGTATATGTAAGGGTATGTGTGTGTGTGTGTGTGTATCACGAGCCAGCTGTATACATGTATGTATATAAGTTGTATGCCTACCTATATCATGATGTGATGGATTTATATTTGCTCGCACATAAAACAGAGCTACTCATCATTCTTCACAAGTTCTGCAAACATGGCGGAGTTCGCGAACTTTGACATTAGAATGAAGAGAGATTTTTCACTGATATATCAGCTGACAATCTCTCACTCATAATACACCAACTTATTCTAAATAAAAAATATAAACTAAACACTTGGCAAAGTCTCACAAAATTCAGCCTCCAAGTCACCTTATGAGGGCATCGTCAGAGGCTGGCCAGCACAGTTAGTAACCATAGACGCGTTTCGCTCTTATTAGAGCTCATCAGTATGGACGGCCTCTGACGATGCCCTCATAAGGTGACTCGGAGGCTGAATTTTGTGAGACTTTGCCAAGTGTTTATTTAATATTTTTTTATTAAACCTAGTTTCACCAAGTGTATGAATGACAATTAATTTTGTCTTTGTTGTTATTTATTCTAAATACCTAACCATGGACATTCACTGTTTTTCAACAGTTAATGTAACTAATCACTATAGTAATATTAATTTTCTGATCTCTTGTTGCAAGTTAGAAATTGGCAAAATTTTATCAATCCTTCTGGTTGTATTTTCCGATCTACTGGCAGTTTAAAAAACGATCAAAAAGGCATGAATATTTTGAGCGCCCGTGATAAATATATATTACAAAAATGTTCTTTGCAGTAAATTATGTTATATATAAGTTTCTAAACGTTTCCTGATGAGAGTAATAGTATATTGTAATACTAGTGAAGAAAGGGTTTAATTGTAAAACGGGTGCGAAAGTTGGAGCAAGAGCGATAGCTTGTTTCAATACTAAATGTGAAACTGTTTTACGTTTGCGATACAAGAAATGTAATAATTATTTTATATAAATCAAAGGAGTTGTATTTGGAAATGCACATCACGTTTCCTTGGTCACCATGTCAAATGACATTTCCTTCACTCAATTTAGTTGTGATAGTAATTGTTTCACTCACTAGTGAGAAAAGTTATTTTTCGTAACACATGCACAAGAAACACGTTCTTATTCCTTAATTTTAGAGAGAGAAACATTGCTTTTCTCCCCTAGGGAGAGAAACATAATGTTTCTCTCCCTAGGTAGCATGTTTCTCTCCCTAGAGACTACGATTATTAGCTGTTTGCGTTGTTTCCTAGGTAACTAGTTACACAACCCATATTTGACAGTTGTCCCTATAAGGTAGTAATTTTTGTGCACTTGTTACGAAAAGTATATGCTTCACGGGAGGGCGCGATTATCCCTTGTGTAAAGTTGGCAAACCTCGACTTCAGCTCGAGCCTTCGGCCCTCGTTTACATCTTGGTTTGCCAACTTCACACGCGGGAATAATCGCTTGTTTCCCTCCCTTGATGCATAACATACTATTCTTTTATCACTAGTGAAAACGATTCCTGGCTCAACTAATTTGATTGAGGGAAATGTTATTTTCACAAGTAATGTATGATACGAAATGTAATTTTTCAACTTAAATACAAACTAGTAAATTCCTCGGTAAAGCAAAATTAGTGGAACATTGATTTAGTATGAAAGTAGGAATCATCTATCACTTAATTCGATTACGTCTAAGTGCATAAGTGCGGCGAAATTGAACTTCAATAGAATTTGCATGACACAGACTCACTTTACATAGTTATGATGGCGTGGATGCAACAGCGGTGTAAGATGCTTTTATGTATGCAGCAGTTCCTGGGTCCAAACCCTCGCTGGTGCAGTGTACATGCAGCACTAGCTGTTGTTTCAAATACGCATAATCAGCCAAGAATCTAATCAAACTTCGTCTGGATCATCGGATCCCAATTACAAACGTTGCTATTGCTGTACAAGCCATCACTTCAACTTAAATTCAACTATATTACATACGGGGACCATAGTTTTTTCTTTTGGCAAATCTGAAGACAGGTCATTTGTGTAGAAAACTAGTTTGTATTTATTATTTTACTCTCAAAATGTTTATCAATAGTTATTTATGTTTTAAGTCCGGTAATAGTTATTTATGTGGCTAGAGTAGTAAATTAATTTTTACGGGCGAGCTGGAAAGTTTATGGTGTGAGCGACGAAGGAGTGAGTCTTTTTAATCTAATAAGTCCAGTAAAAATTACTTGCAAGCGTGCCGCGTACAAAGTTTTATTTCCAGCTTCTCAACGTTTATTAGTTTTATAAAAAGATACATTACATTTTGTAATGAAAGGTTGTTGGCGGTAAAACAATTTATAGCTAGACGTTGTCATGGTGTAGTGAGCTACTGTCAGTGGCAACAGTTTCTTGAATGCTAGACAACAAAAAATGAAAAACTTGAAATAATGGATTTAATGCCCGATGAAAATTTTGAAGGCGATTTTCTTGCAGTTCAAGAAAATATGCAAAATATTGCAAATATTTCTAGTAATAACTTTTAATTAGTTTATATTACTATTTTTTATGAGCATTGTAAAAATTTTACGGGTCTTTTTTTGTGTTTGTACAGGACTACGCGCTGTAATTATTCATTGTCTTAGTTACCATCAGTACGGTGGTGTGGATAGTAATATGGAATTCGAATCCGGGGACCCCGAGTTCGAAGCTCACTCAAGTTAAAAATTATATGACCTACCACACTGCGGCTCGGTGAATGTGGAGCCTGTACTGTAATTGGGATTAAATTCCTGTTGTACAGAGTAACACAAATAAAATAAAATAAACACCTATAAAGTGCCATTTACAAAGAAAGTAGAAATAAAAAAACTTATGACGTACCAAGTTATATTTCATACTGTACTAAATCTTGAAAAAAAAATATAAATAAATATCAAAAACTGTGACTTATCGAGCTCTGGTACAGCGGTGTACCACACCCAGTAATGGGTAAAAGACGTGAAGATATATTTATTTTATTGTATTGTAGTACACCTCTGCGAATTCATCCGTGTGTGAGTTGCATTTGGTAGCGTGCGGTTATCCGGTGTCACCATGTTTTGTTTCTCTCTCCTCGTCCTTGGGTTAAGGGTAGTTCGGGGTTGGTTGTGTTGTAAGCGCCATTGGCGAGATCGGTGAGAATTATCTCGCATTGAAAAATAACGTTTTTTCGGGCTCACGTCGGTTGCATGACGGATTAAGCTTGTCCCGGACAGGAAATTCAGTCGCATGCTAACCTCACACTACCAGAGACGGCTTCGATACAATTTACATTTTTTATGGCATTGTTCTCCTGCCCCTACTGTAGATTATATTAGTTTGTATGTTTAGATATAACCACGAAATATATTTAAATATCTTAAACCCTACAAGATTAACATCATTTTTGTAATTGCAAATCACAGTAAAAATAATATTTAACTTTCAAGTACTGGTAAATTATTATTATTTTGATTCCAATTACAGTACGGGAGATTTGCAGATTATATTCGGACATAATTGTGCTTTTAGTTGATGTTTAAAACTTTTACTTGTGAGAAGAGAGCGTAATTATTATGTTACAACTACCGCTAATGAATTTAAAGTAGTATAAATGCTAAATGATATTTAAATAAAAATAAAATAAATATGACATCACGCCTTTTACCCATCACTGGGTGTGGCACTCTACCTAAGCAGATCTCGGTAAGTGATATATTTTATCGCGTGAAGTGCGGTTGCCAGCCGTCAAATCACGGCCTCCAAAGATTTTAGTGGAAGAGGAGCCACAGAGGTAGATTTAAATTGGTGAAAATTGTTTGTCGGCTGTGGGGATCGAACCAGGGTTCTCAAGATCCACAGGCTGACTCGATACTACTGAGCCACCTACCCCATAATTAAAAAAAAATGTATATGATTTCATATTACAACAGTAACAAGTGAGATCGAATTTTGACCATTTTATTAAACCCTCTAAGAAATTTAAATTAAATCTTGAACCCTGATATTTTATCAGCCGTCAAATTATGCCTCCCAGGATATTATATACTACGTAAAATTAGTAAATAGTTTAGTAGAAACGCATCGGACTATGGACTTGAGAATCCAAGTTTGATTCCCGCAGCCAAACAAACTGTACACCACATTAAAATCATTCTCAAGACTCCTGCGCTACTAAAATCATTGGGTGCAGTGATTTGACGACTGGTAGCTGCATTTTATACATGTTGTTAGGTGCTAAGATCTGCTACGAAAGAGTGCCACACTTATTTTTATTATTATAAATTAAATTTTAGAAATCAGTTGCTCAAACTTTTACTATCTAAATGGGAGATGCCCAAATAATAATAAAAAAATAATAATTAATATACCGTGTCCTTAGAAAATTCTGAAATTATTATCATTGATTTAGTAGTGACGAGATTAATGTTGTAGATAATATTTTACATAGAAGCAAATGTAAAATGCAGCGAGCACCATTTTGAATAAATCCTAGTAATATACAACTAGCAGATTATTATATTGTGCATGTTTTTGTAAATTTCCCCCTAAACTAAGGTAATATTCCGCCACGGCGGTCCTAGCGCAAGCGGGGTAGATTTTGAGGGGTAGGTCTCGCGTGCACGTCACGATAATTAAATTCAATATTCATCAGTTAGTGGTAAAACATACACTGATGTTTTGGACACCCTTTTTTTTCAAGTTTATTGTTCATGGGAATAATTCATCGCTTATTTATGCATTCTACACCCACTGTCACTCATTTAACACCTTTATCGCTCGGGTGTATGAGCTGAAATTTAGTAGCGTGTCAGCTTTTCCGAAAGTGATAAACGGAATTTTATTTCATAATTTTTTATAATATAAATCATGGTCTAAATTTAGCTTATATTATATTCTGCATGGAGCGGAAACTATCTACGTTTTTTTAATTTCTTCCCCCATTCATCATGTTAAATAAATGCAGGAAATTTTTTAGCATATTTTATATTAAATTTTAAAATATAATTGCCAGTTTTTTTCATCCCTTTTCGAATAATATATTTGAAATATTTAACAATAAGAAGATACTAATATTATATTCATATTTTATTTATTCATTTGGACGCACAACATAACAAATTTTATCCCTCCGGAATTTTTTTTTTAAATAATTCAAGAACATAATAATAATAATAATAATATCTAACAAGAGAAGTAGTAGGAATGAAACATTCATTTTATTCACTTTACAATTAAGCCTATTTGGGTGACAGTTTTCTCTAATTTTATTTTCGTTGTACTAATCAATATAAAGAATACTTTATATATATAGAATTGCATATCTGTCAGACAGTGAATCTTTTTTTTGTTAACTGTGAGAAGAAAGTAATGCTTAATGCCAAGGAAAGAAAAGTGACACCTTATCCATGCCAACTGGAAATTAACGGTATGATGACCTTTGTGAAATTCATCTCACTTAAATATACCGGGAGTTTTTGTTATCAGTAAACATAGGGATATATCATTACCATAGTTACAGTTACAAAGTTTGACAGCAATACATTAGAGCGTTTATTTTAAAAGTAAACATAGGGAAAATAATATTTTCAACAATGCATTGAAGTCTATAGTCTAAAACAAACATTTTAAGTTTAAACAAATTAAATGAATTTGAATTACGTTAAATTACATTAACTAAACGTTAGGTATAAATTTAGAACCTCAAAACAATCCAAAAGTTCTTTTGTGTAGAGGTTTGTTCGCAAATTCTTCGTTTAAGAGCTCGTACATACAAATAATGAGAATTTTGGGTTGAACCAGTTCAAAAATAGAAAATTATTAAAATGTGGTTCTATATAATTCAGACCACGAGAAATCGAATGGCGCAAGGCGCATCTTCATATCTTTTTTAGTTTTTGATTTACAGCGATTTTTGACTTTTTTTTAAGCTCAACTTTGAAAGCCCATAACTCAAAAACTAAAAGAGATATTGAAATGCGGTTTGAACGAGTGCATTTCTCGTGCGCTACTTAACTTGTACAGGTATTTTGAAAATTTTAACAATTTTTCAATTTTTTTCAAAATTTTTCTTCCTCAATAATTCAAAAACTTGAAAAAATAATGAAAATCTGAAAACAGCAGTGAATTTCTGGCGTAAAAATACATAAGTATGCAAATTTTCAAAATAAAATTCGTACGGATACATTTTTTATTACAAAAAAACGAAAAATGGCCAAAATCCGTAAAAACACAAAGGGGTACCCCTTAAGAAATTTTCAAGAAACGGTCATTTTCGATTTTTTGTAATAAAAAATGTATCCGTTCGAATTTTCTTCTGAAAATTTGCATACCTATGTATTTTCACGCGAGAAATTCACTGGTGGTTTCATATTTACATTATCTCTTCAACATTTGGAAATATCGACAAAAGAAAATTTCGAAAAAAATTGAAAAATTTTCATAATTTTCAAAATACTTGTACAAGTTAAGTAGCGCACGAGAAATACACTCGTTCAAACCGCATTTCAATATCTCTTTTAGTTTTTGAGTTATGGGCTTTCAAAGTTGAGCTTTAAAAAAAGGCAAAAATTGCTGTAACTCCAAAATTAAAAGAGATATTGAAACGCGGTTTGAACGAGTGCATTTCTCGTGCTCCGAACTATATAGAACCATATTACAAAAATTTAGACTTTTTGAACTGGTTCAACCAGAAATTCACATCTGCATGTTTATTTGTCAAAATTCTGGTTTTACTTTCGATTCTTCGATTTGAAAAATATAGCTGCACCTACGAGAAGAAATATATCACTTTTTAAAAGAAATATACTTCTTTTTTCTCCAAAATTATTTAGAAATAGCTGATAATAAACGCTTCTGGTTATTGAAGATAAAATAATGAAGAAAAGAGATTCGTCTTAAGACGATCGCGGTTATGTGAACTTCTCCATATTTGCAATAAGGTTTACCTTAGGTTGTTCTAGTAATAGAAATATAAAAGAATGTTTATGAAATGCGAACAACATCACTAGAAGTAAAGTCGTCAATTCTCAATAAATTCTAGAAGTTGCAGACAAGTCGTTCAGTCAGTCGCACTAACCAAACTCGCAAAAAGAGAAACAACAGACGTTCAGGTGGCTGTGGGGGTGGTGGCGGCGGTCAAGGGGGTGGTGATGGAACGCCTAGCAGCATCCTCGCAACGCTTATCTGCGACAGAACGCCACACAGCGGCCACGAGCAGCACTGGATTACCTCTAAAGGCCCACTTGCCCCAAATAAATTTTAATTTTGTCGTTGATGCTCTGTTTTTTCTTTTTTATCGCCTCGCTTTTTCCTTTCCTCGTTTTTGTTGCCTTTTATTTGGAGTGTTATTATTTTTTTGCGGTCGAATGAAGTCTGATTTTATTACGAGCGTGCGTGGTGCGTGGTACGTTCGATGTTCGCTTGTTCGCCAGCAGGACACGGCCCGTGTTATCTAATTTGTTAGGGGCTGATTTTTTGGCCTGATGTTGCTTTATGTGGCCAATTACTGATAATTTAATGAAATTAGGGGTTACACTTTGGTATTAATAACTACATGCAGGGCAAATATTTTTTCAGCGAAATTTTGCGGACTTTTCAACAGTATAATTGAATTTTTATTCTTTCATCTAATATTAACTAGATATATCTTTATATTATATATTATTAGCCCTAGCATCTTCTTGTATTTGCTGTAGCTCATTGCAATATATTGGATAATAGTTATTTATCTTACAAGACTAGTAAATACATTTTTACGGGTTTAAGAGTAAGATGTTTCCGTACGAGGCGTCCAGGAAGTGTTGTAATAGTATGTTATGCATCAAGATAGGGAAACAAGCGATTATTTCCGCGTGTGAAGTTGGTAAACCGAGACGTTTGCAAACTTCACACAAGGGATAATCGCGCCCTCCCGTGAAGCATATTATACTTTTCGTAACAAGTGCACAAAAATTACTGTCTTATTGGGACAAATGTCAAATATGGGTTGCGTAACTAGTTACCTAGTAAACGCCGCAAACAGCTAATAATCGTAGTCTCTAGGGAGAGAAATATGCTACCTAGGGAGAGAAACATCCTACCTAGAGAGAGAAACATAATGTTTCTCTCCCTAGGGGAGAAAAGCAGTGTTTCTCTCTCTAAAATTAGGGAATAAGAATGTGTTTCTTGTGCATGTGTTACGAAAAAAATTATTCACGGACAAGTGATGTTTTATTTCATTATTAAATATGAATTTCATTTCCTAACCCTTAAAATAACATTTTAACATAATTATAATTGAATGTTAAAAATGGTCTGATACCTAGCAATTTTACGATAACAGTAATATTTATTACATTATTCATACTGTAAAGTCTTATTTTTCGGATTGAAATCAATACTGTAAATATGAAAATACGATACAGTATAATATTACATTATTTGCAGCAATTGAGGCAGAGATATTTATAATTATTTTCACTTCCTTATCAGAAAGTAAATATTTTAGAGACCTAATGTCAAATCATACCGTTGTTTCCAGTTGCCATGGATATAACTTTACTTTTCTTTCCCGGAAGAGAAATATTCAAAATTAACTTTCTCTTAATTGAATGAAGAAAATCTTACAAGTATTTGTTTATTACTTTGCATAACAGGAAATGAACAACAATAAAAGATCTTATATTTTTTGTTGAATTCAACTAGATTTTAATTCGCTTGTAAAAAAAGCATTAACCGTCCAACAACAACTGCCTGTCATTAATTTGTGGTAGCAACAATTCGTATTAATATTAACATCGTGTCAGCCATTTTTTTGTCACGATATGCAATAAGATGGCATCAAAACAAGCAATTAAAAATATCAGTTTACACGACAGTCCAAACTTCCAGTGCCAACTAAATATTTCAGTCTTCATATTTCTTTGTCCCAATTTCTAAAAACATAATCCACGATAAATTCTTGTCATTCTATCTTCGTTGCGTGTTTATGCTGCATAAAAAAATGATTAACGGGACCTTGAGATATATTTGCCAATATTATTTTACTGGGACACATGTCGAGCTCCGTATACAAGAGATACAATACATTCAGCACCATTATTAATATTAAACTGAAGCGACAAACGCATGTATTCTATGAACGAGGAAAAAAGATAAAATTATAATAAATTGGAAACGCAAAATGGGCCAGTTGACATCGGAACAGTCGATTGCGCACACTACTCCATGCACCAATGGCGTACGCTTGCTTTTCTATGAAAGAATCAAATTTAAAGACAATATTTGTTCGCAGAAACTAAACTACATCTTATGTATTTTTATTAAACAACAGTTGAATAGAAAAGCAACTGAATGTTTCAATTATTTGAACATTAATCTTCTATTGGATCAAGTCAAATCTTGACCATTCGTAACACGTTACACTTTAGTATTATTATTTATGTTTTTCAGAATTATTTTCTTTTCATGTTAACTAATTTCCTAGTAAATAATTACTTACAGATCGGGAGGTTATAAGTAAAAAAAAATAAGCTTGCCTCCATTGTAACAAAACTACTATTAAAACATTACAACTCTGATAACTAATATTTTTTTATAACAACAAAGACAAAATTAATTGTCATTCATGCACTTGGTGAGACTAGGTATAATAAAAAATATTAAATAAAACTCTAGGCAAAGTCTCACAAAATTCAGCCTCCGAGTCACCTTATGAGGGCATCGTCGGAGGCCGGCCAGCACAGTTAGTAACCATGGACGCGTTTCGCTCTGTTTAGAGCTCATCAGCATGGTATAACTCACTTCTTCACCTAGAACAAAGTTCATGTGAAGAAGCTGGTGACGAAGAACTGTGCCAGCAGAGAATAAGATCTCTAACAAATGGTAAGATGACATGAGAAGTTCTGTCGAACCATTAATGCCATCTACCGGTTTTCGGTAATAGTACAAAAATCGTAACAACTATTACGAATCAGTAAGTGTTCTGTCGGTATCTGATGCATTAGAGTTTCTTATCGAGCAGAAAGCACTCTCTGTTTTTAATATTTAAATAAGTACTAGGTATTTGCTACTCTGAACATCAGGAAATTAATTTTAATTACAGTCGCTTATAGTCGAATTAGAAACATTTAAATACAATCGCGTATTTTGGATATAAGTTGAAGTTAGCGAGATTTGATCGCTAAAATTTGTACTTGGTACAAAAGGTAAGTTGTATCCAATAAGTTACAACTGATTATTATTTATTTATTCTACTTTACATAACAGGAACTTAATTCCAATTATAGAGTAGAGTTTGGATTTTCCAAGATGCAATATGGTAGTTCATATATCTTTTTCATAACGCTATTTATATCAGTGTGCTGCCAGATGAGTATGTAGAAGTAAAATGATTAATATATAAAAATATTGAGTAATGATTATGAATATATGGTGTTAGTAATTTGAAGAGTGACGCTACTGGAAATGTGGTGTGCGCCGGCTGGTCGTTGGTTCCCGATCGCATGGAAAAATAATTACACAGAGCTACGCATTGAGACACGGACAATGTTTGAATTATGGCCGTTGGAGTTACCTCGAAAAACGAATTTCCTGAATACATTAATTACTTGTGGCTTCTGCATTTTGATATATCGTTACGGCTTCGCTCTTCCAGCGCACTCTTTTCCTAACGATAAAAATATCTTACTGCGATTTATACGAGATCTGACAATTAAGGTCGCGGACTCTACGTACGAAACATTGCCAGCTATCTCTTGTACTCTCCTTTAAATGAAATGTTGTACATTTATTCCACTGTTCCATTATTCAAACCAGATCTGAAACGCATGGTGAGGAATTATTGTCTTTTTACTTTTTTATGTCATTTTGTAAATAAGTACATACATACATAAAATAAAATAGAAATAACAGAATAAGTGATTTTAGTTACAAAGCATTGAAATAGTGACAATGATTGTTATAAACTTGTTGATCAGTAGCAGATAATGATCGATTAACAGAATAGGAAGGGGGTTGTGTAACGAGTTCGCGAACTTAGTTGTCAGCCCTGAGCTTCGATTTTTGCTCTTCTCTTTTCTATACGATAAAAATATGCGATTTTCATATAGAGACATAATTCTCTGTAACGATATGCATTTGCTGTTTGTTCGCTCGCTCGCTCGTTCGTTCGCTCGTTCCCGCTAAAGACGCATGCGATATTTTTGCTATCAATTCGCTGTCAAACGCATACGAACGTTGACCCGTTAGTCTTAAAGTTCTTTCAAGCTTGCAAATATTTACGAGCAGATTCTTTTACGTTCAAAACGCATTCTTCAAATATTACACATTCTTTAACCCATAAAAAATTTACAACAAATATTCTCGATTTTATGTGCAGAAATATACAGTTGAGAGCTCGGGATTTTATAGCGGACTTCTTTATTTTTATAGTTAGGAAACTATTACATCAATTTAATTTTACAGTAGTTATTTGTATATCAACAGAAGGATATGAGATATTTCTTACAGAAAGTATCGTCTCATTTCCCAAGCCGAACCAAAAGATATAAAGCATCTTTTTTCAGTACTCTAACAGAAAATAAACATTTAAGAAATTTGAATATGAACTATTATCCTTTTGACCGATGATATCTGAATTTCAGTAATGTCAAATGATACCTTTGCTATATATATATATAGTTTATTTTCTTTCTTTAAGGAAAAAATTGCGAGGGGTACCCCTTGGGATTTTTACGATTTTAAAACAATTTGTTGTAAAACTATTTCTCTTGCGAATATTGTATTGAAAATTTACATACATATGTATTTTAACCCGCTGAATCTAATGGTATAACCCCAATTCCATAAATCTTATAGTTTTTGAGATAATGTTTAAAAAATGGTTTAAGAAACAAATTTGGAGAAAATTTTTCAAAATTTTAAAAACTTTGTAAACATGTTTATAAGTTAATTAAAATACAAAAAAAATCAATGCCGTTGAGTGCAGTTTTACAGATTGCTTAGTTTTTGAGTTATAACCTCGGAAAAGCTGAAAATCTGATGGTGAAAAATGTTTGGAAATTTCTATTCTTCCGAGAGCTATATCTCAAAAACTAAGCAAAATATTAAAATTCCCTCATCGGCATTGAATGTCTCATGACCTAATTGCCTCACAAGCAAATTTTTAGCTCATTTTAAGCGAAGAAATATATCACTTACCGAGATCTGCTTCGGCAGAGTGCCACATCCAGTAATGGGTAAAAGGCGTGATGATATATTTATTTTATTTTTATTTAATTTAGAGCGATTGATTGCTTTTACATTTTTTGGTATTTTTACCCTTTTGTTTCTAAAACTCTTTCTTGTACATTGTAACGAAAATGTACATGCATATGTATTGATCCGTTAAATTCAATGATAAAGTTCCCAAGTGCTCGACTTAGTTTTTATTCACACAACAAACCTTCAATCATATCCATCCATTTATTTCTAAATCATCCACGAAATTTGTTACTCCTAATTTTACCAATGTTATATTGCACATATCAAACCATCTCAATTGACACACACCCACTATTCTAACAATATTTTTTCAATCTCACATATATTATATCTCTTCTATAAACGTTGTAACATTTTGTATGTGTTTGTTCCAGGTGAGTAAAAGCTTGCATCTCCTTCTAACCACTAAAATGTAAGTAATTTCAACCATGCCACATAAACTCTAATTTAATGGGAGTTCTTAACATACTTTATCAGTGCTCGCAATTAATTCTGAGCAAGCAACCCAATACGATGAAATAAAATAATTTCGTCTTTATTGCGGCTATTTATCTCTTTGTACGTCTACTTACCTGATGATAAAAGCGTCATATTAAATGTTATTTAAGAAAGATGATCGTTGCTACCCGAATGAAATTTTTTAATAAAATTTGCATTTGATTAATGTCGAGCAAGGCAACCCTTCGCCTCGGGTGCAGTATGCATAAAACGAGACTATTTCATAGTCGTATGGTTAGAGGCATATTTAGTCGGACTCTTCGTATATTTTCATAGAGAATTTATGGTTATTACCATGCAGAATGAAAATATTCTTCTACGTTAAATTATTATTGTAAAAAATGTTGACAGACTCTCTAATACCTATGAAAAGTTTCAAAAAGGGTTTTCAACTTTACATTCTATTTGAAACCTCACTGATCTCAATTTATTTAGGAAAATCTAAAATCCCTTGATGATTATTTTAAGATTGTTCCAGGACTTTTTTCTTTTAAGACCATTAACATTAAAATATTATAGACAATATTTAGGGAAAAATATAAATAAGGCAAATTTGAGCTAAATTTAAGAGATTTATATTTTTTTGAAATTTTACTAAGGGTACGTACCCCTTCGGTTTTTTATAATTTTCAAACAATTTGCTCTAAAACTGTATCTTATACGAATATTGTAACAATAATTTATATGTATTTTGACTCGCTGAATCTTATGGCGTTATCCCCAAGTCCATAAGTCTTATAGTTTTTGATATAATGGTTCCAACATTGACGTTGAATTGTATCAACAGAACACCAACTTGACATTTGAGTTGGTTAACTATTTCTAATGAAGATTGTTTAATTTGTACGTATTTATTTATGAAATATACAATATGACACTACATGTCAACAATTTCGTTGTCAAAGTTAATCAGCATGGTATTACACAAAATTTAATAATATTTTGATATGACTATATTTACAAATACAAGACTGGACTTTTTTCTGTTTCATATGAATAATCTCTAATTTTTTAATGGACTGACGACCGGAAAATCATCGTCGCAAACGTTCTATGTGAATCTAGCTTGAGACGATGACTACGATTAGAAAATTCTGGGAGGAAAACTGTCTTAATTAGAAATTAGATATTTTCTTGGGAAGTTTGAATTCTACTATAAGCTGCAAGTTTCCTTGGGCTTAAATTCCTGTTGTGCATCGTAGCCAATAAATAAATAATACGTAAATAAGAGTTCCAAAATTAAAACCAAATTTTGATTACTTCAACTTACAGTGATTTGGTTTCTATTATAGACCGTATTGTAGTGGGATTAATTTTCTGTTGTATAGCGTACTAAATAAATGATATTTAAAAAATGACATTTGGTTTTTAATCAAAGAATATGACTTGGGGCTACGTGTAAATAAATGAACGAAATTGAACATTGAGTGTTTCAATTACATTTTGCTCATTTTAATATATACAATTATTTTTATTTATTTTCAATATATAGACAGGATTTTTATTTATTAAAAAATATGACAACTTGTTTAATAAATATTTTCAACTAGTTCAAAACATAGATTACAATAAATATTGCTGTTTTTTTCATGGAAACAGTTTAACTTATAGCCTTTATATGAATAGAAAAGAAATTGTTTGATACTGAAAATGGCGGAAAATTCATGAAAATGCTAAAGAAATGGTCTCGCCGAAATAAACATCTCTTGTGTACGCGGAGAATACACTTGCCATTCATTTAGTATTATCGACAAAAACTTTTCCTTGAGAGCGTTTTGTGTGTTCCTTGTGAATAAGACAGATGACGGTAGTAATTTGCGAAGGGTTTCTGGTGACTTTTAACGCACAATGTTGGCAATGGCGAAGCAGTCGGAATGAATGTGAGGACAAATGTGGAACTGTATCATAGTCAATTGTTTTCTTAGCTTTGTTATTTGTATTAGAAACTTTTGCCTAACAAGAATTTTCGCAAGGAACTCGATATTTTGCTAAGATGGTGCTTTTTATACAATCAAATTAAATTCTCAGACAAAAAATAACGCGTCTATGGTTACTTACTGTGCTGGCCAGCCTCTGACGATGACCTCATTAGGTGACTTGGAGGCCGAATTTTGTGAGACTTAGCCAAGTGTTTATTTTATATTTTTTATTGAACCTAGTTTCACCAAGTGTATGGACGACAATTAATTTTGTCTTTGTTGGTACAAAAAATATATTTTTATCATTTTGTAATTCACATTATCCAAACATTATTAACATTTATACTTCAGTTCAAAGATACTATTTTTCCTCCTACTCAAAATCTTCTGTTCTTGTAATGAAATCAATTATATCACAATATGTTTCAACAAATGAGGTAGTAAGAACTAGTAAATTTATCGTTAGGTTCATTAATTTGGTGAAAACTAAACATGTTTATTCCGTCGCACAACTTGCTATTCCTTCACATACATCATTTCCTTCATACAAGCTCGTCTTATTTTTCGTCAAAGCAACAAGCCTACCTTTATATCCATTTATTTATTTCTAGGAATTCTAGATTGTTACAATCTTCCATAAGTGCAATGGTATAGTACGGCTAGAGGTCATTTGGAAAAATGGGCTGATAGCACAAGCTCTGTTTTTTGGATGTTTTAAGAGCACGGTTTTAACATGTTAGATATTGCTAAAACACTTAAATACACTGCTCTTAAAACAGGCAAAAACAGAGCTTGTGCTACCAGCGATGATTTCTAAGTCCCTCCATTCACACTAATCGATATTTCTGTTAAAAATTCTCGTTTGCAGGTAACTGTATGCTCTACATAGATTACAAAATATATCTAGAAAGATGAAAATTGCTTTAAAACTATTCAAGTACAGATTGAGCTTATGGGGTCTGGCGCGATCGTAGTAAAACACTAATGTCGTGATACTAGTCTTGGCTCAGCAATGTAAGCACAATACTGTATTGCTCAGCTGACCATACATTATATTGTATTAACGTATAAATTTTAATTCTTCTATAGATATATCGACCCATAGTCTTATTTTTAACATTCAAATGGTGTAAAAGGTAGTAATCTTTATTAAATTTTGAAGAGAGAATTGGATAATTCGTTTGGTTATCTCTAGTTTGAATTAGTGCTGCCTGCTGCTGAATAATTGTCTGGAACATGTTATAACAATTGAAAATCAATCCGCTGTGAGCGTTGAATCTATCCACCCATTTATTATTATATAATTTAAATTTGTCCGTCTATGAACCTGATAGTTAAAATTAATTATTTTTTGACATGTGGAAATAGGCCTCCAGGGGAAACTGCCAAAATGAAAAGGGTTAATGAGCTGGTAGCAGTACTTCAAAGGTGGTCATGGAAATTTATTAATAAAGTATATATTTATTTAATCGGATAATAAAATGTAACTTTAGCTTACATTTAGTACAAAATAAAATATTACCAATTGCACAGATCAGTATTGTACACACGTTATTAAGCCAAGAATAGTAACACAGGATAAGTATTTTACTAAGTAACTACGGTCGCATCAGGCACAATAAACTCTATCTGTATTTGAAAACTTTTCAAGCAATTTTCATCGTTCCTAGATATAGTTTGTAACCAATGTAGAGCATAGAATGAAGGGATTTTAAAATCATTTTTCCAAAAGATCGCTGGATGTATATAGATATCTATTCTTTTAATAACATTCTTTATGAATATGTGTGTTAAGTTAGTGATTCCAATGATAGAATAGAATTTTAGTGTGTGCAGTATTATTGCATCTTGTATTATTAAATGTAATACGTACCTCATGAAACGTTTCTCTTTGCTATCGCGATGAGCGATCCCTTGTCTATGTCTATACCAACGTAACTTGATTTCCATCATTCCTAAACAAACATAGAACATGTCTGCAACAATTCTCCTTGGCCGCTAATGCCCTGGGCACCGTTGCCAGGGTTTCCTCGCACTCTCAAGTGTCTAAATCCAATTTGGATGGAACCATCGGGATGATGGCAGACACCCGACAGGTATGAAGTATAATAAATACGAAATATTATCCCAGATGGCTTAGATGCAGGTGCTAGGTGCGATGTTATGCAAATGCTGTATGCAGGAGTCAGCAAAGCGAAGCTTCGACGATGTTGTTATAATTCCGGTTGAGTCCAATTCATTTAGATTAAATTACGTTGGGGTTGTGTTGCAAGATGGCTGAGCATTTCGTACACTCTCATTTAATACTACCACAAAGTCAGAATTTGTTCCTGACTGGGTCTCATTGATTCCGATATTATTATTAACTTGATATTAAGTTCCTGTTGCGCAAAATATATTAAAAAACATATTTTACGACCTTTTCCTTTTATCAATTAAGAGATGATTGTGATACTCGTCATTTCTAAGAAAAAAAGTGATGCTTTTTATCTCTAGATTAGGAAAGTAAAGCCATATCCAAGGCTGTTGGAAAATGATTTTCATGTCAAAATTTTCTAAATTATTCTAGAGGACAATATTTCCAATAAAAATTGTAAAAAAATTAGTTATCCTTATTGTTTATCTGAATAATTTTTATTCAAACATAGTTAAGGAATATTTTTCAACAGGAAATAGAACGAATATTTTAACAAATTCAACATAAAATAAATTAATACGTTTTCTGTTGTCTAACATTTTAATTTGAATTTAGAATAAGATAAATATTAGAGGAATGAATGTAACTGAAAGATAAATGAAACAGATGTATAGGAGTTAATGGATGAATATGATTGCAGGATTGTGGCTTCATGAAAGATTTTGTGTACAAGGAATAAATGAGTATAGAGGGAATGTGAATGTTGTTGAAACAAGATGGTGTATCAGAATAAGAACGTTGAAGGAAGACTGAGTCTTTGATAAGTCTGATGAGTTAATGTTTTGTGATTGTGAATGCGTGATATTATGTATGAATAAATGGTAGAAAATGTAGTATTTTATATAATGAGTGTTTGAGAAAAAAGTTGCAAGAAGAGTGGAAGTAAGTCAATAACTATTTGGGCTTTTGGAATATATGTCGAAGAGAAAACTGGTGAAAATGAGCGTGAGAGATGATCTAGAAATGGATGAATGGGACAGGATATTTAATTAATAAATTTAAATTTAATGGCAAATATTTAGTTTAAGCTGTTCTTATATATTAATCTTTAGGTAATATCATGTTTGACGAAGATTAATTGTGGAATGAATCAGTAAATTCTAAAATAACTTGGAAACAGCAAGTTTTTATAGTCCTTTCATTTAAGGGTTGTACTCGTATAATGTCATTGTACGAAATGGAATTGGTTCGAATGAAAACTCATCGCGTTCCGCTGTCGCATATTCCGATGCTTGTTTACCGTGTAAATTGAGCTTTATATTTAAGATGGTGTAAACCGGAAAATGAGTTTGTAGCTTGTGAACAAGGGTTAATTGTTGTGGCGCTGGAACTGTAATGTCTAATGTCGCAATAATACACGCGATAATTGAAACTGTTGTAGAATGTAGATGGCTATGCAGACACTAATGATTCTGATGCTGTAATCATTTCTATTTTATTTGTCTTTATGAGCGAATGTCTTTCTCATTTGGGGGTATTTTCACGTACTTACGTTTTAGTAACGCGCCACTAACATAGTGTTACGTCATTTACATAATTCGTACAGCAATCGTCTCGGTTTCACAATCTTGCTCATGTATACTTATCTAAAACAATATAACTATATCTAACTTAAGAACAATTTAGAAAATATCAAATCTAATTGATATTATTTTATATTGTTTTCATTTTAACTTTTTGCTGTTGTTTTTTTAAATCCTAAGAGTCCCATTATAAACTGTTGACTCTGAGATTAATTCTAATATTTTTGAGACTTGAGATGAACCCCAGTACCAAATTTTGAAAGACAATTGTAAGAAAAGAAAGATTATTTTCCTGTAAAAGTTTACTAATGCAATTTTCACGAAATCCTTTTACTCTGAAACATAATTTCTCAATGCACATAAAACAAGTCGAATGCAAATGTAAAAAGAATGTAAGAGTAAATTAAATTTAACTTGTAGAGAAGGGCTCGGAGCTAATTATTCTTAGAGCGCAGCGCGTCTTTATGCAAACGCTTCCTTATTGCGGCCGACAGGACGAGGGCTCGATGTTATTACTCTCGTCTCCGCGGTGGTAAGATGCAGCGGAACCAACAAAGATAAAGCAAAGTTTTCGCAAACACCACCATTGTGTGTTTCACCACGTGGTTTTCATCGATGTTCTAATAATTTACTAACTATTGTATTTATGTTTGCAACCCTGAACACTAATATTTGTTTACCGCGAGATAATGAAAGTGTTCCAGGAGCCTGATTCTGTATCTTGCTTGACTACTTGCGGCACCCATACTAACACAGATATGTCACATGCATATAGTAAACCATCTATCGGACATTTAAAGAACTAATGGGTATGACGTCACTTCTTGCGAGACACGCAAATATAGATGCGTGACCTCCGTAGGTCCTGTTTCTTACTTGCGACACTACCTGTCTCATTCTAACATTATGTTTGTCTTTTACTTTCTTGTCATTTTGCGTATGACAAACAATGACATGTGATTGCAACTGACAGTTTTAGTTTCAAAATCATTACCTACACTAAACTTGGCGCGAAAACGTAAAGCACGGAATTCCCTATGCCTCGACACCAGAAAAGAATCGGTGACGTCGTACATTGTACTAACGCAAATTTAATCACGCAACTGCTCACGCAAGATACAGAATCAACCTCCAGTTAATTTTGAACTTTGGATTAGTCAAATTAGTTAAACTATATTCCCAAAATAGTTATTGAATATAAGTTGAAGTCTGCGAGATTTCAAAATGTAGATTGTAAAATGCACTGCAAATTTCATATTTATATTTAACTATTTACATACATACATAACATCACGCTATATCCCATTAAATGGGGTAGCACGAACCAGTCAACATTCTCATCCTGACACACGATACTCGTTTCGACCACATTAACACTTCCTCCATACGAACTATTTGATTTCTCACAACCAAAATCCATCATCACGAAACAACGAATCTATAAGAAATTGAACTATTTAAGAAAGTAAAATACTTTTTGTGAATTTGAATGTCGATAAAACCGAACCTTCTAAAGTAGTAATGGTATTCGGCATCTCAAAGAGTAGTTTCGCTTAGATTTTTTCGTATCCGTATAAAATATAAGTTGGCCATGGCTCGGTTTCGCAAATAACGCTTGGTTCAATGCATCGGCAAAGGATATAAATCGCTAAATGGAAGTCGCTAGTCGGTTCCTTGTCGTCCTCTGCACGTCGTCGCCCGCGCTCTGCGTCGTCAGCATCCGCGGGCATTTTAATATAACCAAAGTCGAGCTTGTTATCAACGGAGAGATGCATAGCTGACAGGTAGATTCTTACATGCTATGGTTTGTTCAAAGCACATTGTTTGTTATTTAAATATATCATATATCATCGCGTCTTTTATCCATTACTGGGTGTGGCATTCTGCCGAAACTGTTCTCGGTAAGTGATGTCTTTCTTCACGGTACGGTACGGTTATCAGCCGTCAAATTACGGCCTCCAAATATATTAGTGGAAGGGGAGCCATAGAGGTAGATTTAAGTTGGTGACAATTGTTTGTTGGCTGTGGGAATCGAATCATTGTTCTCAAGATCCATAAACCGACTCGTTACCACTGAGCTGTATTGTACGATTTTGACATCGTTTTTGTATCCTGGCAAATTTGTAAAAAATGCAGTTTTATTTCAATTTTTTCTCTAAAATTATTTGTTTCGTCCTTCATCCATATTCATAATTCTTTTTATATTACTCCGTCAGTACGGTGGTGTGGATAGCGATACGGAATTCGAATCTGGAGATCCCGAGTTCGAATCTCTCGCAAGCTAAAAATTATATAAACTACTACACTGCGGCTCGGTGAGTGCGAACCCTGTACTGTAATTGGAATTATGTTCCTGTTGTACAGCGTAACATAAATAAATAAATTTAGATACACAACTAATTTTTTTAAATATTCCCTGGACAATTATCTAATTGATTCATCGGAAATTATATTCTGTCAAAAAATTACTATTCCAGCATTTTAACTTCTTCTACATTCATAATTTTTTTCATATAAGCACGTTGAACTCCTCACATTTCTATCTTCTTACACCATTTTCATTCTATTTACATTCAAAATTATTTTCATAGTATTTTCTCTATTTGGTTTATTTCATTTATATAATAAATCTTGTGAATTTCTGTTTCTCCGTCCATTTATTTGTTTTTCTCCACAACAAGAACTTAATTCCAAGTACAGTAGTTTTATACAATCGCATTTTTATTAGTAGAAGTCAACAAGATTTAAAGCCACGACCTCTTATTTGATAATTATTAAATGAAAGTTTTAGCTTTATGTTATCCACTGGGTATGATTGTTTGATAAAAATGATCGTACTATATCGCAATTTTCACAATTCACGTTATCTTTCTCGGCTGTAACAGCGGTGCTTCGTCCCAGTTACAGGAATCGATCATGTCCAATTACGGATGAAAGAGAATACTCAAATAGGATTCGTTGTATATTTTATGGAGTTGCTGATTGGATACGAAATTCTGGCTCCTGTGCTGCGTTTGCAATGCCGCGACTTTCACTCAAAGGAAGACAAATTCACAAATTGTTAGCCGTCATTAAACTATAAGAAAGACGTCTTACAACTCATACCCATTGCGTCTTTCCATCCTACTCAGATTTTATTTGATATTTGTTTACACTCTCATATATTGTACATTTTCTCATAAGCACTGATGAGAGCTCAATACATTTCAAAACTTTTGCTGCTGCGATTCTTTCATTTATCTTTAGAAGATTTATTTATTTATTTGCTACTTTTCACAATAGGAACTTAATCTCAATGACAGTAGCTTATAGTGGAATTCAAACCACTCAGATATAAATTGAAGACAGTGTGATTTCAGCGTATGAACTCTTGCTAGTTTTACTTCGATTTTATGCAGTGGGTAACGATTGCCTATTATCTAAACTAGTGGATACATAATGTCACTTTCATGTATAGTACATTTTATGCCGTAAAAATGTACCCTTTTAGTGAATTTCTAATTGGAGTTAATTACAAAATGAAACAGTATAAACAGATGTTCCATGTAGCAGAGAATGTAAAAGTTTTATATGTCTCGTATGAAGTACATACATATTAATTTAATTATGATAACTTTACAATGTGTCTATTATTACTAAATGGAATGTATGTTGAATGAAAGACTGATGAAACAGATGTAGCTTTGTGAGAGATTATGTGGAGAACTTAAGATCCCAAGAAATAAATGAATAGATATGATTGAAGATTTGGTGCGAGAAAGAAAGATGAGATAAGACTGTATGTATGAAAGGAATTATAAATGGGGATAAATTAAAAGTGGTGTGATAATAAATCATTTCTAAACTATAAGTAGAAATATTGGCTTTCGTTGTTTTATGAAGCTAACAGATAACTGTTACAAAGACAAAATTAATTGTCATCCATACACTTGATGAAACTAGGTTTAATAAAATATAAACTAAACACTTGGCTACGTCTCACAAAATTCAGCCTCCAAGTCACACAGCATCTTCACGTGAACTTTGTTCTAGGTGAAGAAGTAGGTTATACCATACTGATGAACTCTAATAAGAGCGAAACGCGTCTATGGTTACTAACTGTGCTGGCCAGTCTCTGACGATGGCCTCATAAGGTGACTTGGAGGCTGAATTTTGTGAGACTTAGCCAAGTGTTTAGTTTATATTTCAATAAATATTTGAAATTAAAAAGGCATTAGTACAATTTAAGACGCAATATTTAAGTAGTGAAAGTAATAAATATATTTATTATTATTCTTAATTTATGGTACTCTGCATAACAGGAACTTAATCCCTATTTCAATACAGGGTCGGGACTCACCAAGTTGTAGTGTGATAGTTCATATATTTTTAGTTTAAATAGGATTCGAACTCGGAATTCAAATGCCCAGACTCTACCTACACCACCTACTGCCTAACTAATAGTTTAGATCTAAAATGTTATTTGTATTTTAAGGGAAGAAAGTCAGACATTTCTTTCCGAATGTGCTATTTTATTTCTCCAGTGAGGGATATTAAGCACCTGAGGGAAGAATAACACTTTCTTCTCTAGTTATACGTATTATTTTTCACTACCCTATCAAATAGAATTCCTAATATTTTCACACGTTCCTAAATTATATTGGAAAATCATGTTGTATTTCAAACGAAGAAAGTGAGACATTTCTCAATTAGAAATTTAGATAAGATTTATGTTTCTTTTAACTGATGTAACCTGGATGTCACTAATGTCAAAACATACCACAGATTTCCAGTTGCCATGGCTATAGCTTTCCTTTTCTGTCCTAGATATGAAAAGTATCAGGTTTTTGTCAGTTAATAGAAGAAAGAGCTACAAAACCTTGACAGTTTTCCAATCTAACGTGAAGTATTCAACGAAAATAAAATTAGGAGAACTTGTGGTGCAAATAAACTTAATTTCTTGATGAATCAAATGAATGTTGTAAAGGTTTGTGCTACTCCATTTGATGGTTCTTAGCGTGATGTTCTTTATGAGTTCTTAAGTTTATATACTTATGAACAGTAACTTTCAGTTTATATTATGTCAAGAAAAGCATTTAAATTTATTCGCCGGATGCATCATAATTTCTAAGTAATTAAAACATCATCACTTTAAACACAAATTAACGCTGTGATACGACGCAGTAAACAGTATCTTACCCTAATTTCTACAACAACCACAGGCGGCGCTGGCAGCAGTAAAACCAGCTCTTCAACTTGAAATACCTCAAGACACCAACTCTTAAGATTAGCGCTTTGCCGTAAAAATAAACCACAATGTAAAGAGTTTAACATCGAAACACAACAATCCGAATTATTTTATCTATGTGGTCATTCACTGTAAACACAGGGAATAAATTCTGACCCAATTCGCTTCCTGTTAGATTTGCGATAGTTTTCGATACATAAAGTCGAGAGATGGCGGGCGTCGCGACGGAAAGTAGTCAGGTAGTAAAACTATGTTTGCACTGAGACGAGATGAAGTATTGATAGAAGGTAACAGCCGTAAAGACGGTCATATTTCCGGATTTTAACTAACTTCTTCCACGTCGAATGAGAAATGTTCTAACTTTGGTCATCGATGTAAAATTCAGTGCTTTCTTTTAAATTTTACACTCAGTTTCTCAAGAAATTTCGAACTCTGAAACATACATTGTTTCATTGGTTTTAATTCATTTATTCGTAGTTTTCCTACTTTTTCAGAGGAAACATTTTAAAAACTAAACTAGATGTGAAAATGCGCTCAACGACATTAAATTCTTTACATAAATGTGTATTTTGACCTGCTACATTCAATGGTAAAGTCCTTAAGTGCATATATTTTCTAGTTTTAGAGATATTTTGCAAGATTGTTTTATGAGAAAATTTTGGCGAAAATGTTTGAAAATGTACAATTTGCTGGAAATTATTTTATAAGTTAAGTAAAGCCCGCGAAACTTTATGGCTGGTAGCACAAGCTCTGTTTTTGGGTGTTCCAAGAGCACGGTTTTAACATATTAGAGATAGCTAAAACACCCAAATTCATCATCATCTGTGGCGCTACAGCCCAAATCGGGCCTGGGCCTACCGGACACACCGAGCCGCAGTTTTTACACTGCCGTACTGCCGGTTTTCGTAGTCAAATGCTACATTATTTAAGACGTATAAGTGACTAGCTTATAGCGCCCGAGTGTGATAAATATATGTAACTGTATTTTATATTTTACGACAAATCACACATTGTCGACAGGCGGATTCGAACTGACGAACCTTGGCTCGGGTGACGTCACAGTATGTTATGAGATGTGCCTTAACACGCTCGGCCACCGCGCCTGTCACCCAAATACACTGCTCTTAAAACAAACAAAAACAGAGCTTGTGCTACCACCCAATGTCTTAAAGCGCATCTTTATATCTCTTTTTTTAGATATATACTGAAAAATCTGATGATATAACCTTGTTAGAAAATTTAACTTTTCCGGAAACTATGTCTTAAAACCAAACCAGATATTAAGATGCACTTAACGGCATTATATCCCCCGTGTCCTAATTGACTTTTAGCAAATTCTAACCGAGTTTTGAAGGTTGGAAGATACTATAGAATACAAGTAATTATCCCAAGGAAATTAGTGGAATGAAACCCGATAATATTGAACGTATTGTCAGGTATCTCGTGCAAAATTCTTGCAGCCATCTGTTTCTCGCATATATTCAAATCAGCTATAACTGTGTCGTGTTCTCGTTTCGGCAAAGTTTCCCGGGCGCTGTTGCTTAGGATTCATGTAGAAACTTTTAATAATAAGCGCGGGGTAGTCTTTTTCCTTGACGCAATTTGCGAGTGCGAGTGAAACGGAGAATTTGTTTGCGATTTGTGCTCTCATTGAGAAGTGTTTGTTGTTTTTATATTTTTTGTTTTCTGTTGGACCAACTCGTTATAATTATGTTTTTAATGAGTTGGGAATACGCCGTCTTCTACGGTTTGTTTTGCTTTTAATGTTTCTTAATATTTTTTACATTGCTAGATTTTCAATTATCTTCTTAATTGTTTCTTTTTTAAAAATTTAAACGAAATAGTTACTTGGGCACGTTACTAATTTACCACTAAACTGAAACTAAATAATTTCTTGTTTAACATTATTCTTAGGGTTAATTTCTACATTTCCCAGACTATAAAACGATTCTAAATTAGTTTAGAAAAAGTGTATTAAATAGAAATTGTTGCTAACTTTAATAAAGATTTGGTTCATATGTGGATGAACTTGCGTATATTATTACTCGTATATACAGGCTGTTTCACAACTTAGAGCAACAAATTTAAGGGTATATTCTGTACGACGTGCTGATCATGAAACAAAAAGAATTTTTTTTATATTCGAAAAATTAAGGGTTGTTTATCTAAAACATTTTTTGTAGTCCTGCACTGGATTCGCTTTCCTATTAAACACAAACAATAAAGTAGGTATCAACTACGAAAGAATTATTACACAATTCAATTATTAGCAGTTATTTATAATAGAATTTTATTTAATTATTAACTTTAACGTAATCATCCACCCAGTGGCAGTGGCAACGAAAAATTTTGGACTGAGAAACATGGAAAATAGTTTTGCGATTTAAAAAAAAATTCTTTTTGTTTCATGATCAGCACGTCGTACAGAATATACCCTTTAATTTTTTGCTTTAAGTTGTAAAACACCCTGTATTTTAGTAGACGGTAAACTCTAAATGTGGTTTGCTTACATAGTGTTGTTACTAATAGGGGGTCGTATGAATTGCAACATGAAATGGCCAATACTATCTAATTTGGTATTTGCCTTTTAAACAAAAAATTGTGCATTCAAATCATGCTGATACGATTATTAATGTGTGGTTCGAGTTCTACTATAAGTTAATGTAATTGGGATAAAGTTCCTGTTGTGCAGAATAGAAAATAAATAAAGTTCCATTCAGTTTGGATAAAACTGTAAATTATTTGTTATGTTGCGTGTAACTATTTAAAGTTGAAACGAGTAACATGGTGGTTGGTCGCAGTGAGAAAGCCGAGAAATAATAGAAATTTTGCGAGCGGTTGGCGTAGGACAATTATAAAGTAAGCTAGATTTCCGTACAGGGTGGAAGAGCGTGCGTCGTCGTGAGTTTGCAGCCGTCAGAGCCGCGTGCACATTACATTCATTCGAGTAAGAACTTGCGAAACACGTAGCAATCTCTCGACGTTTAAATAACTTAATGAAGATTTCTGTTTCGGAGCGTAAACGGGAAATTTCCGAATTAATAAACCCAGCGTCGCTCGAATAAACATGCTCCATGTTTCGTTTTCTCTCTGATAATTCATTTTCTCTTGAATCGTGCATAATTCAGCTTCTCGACTCTTAATTGTTTCTTTTTGCATCTGAATAATCAAGGCGGCGCCGCGGCGAAAAGTGGATTCTCATTGTTCCGTGAAATTCTTCTTTTACAGTCGAAATTATTTGAAAAATTGAGACAAAAGATGACTGATCAACTTATTTATACGTCGACGAACGCTTTACAGCCTGTATTGATTTTGTGCGTCGGATTTCTATAACGAGTCGCGTGACTCTCTTCTCTCGCCCCGACTCGAATTATTGTTGCGATTTATTTGAAATGTCAACAAAGAATACAAACTCATTCACGGGCATTAACTTACTTGATTTTTATAATCGTTTACTCCCATTTAACATTCATTCGACAAATCACAACGAACAAAGAAACATAAATAAATTCATTTAGTGACGGAATGCGATTGACTTAACTTTGCTCTGTTGGAAAACGTTTGCCTTTTTTACATTTCAGGAATTTTGTAACTATTTACTGTCTGTAGGTAAATAACATTTTAAATATTTCACAATTCATTTTCATTAAATTCAATGGAATGTTTCAATGAAACAAATATTTTTAAATTGGTCAATTACAAAAATGGTAGAACCACGTTCCTCAATCCTAAAAACAAAGCTAGTCACCATTGCCCATTTAATTTTCTTAATATATCCAAACCATTACAACCATCAGTAATTTGAGATACCAATTTTTCAAAACAAATCCTCGTTCTTCCAAAATAAACTTTGAAATTATCTTCACGCAGTCATTCTCTTATAGACAAACTACTGACTGTCTTATGCTGCCAAAAAGTTTGTGAGCCATTTTCAGACAGTCGTCTTCCTAAACATTTAGAAGTTTTACTAAGGAACTTGTACTTCCAAATTAGATTTTGGAATAATCTTCAAGCAGTCAACTTCTCATAAAAGATCTCCTAAAGTTTTTCTATGAAACTTATACTGCCAAAAAGTTCTTGAGGCTGAAGTCTTTCTGAGGTACAAGTCCTTACAAAATAAATTTTAAACTAACCTTCAAGCTGACAGCCTCTTACAAAAAATTTTAAAGTTTTCTAGCTGCCAGATAAGTTTCTAATCTTTTTTTCAAACAGTCATCTTAAAAAAAAACCTGAAGATCTTTTAAAGGATTCACTTCCCCAATAGTTATTTGTATACTAAGGGTATAAAGTCGATTATATCAATTTCTTTTTATAAAGTACAAAATATATACAAGTATATATTTTTTTCTAGGGTTGAAAAGATTTACTTTCTTCTCTAAATTAAGCGAAGAAACTTTTACTTTCTGACTAGATCATAAAAAATATTCGTTGTAAAAAACAATTAATTATATGTAAAGGGAAGAAATTAAGATATTTCACCTAAATGAAGAAAGATACTTTCTTCACTAGGTATACATATAATTTTTTCTCGGTTCTATCAAAAAACCAAATGGCTTACCTAGAGAAGAAAAATTCAGTTTCTTACTTTGGCATAAAAAATATCTCTTTTTGTTTCTCTAAATTTAAGGAAGAAAATTCTACCTTCCAATAACATCGAGAAAAAATACTTTGCAGACCATTGACAACAGCAACTACCAGCAAAGAACTTTGGTTTACACTTGTTCATCAAACAAATATATCTTAAATATTCTTCAGGTAGTAAATTTCATATAAAATATTTCTGAAGTGAACTACTATAAAGAAAATTGTAAATTATTTGTCATGTATCCCAAAAATACTTCTAGTACCCTATTATTTGATGAAAAAATAATTCAGATATATGTGACAGCGAAAAATATACTGAATTAAGTATTAAAAGCACCTACAGAAAATGAAGTCCAAGCATCCAGATGTCCGAGCTTACAATACCACCAATATCCAATTACTTGTTCACTAATAATATCCTCGACGTGCTGGTCTCTACTGCTGGAGCTCCTCATGCTCCTCGAACACGATCCTAGCTCCACTTCGTGACTTCCTCCGTCTTAATGGACTACAAGGATCAGCCGCTCGCTCATAAAAATAGTTGGAGGAATGTGTTCGGTGGCGAGTTGATCGATTCGAGCGCTGCTGCCCGTGGGATTATAAATTATTGAGGTGGTCTACGTACCGAGCCTGTTTAGCACGTGTGCTCCTGGTTCTAATTTATAGCTGGGATGAAGTTGGGCTGGAAGTTACTGCGTTACCCTGGTGGGGAGCGAAGGTAGGAAGGGTTTGCCGATGTGTTTAATTCAAGCTGACGGCCCATCGACGTGTTTGGAAAACGATACGGTGTAGCCTGGCGACCTTTGCTGACCTGTGTCAAATTATTGGTACTTGTCAGTCCATATTTTACCTAATATTTATTTCTGTAATACCGAAATAAATTTGCAAAAATTGACGGGTTTGTTACAATTATGAATTTGGGTGAACAGGATTAAAGGATCATGCTTTTCCATATGGTGGGACATGGAGTAATAGTATATTACATAATAAGTCAGGAAAGTGATGCTTTACTTGACGAAGCGGTTGTTTGAAGTACGAGGCCGTTAGGTCGAGTATTTTAATTCGCTGAGTCAAGTAAAACACTTTCGTGACGTATTATGTATACTATTTTTTCTGAAATCGTTCATATTTATATTTTATCAATATAATTATTAATAAATATTTCAAAATGGTTAATTTTTTGGTAAGAATCATATTGGCAGCAAACTACATGTCCAAGGTGATAACAAAAGTTGTTGAAAACAACATCTTATGTGAAAAATCTATTGAACATAATTGTGTCAAAAGTAATATTGTTGAGAGAGAAGATTTCTTTATAATGTTGGAAAATATAGATGAAAATGAGTATTTTCAATTACTCCTCCTGAAATCTTAAATCAAGCAACTGCGGTTGTTGAAAATTTATTACCGAGCAAGTCCAAAGACCGATATGATAAAGAGTATGAAATTTTCATGGATTGGAAAAAGCAAAATAAAGGAAATATTTTGTTAGAAAATGTGTTACTTGCTTATTTTATTCACTGAATTTCCTAGTAATTTATCGATTGCAACAAACAATTTCGCTTCAAATTCGCCAGTGTCATGCATAAATTTTAGTAACTTAAGCAATTGTATATTTAGTATTAACGTTATTGATAAAAATAAATAAAGATCTTATTAAATTTTTTAGTTATTTAGTTTATTTATTTGAGTCAGGTAAAGTACTTTCCTGACTAGTCAAGAAAGTAATTTACCTGACTGTTTTGCAAATGTTTTGGTAAACACTTACTTTCCATACTTAAATGCGTCAGGAAAGTAGTCATTTTCTTGACGATTTCAGAAAAAGTTATTTATAAACATTATTTATTATTAATGGGGTAGGTGGCTCAGTGGTATCGTGTCGGCCTGTAGATCTTGAGAACCCTGGTTCGATCCCTACAGTCGACAAACAATTTTCACCAATTTATATCTACCCTTGTGGCTCCCCCTCCACTTATATCTTTGGGGCCGTGATTTGACGACTGGTAACCGCACTTTACGCGAAAAAATATATCACTTACCGAGATCTGCTTAGACAGAGTGCCACACCCAGTAATGGGTAAATGGCGTGATGATATTTTTGTGAATAATTAGAAACAAGAGAAAAACATGATATGCAAAGGCTATTTATTGAAAAATTATAATTAGGAGGTAGATATGATGAGTAATGGGTAGCAGTTCTCCTTTATTGGGGAAACCTTACAACGTAAAAAAGAACTAGAAATTCTCCCTGCGGTTCAGTCCGCTTTTGTAATATCCGTAACGGGGGAATAATGCTTAGATGTAATTGAAAATAATCAGATTTCATGTAAAAATATCCGTAAGAGAGTAAAGCGAAGGTCCGCGTAGCGCTCCAGAACACTGTTATGAAGAAGAGCGTAAAAAGAAAGATAAAACTTATGAAAAACATTATAAAGCTTCTTTAAAGTTCACCCTCGAAATTCTAATGAACACAGAAGGAACAAAAGGTGTAAGTTTGAGTTCTACGGCGTCATTACAATAACATTAAATCTTATAACACCTGTAAGAACAACGCGAGATTTCCAGGATTGGAATCTGGCGCTCGAGTCGCTTGTGAGAATTTGCCGCACCTGTTTTTAAAGCCATTACTATTTACGATTGTAAATGATCATGATTGCATAGCTCAAACCCTCGTAAGATATTCAAGCACTTCGCGAATGCACTTTATACCGGAAATGATGGAAATGAAAGTTGCTACTCGTAATGTTACGATATTTGCATTTTACCAACACAACATTACATGGCTACTTCCTACTATTTCCAATCATATTTCATACTAAACTCATATTTGATTTAAAGTTTTATTATGTCCTTCACAAGACAACACAAACATTTGTTCCGCTCTACTTATTACAAACATAAAAATAATAACATCACCGTTCTTCCGCCGACTGCTTTATAGCTAAATTTATTTACTTATTAATTTATTATCTCGTCAAAAAGTAAAAAAATGCATTGCAATGGAAGAATAATTTGACATTAGTGATATCCAAGTGATATCTATCAAAAAAATTTGAAATCTTATCTATTTACTAATTCATTTCTTAAGATTTTATTGTTTAATAGACTAGTAAAAAAATTGTGTAACCTTCGACAAGGGAAATAAAACAGTACCTTTAACAAATATAGTGTCAAAATTTTCCCTTGATTTACAAATAACTATTGTTACTCTACACAATAGGAACATAATTCCAGTTGTAGTACAAGAGGTCAATAGTTTATAGTGAAATTTGAACCATTCAACATAAACGTATTTAAAAATAAATAAATAATAAAATATTAAATAAACACTTGGCTAAGTCTCACAAAATTCATTAACTGTGCTGGCCAGTCTCTGACGATGCCCTCATAAGGTGATTTGGAGGCTGAATTTTGTGAGACTTAGCCAAGTGTTCATTTAATATTTTTATTAAACCTAGTTTCACCAAGTGTATGGATGACAATTAATTTTGTCTTTGTTGTTATTTAAATTGTTATTGCGTAGCTTTTCCTTTTTTTCGGTAGATGGCATGGCCTGTTCCACAGAACTTCTCATGTCATCTTACCGTTTATTAGAGATCTTATTCTCTGCTGGCACAGTTCTTCACGTGAACTTTGTTCTAGGTGAAGAAGTGAGTTATACCTTACTGATGAGCTCCAATAAGTGCGAAACGCGTCTATGGTTACTAACTGTGCTGGCTAGCCTCTGACGATGCCCTCATAAAGTGACTTGGAGGCTGAATTTTGTGAGACTTAGCCAAGTGTTCATTTAATATTTTTATTAAACCTAGTTTCACCAAATGTATGGATGACAATTTTGTTTTTGTTTTTATATAAATGTATTTTTTTGTACTCGCATATGCGAGTACATAAGTTGAAATCAGCGAGATTGGATCGCATGACCTCTTGCTTATTAATTGGTAAACATTTACTCAATGACACCTAGTATTTTTCTTATTTGGGTGGCAAGCAAGAAGTCGTGCGTTCAAGCCACGTCTACTTTGACTTAAATTAAAAAAAAAACAATAGTATGTGAATGGGTCAGGCTACTATAATTGGGATTAACTTCCTATTATGCAGAGTAACAAATGAATAAAATTATGTTAAATGTTCTACATAAAACTAACATTAATTTTTGATAACTTTTAACTAGTAAAACATGTTCTATATCTAACTGAGATTCAAATTAATTCCGTACATTAAAATATTAATTCCTGCTAAAACTCTCGCGCAAACTTCTCTCGTACTAAACTTAACCTGAACACAAACCATGAGTGTCTTTGTACTTCTGTGAGGAAGAAGAAAAATCGTCAATCTTTCTTGACGATGAAGACACGCCACCGAGTTGCCAGCGATGGCAGCAGCGCCACGGCAGGTGGCAGGTGCGTCTAGGGAGAAATGACACGCAAGTGCGTACACGCGTGGTGACTAGTTCTAGTTGTTCTTGTTAAAGGGCGCTAAGTTGGAGTGAGGAAGGTACGACGAAGTTTGAGGGTAAAGGTTGCGCAGGTGTGGGAGATGTTGATGAAGGGCTCTTGTAAATGATTGCAGTTTTTTGAGAGAAATAAATTTTCATTTGGAATTGGGACATTTACAGAATGAAGGCAATGCTGAAGAGAATTTATAACATTGCGTCATTCCGTTTCATTTATTTATTTAGTGAAATAAATATCAATATTTTATTCTTTCCTACGTGGTACAGATCTGCAATTGCAGATTATGACACGGTGAGATATACAGGGTGTTAAAAAAGTTCCGGGACGGTGAAATATCTCGAGAAATACACATCGAATCAAGAAACTAAAAAACACGTGTTTCATATTTTGCAAAAACCTATCTAAGCACACCAAACACAAACCCCAACTTCCACCCCCAGGGGGTGAGGCGGGGGGCAAATTTGAAACCTTAAATCGGAACCCCCATTTTATATTGCAGATTCGTATTTTGCGAAATAAATAAGTTAATTTTATCTAAACCTTTTTTCCAATTCGGAATAGATGGCGCTCTAATTGCAAGGGGACAATCTGCAATAAAAATGGGGGTTCCCATTTAAGGTTTCAAAGTTGCTCCCCCCGCCCCACCCCCTGGGGGTGGGAGTTGGGGTTTGTGTTTGGTGTGCATAGATAGGTTTTTGCAAAATATGAAACACGTGTTTTTTTGTTTCTTGATTCGATGTGTATTTCTCGAGATATTTCACCGTCCCGGAACTTTTTTAACACCCTGTATATGTAGGTATTTATCTGAAGGAGTTTAATTTACCATAGAATTGCTGGTATCTCAGTAAATAATTTTAATAAACTGTTTCACAGATTTTGACACTGCTATTGTCAAGTTCTTTCGAAAACACTATAGATGAATATAAGTATAGTATAATTTTAGTTTGAGAGTTTAATATCTTAACAATATCTCGTAATTAACATCTCAATGTTGTAGTAGTTTACACATTAAGATACGCGTGAAGTTGTTGTGTGCAAAACAAATGAGTAACCAACCAAACTTATACAAATTTCAATCTGGTTCACGGGCCTGCGGTCAACCACTTCCAGAGGTTCTACTTGTTTTGTTCCTAAGTTTAGTTAACCGTTAACCATGAGTCGACTGGTCGACTACTTCATCGGTAAAGGCAAAGCTACCCCAAAAATAACTTACTGAAGATACATCCCTGTTATTTATTTATTTGCTACTCTACATAACAGGAACTTAATTCCAATTACAGTAGCTTACTACTAATTAAAATTACCTGTAAGGCTTTCTCAATACTTTTTGATAGCCGTTGGTTGATGGATTTCACGCGCAAAAATATATCACTTACCAACAGTGTTTGATTAACCAATAGGCAGTACTATGCAATTACCTAGGGCCCACCGTAAAAAAGAGGCCCCACAAATTTATTTATTTTTTTAAATTTTACAGTTCAGCGAGTTGAAATGCAGAAAATGCTTCTTCTGAGTTGACCTTTGGAGTAGTTATTGCAAATGTTTGTTTTTCTTTATGAATAATTATATTATATCAAGTTTTATGTTCGCTGTTTTTTTCAATTATGAATAAAGTTTATTTGAATTCAAATTATTGTATTTTCATGCGGAGGGCCCCTCATATGCGATTGCCTAGGGCTTCGCCTAGTGTTAATCCGGTACTGATTACCAAGATCTACTAAGGCAGAGTGCCATGCGATGATGTATTTATTACAGTAGCTTCTAGAGAAACGTAATCGTATTTTTTAATATAAGTTTAAATCAGCAAGATTTGAATCTGTAATCTCTAGAGGTTTAGTAGGTACAACGAACTGATTATTTATAGTGAAATCAGAATGTAGTTTTGAAGGAAGAGAGAATAGTGTTATGGCGATCGTTTAAGTTTCGGCGATGTCCAGTATATTCAGGGTGTCTGTCGTCTCTGCCGCAATAGTGATGGCTTGTGTAATAGGAACCCATAATACAGACGTCCCGACGTTCTGCCGTCACAGCTAACTCGACTCAAACTGCAATCAATTATTGGACACACACATACACATATTGGATGTGCTAGTGAGCAATTCCCACTATGTCATTCTGACGGTCGTTTTGCATTGGATTCTAATTTGTGTTTAATAGCGCCACTAAATCTGTTCCTATCTGTAAATAGATTTCTGTTAGTGCGATGTCTGATTCACTCTAAATAGTGCTTCTATACTTTTTTATTACCATTTTATGTTCGATCATAATAGGGAACAATTTCTTTCTAAATTTATTCGATGAAATTTTACTGACATGAATTACTTTTATTTCTAAAATTCTGTAGAATATTTAGATATGTTTCTTTACAAATATTATTAAGAATAATTCTTCACGATTCTGTCAAGTAGTAAAGTCCCAATACAAGAACGAAAAGGATGCTTTTCATCCCTAGAGAAATAAAATAAATAAAATATAAATATATCATCACGCCTTTAACCCATTACTGGGTGTGGCACTCTGCCGAAGCAGATCTCGGTAAGTGATATATATTTTCGCGTGAAGTGCGGTTACCAACCGTCAAATCCCTAAAGAAAGAAAGTTTATTTTCCTTTTCTAAGTAACTGGAAAATTGTGATAAAATTTGACCGTCGCCTAAATTATAAATAAGGCCTAAAATGTAACGCTGGTTTCTAAATAAAAATGGAGGAACAAATGATGCAAAATTTTGCCGCAAGCAATGCTCTTTCTGACGATTTTATAATACAAAGATTTTAGTTGTTCCAGTTAATTTTTTTGATAGTGGTAGTAAAAAGAAATATATGCTTCTTCAAGTTTTTATAATTCTTATTTTACATAAAATTATTATGTATACAGCATATTATTAATTAATCCTAATTACAGTATAGGGTCCGGACCCGCCTAGCCGCAGTGTGATAGTTATATAATTCTTAGCTTGAATGTGATTCGAACTCGGGATCTTCGGATTCGAATTCTGTAATACTATCCACACTACCGTACTGTATGTTTATAACATAAGTATAATATAGTTCATAAAGATAAGAAAATAAAATATTTCAGCTTCAAATTCTTCCTCCTCGTTTATCTAAGATTAAGTTGTAATGATATGTATATATTTTTTATTCCTTCGACGCGCATTTCCATAAATAAATCTTTAGGGAAAGGAAACAATATCAGAAAAGCAATTCCCAAACACACAGTCCCGTCCGATCCGCCGATCCGCCAATCCGCGACAGATTCACCCAGCGATATTTCAAAACTGACCCAAATATAAGCATAACGTTTTCTCTTTGTTTTTCCTTCATATATCAACGCTCGCAAGCAACGATCGTCAACGAATGCTATTTCAAATTTATCTACGACTTCACGAGACAGACAATTATTTTATTTATTTACTACGTTGTACAACAGGAACTTAATCACAATTACAATACAACGAGTCTATATTTCATTTAAAACACTCTGATATAGCTAGAAGTTGAAGATGGTGAACAAATGTTTCTTGATATAACTCCTGATTTAATGACCATCAAAAGTTTAAGTAATTAAGTTTATGTCGAAATAATTGACTACTTTTATTTATTAAACACGTACTTAGGAATATACAGGGTGTTTCACAACTTAGAGCAACAAATTAAAGGATATATTCTGTACGACGTGCTGATCATGAAACAAAAAGAATTTTTTTTTAAATCGCAAAACTATTTTCCATGTTTCCCAGTCCAAAATTTTTCGTTGCCACTGCCACTGGTGGATGATTATGTTAAAGTTATTAATTAAATCAAATTCTATTATAAATAACTGCTAATAAATGAATTGTGTAATTATTCTTTTGTAGTTGATACCTACTTCATAGTTTGTGTTTAATAGGAAAGCGAATCTAGTGCAGTACTACAAAAAATGTTTTAGTTTAACAATCCTTAATTTTTTGAATTTAAAAAAAAATCTTTTTGTTTCATAATTAGCACGTCGTACAGAATATACCCTTTAATTTTTGCTCTAAGTTGTGAAACATCCTGTATAGATGAATGTTATTTATGTTACTTTGTACAACAGGAACTTAATCTCAATTACAGTACAGGTTCCGGACTCATCGAGCCGCAGTGTGGTAGTTTATATATTTTTGGTTTGAGTATAATTTTGTAAAGTTAACTACATTGCCTTACTGAGTGATTAACTGAAATTAATTACAATTTGAATCAAAATATTTAGCGAATATTTCAAGTGTTTATGCAATCCTGCTGTCCCATTTAATGTGGTAAAATTTATGTAAATATTAATTATGTTTTAAAAAGCAATTTTAAATTGTCTGAAATAAAGAGAGCCCTCAAATATTGCACGGGGTCCTCTTGCAAATTATAGTGTAGTCCTTGATGCCCTTGGCTCGACGCCAGCTCCATCTGCAAACCAAATATTTAATTCAGTGTAACCCAATATCGTTCGAGACATCTTATAAAACTTGTAGGTAGTCTGCTTCGACGCTGTTAAACATTAACCGTGATTGCCCGTCCGAATCCAACTTGAAACGGCTCTGTCTTTCAGGATAATGTCCTGTATGAGATTATGACCGGGTTTAGTATATATCCAGGACCTGACTCACAAGAAATGTCATTACTTTTTCCTCAAGCAATTCAAATTTATTGTAATTAACACATTTTTAAAATGATAAAACTAGCAGACATACTGGGTGTCCCATTTTACATTATCTTATTGAATATCTCGAAATGAAAGCATTTTACCGAAAAGTATGCCGAATCATAATCGTCATGGTTTTGAGGGGGACATCGGATTTTGACAAAATGACCCCCTTAGCCCCCCAAGGGAGACCAGGAGGGGGGTCAACTTAAATTTTTTAAATGGGAACCTCTATTTTTATTGCAGATTCTGAAAGAGCGTTAAAAAGTATGTAGGTTTTATCCGGATACTTTTTCGACCCCCCTCCCGGCCCCCCTTGGGGTGCTAAGGGGCCATTTTGTCAAAATCCGATGTCCCCTTCAAAACCATGACGATTATGATTCGGCATACTTTTCGGTAAAATGCTTTCATTTCGAGATATTCAAGAAGATAATGTAAAATGAGACACCCAGTATATTTCTCATTCTGTAGAAAAGTATTTCGTTTCTGTTTGTCTACACGGATGTGGTTTTACCTTTTGTTATAATTTTGTAAGCTTGCGTGAATTACTGCCATTAATGTCAAGGCTAAGTTAATAACAAATCATGTTTCTATTGATTGAAAAAAATAGTAAATATTAAAAATTATATACGTATCTACATGCATATACATATTTAAACCTGAATATAAAGCGTTTAACTATGAAATATGATATTTAATATTAGTATACGATCCTACTGTATTGAAATAAAAATTAGGATTATTTGAAATAGTATTCAATATGTTTATCATTAAAATATGTATTTCTGTCACGCTATATAATATTAAAGTGTCATTAAATTATCATTTAATGTCAGTTATACGAGTATGAACTACAAGCTTTTTAAATTTAATCAATATCTAATGTATTTGCTCTATTTTTAAACATGAATTAAGAACAAGAAAAACCATTATAGTTAAGTAAAAAACATAAACTTCTTGTACGTAACATTTTTATTTACATCATAATATTTAATTGAGGTTATATAAAATTTACTTATTGACTTTTCTAGAACCAAACGGAAGTTTTAGAAATGAGGGTTCAGGGCGTCAAACCTCACAAACCTGAATAAAAAAATATGACTTCTCTCTAAGACATTCGGTTTCCACTATAAGCTACTGTAATTGTGATTAAGTTTCTATTGTGGAGAGCAGCAAATAAAAAAATTATTAAAATTTTCTTCCTTCAATTGAGAGAAGAGGTAATATTTTTCATCTCTAAGGAAGAAAGAATTTTTTTCTTTTCTAGTGAAATAATGTAATAATTCTTATTTAAATTTACAATTTATTTCTGAAAATTTGACTGTCTGTTAAAGCACTGAAAACAATTATATGTATAACTCGTTAAAAAAGTGTTATTCTTTCCTTAGGTGTTTTATTAAATTAAACGGTACCTTTAGAAAGAGATGTTTACTTTCTTCCTTTATTATTTATTTATTTATGTTACGCTGTACAACAGGACCTTAATCCCAATTACAGTACAGGATCCGCACTCACCGGCTGCAGTGTGCTAGTTCATTTTTAGCTTCAGTGCGATTCGAACTCGGGATCTCCAGATTCAAATTCCGTAATGCTATCCACACCACCGTACTTACGGTTATATGAATAACTGCTTTTTAACAGAATTTTGAAAATAATGTGTGTATCTTTATCGCTGTCAAATGGCCTTTAATTATTTAACAGGAACATAATAAAGTAATAGCAAAATTAACTTATTTCAATATATACGTTGGTTAGGTATTTCCTTCCTGTTATTTACATAGCTGTTTGAAAGGAATTATGATTGTGGATGTCATATCAGAATATTGACGAATATTAATTGTAGGATGTATTTAATGAATACATTTTTAACTTTTCATATTTATTTTTTATTCTGCCTAACAGAAATTTAACGTAAATACAGTAGCTTATAGTGGAATTAGAACCACTCAGATTCAATAGTATGTTATGCATCAAGGGAGGGAAACAAGGGATTATTCCCGCGTGTGAAGTAGTCAAACCGAGACGTAAGCGAGGGCCGAATGTTCGAGCTGAAGTCGAGGTTTGCCAACTTCACACAAGGGATAATCGCGCCCTCCCGTGAAGCATATTATACTTTTCGTAACAAGTGCACAAAAATTACTGTCTTATCGGGACAAATGTCAAATATGGGTTGCGTAACTAGTTACCTAGGAAACGCCGCAAACAGCTAATAATCGTAGTCTCTAGGGAGAGAAACATGCTACCTAGGGAGAGAAACATAATGTTTTCATAACATGATGTTTCCCTCCCTAGGGGAGAAAAGCAGTGTTTCTCTCTCAAAAATTAGGGAATAAGACCGTGTTTCTTGTGCATGTGTTACGAAAATGTATTTTTTGATAGAAGTAGAAGTCAAAGAGATTTGAACACAGGATTAATTAATTAACGCAAGTTTTTCAATTGTCTGTGTGATATACATCGTAATATTATCGTAACTTTTGAATCAGTTTTTAATATTTGTGAATTTATATCGTCTGTTGTAGGTTGGCGAAGGTGTGACATAACATAAACTATAAAGTGTTTTCATTAGCAGGTCATTTATTAAAAAGTTTAGTTACGAGTTAGTTTACGTGCTGCTATTATCAGAGTCCACTATTAGGTTATAAATAATTCAGCGAAGCATATATTTCACTTGTACGTATGAGCACATACTCGTGTAATAATAAGGTTCATTAAATATCTATGTTCTGGTCAAGCACTTCACACCCCCTCCTTGTATTGCCAGGCCGGTCCTGCGCTCTTAATTAAATAATTTATATACGGTGCACAGTCGGCTAACGTCTTGATGTGTTGAACGTGTCTACTAAATGCAATCGTGGCACTTAAGTGCGAGTATTAAAGCGGTTGAATTTGATGTACGAACGTAAAACATGGTCGTAGCTTTGACCCAAGAACGCGCAAAAGTGCTCGCGCTTCCCCAGAGAGGGAATTTAGAAACGTGAGGAGTTAATAAAGGTAGTTCTGTGCTGTATGAAGGCACAAGTCTTTCAGATTCCAGCCAACAAGCTACTTTCTTACTTGCGCTAAGTGCCAAACTTCATGAACTTGTTTTCTTTCATTTTGTAACGTGGCAATTATTACCATCTAGATTTACTGCCACCAGTGCTGAAGTAATCTGTCATAAATGCCGCTGAATTACTTCTTCAACTACAAGAACATATAAACTATTTAGTTTTATGATATTGTTCAACACATTTGTGGCATTTTCAAGGTATTATTTTATTTATTTTTAACTTTATACAACAGGAACTTAAAGTGGAATCTGAACTATTTGTATTCTGTTGTATATTTAGTTCAAGTATTGCCTGTGAGACAACAGTCCTACCATTGTGCTACAACTACTCAATATATTCTTATAGTAAAGTGTAATTATCTAACATCAACTTATAACTTTTAAAAATGTAGGGAATGAGCCACAAGGGTAGTTAAACAAACTTGAAATAATTTATTTCTAGCGCCTCCACCAATAGATGCAAAACAATGTTTAATATTGTTTATTTAATTTAGGATATAAGATTATGTTATTCAATGAGCCATGCCACGCTTGTTAAAAACTATACTTTTTTATGACTACTGAACTAAATAAATTTTACAAAATAGTTATTTGTGTATTAAGAGCGTAAAGTGATTCCTTGTTACTCGCGCTGCAATAGTGCAAGAGGAACAAAGACACTTTATGCTCGTGATACACACATAATTTTTTCTACGATTGCAACTTAAAATTATTTAAAAACGTATACGTAATGAAAATAAATTCGTTCTGTCAACTGTCAATATGACAAGTTTTTATTTTGTTTGTATCCCTAGTAACTATTAAAATAAGCGCGTATTTAATATCTTTTTCGCGCGTTGCCATTGGAGACGCACAAAAAAGATATTTTTCGTTTTGTTGCACAGAAAATGTCAACTTTACGATGACAAATGAGAGCGTAATTGTCAACTTTTCATAGTAATCGTAGAAAATTATTATTTATTAGAAATAAATAAATAATTAACAAAACATGAACTAAAGAAGGAAATTAATTTAAATATTTAATTCAACTAAAACTGCTCCCTTACCTCCTTGTTATAGCTATCCAGTATTTACCCTAAATAAATTAAATTTCATCCCCTATAAAACTTAAGGGTAAAACACCTACTAACCTATAACAAATAAATATTGAACGCGAGTACGAGTAAATATAAGCAACTCTCGGAGTGGTAGTGCTAGAGCAGCGGCGGAGGTGGTGACTGGAATGGCCGGTGATAGCGTGCATCCCCGGTAGTAAATTCCCGGGTAATTGACAGGGTGCGCGTTGGAGTGAGATCTGCGCTTACAGCGCCCAGCAGTCCGGCCTAGTATGTTTAGGCAACAGTTTTTAATTGTCGAGCTGTCTTCGCCCGCTAATAAATTCCATCAAAAAGCTTAATTTATGAGCTTGACTTGAATGGACTAGCGACATGCAAAGCGCGAACTCACTCGCCTGGATTTCTACCGCAGGGTTGCACAAACATACGAGAGAAAAAAAAACTAAATAAATACATCAGGAACTTAATCCCAATCACAGTAGCTTATAGTGAAATCTAAACCCTTTAGACCCCAACTTTTTTTTTTATATAAGTCAGCGAGATTTCGACTTACGACTTCTTGCGATTTATCGCGGTTCACATAATTTTACCCCTTTATGGAGTAGGTGGCTCAGTGGTATCGAGTCGGCCTGTGGATCTTGAGAACCCTGGTTCGATCCCTACAGACGACAAACAATTTTCACCAATTTAAATCTACCCCTGTGGAACCCCTCCACTAATATTAAGTTATAAACAATTTATATCATCTATACAAATGCAAACTGTCACATACATATTTTAAACTTGATTTTAATTTTAACAAAGTAAAATATAATATCTATACTTTTTTTCGTAGGAGCAGAATTTAATATTGCATATTTTTCCTACAAAGTAATCAGGAAACAATAATTATAGAAACCTTATTTCTTATGTTATTCTCCTGTTTTTGTAAGACATTCTGTATAATTCATTTGTAAAATAAGTTTAAAAAAATATCGCATTGTCTGCCATTTATTGCAACAACATTTTATGTATTTATAGTTATAGTTTAATCCGACATAAATAAACAGACCCATAGAATAATTTTAATTCATAGTTAAACAGTTTACTTTCTAATTATGAATTATTATAAAGTTGGCAAAATACTACAGGGAAAATATAGAATTATATTTTAGTATCAGCATAATGTTGGTGTTATGAGAATAGCAAGTGAAGTTTATAAGTATAATTTGTAAAATCTGTCTTTCATATGAAAATGTATCTTGGTGGATAATGCTCTACAAACTCCAGTGTCCCTCGTCCCGCCGCCGCCGCCGCCGCCGCCGCCGCCGGCGCCCCCGTCTGCAATAAAACCAGCTTCCAACTTAGGCTGGAGATATTGTTATTCTTGATTTAAATTAGAATTTGAACCGTGTCGTGGGAGTCGGTAACAGCCTGATTTATGCAAAGTTTGTTGTAGCTAAAGTTAGGTAAAATTTTGTATTGTTTGGATTATATGGTGTGCCGCATGTATGCTTGTAGGGAGGCTCTGGGGCGCTCCGGGGCGCTCCGGGAGCTCCGGGACTTGTAGAGGTTTCCAGAATGACAAACTAAATGTACAGAAAAAAATGATTGAATGTGTTTGCTTTATTATTTTTACTACTATAGTGCTAAAATATTTATATTATTATGTACTCAGTTTCAGTGCAAAAAGTGTTTATTACACCACGTGCAATAATGGCCAATTATATTATATGAGAATATGAGAAATATGTCATTATACAAGTATGATAAACAATATTTTATCTCACAGTAGCTGTTGTTGTATAATCAAGATTATAAAATAATTGTTAACATGATTTCAGGCTTTAGTGCAAAATAAAAAATAAATTTAAATATTTATTTAATTCCTTTTTTATTATTGATAAATTCGACGTTTCGGTACATTATTTAGACCATTTTCAAGCAATAAATTGTTTAAATTAACATTGAAGTTACAAAGTACAATTTTACAATCAAAAACTACGCTTTTGGAAGACAGAATAAAAAATGCTTTATCTTTAGAAAAATTTTTATTCTGACTGAAGTATGTGACGATTTATATTCTCACCCTTTTTGTGCACCCCTAGGGTTGTCGTGCGCGTGCTAATTTCACTTATACGGCCCTGCCTTATTTTAGTCTCCGCCCAAACTCACGCGGAAGGGGCAGGGTTTTTATTATTTTATTTTTTTGTGTTTTTCCCCGTGGATAATTTTATTCCCCTGTTTCATGAAAGTAATTTCACAGGCCACTAGATATAATGACAGGAAATTTATTTTTTCTTTGTTAATTTAATTTGTTTATTTGCATATGAAAATTACACATTCAATTAATGCAAAAGAAAGTTACTGAATCACGAGATGTTGGTTCCTTTTTTACTTTAAAGTGCATAGCAAAAATATGTTTACTTGAAAATATTGTTACAGTATAATTTTTGTTTTAAAATGTATAAAGTTACTAGAATAAATATTATTGCGAGAATAACATTACAATTCGGAAATTTGTACAAAATTCTCTGTTTCATTATTATAATATATATAAAAATAAAATAAAATTGGGAAATACTGAATACTTAAATCCCTAACAATAGACCCGCTGAGAAGGCCATAACGGAGTATCTTTGAACATACCATATTAATATTATATTTGAAAAATGTTGAGTTTCATAACTTTGAGTTTGAAACTATTTTTCTACGACTTGTATTGTAAACTTCCTTTCCGTGTATTAACAGATAAATAATAAAATAAATATATCATCACGCCTTTTACCCATTAGTGGGTGTGTCACTTCGCCGTAGTATATCTAGGCTCCCAAAGATATTAGTGAAGGTAATTTTAATGTGTTGAAATCGTTAGGAATCGAATCCGAATTCTCAAATATAATCCACCTCCCCCCTAAAAATGATAACTTCTCTGAATGAAATATTTAAAATGTCTTCTCTAGAATCCCACTTGAAAATCAGAATATATTCTGTGGGTTTTTTGCGTGTAGATTGGCGCAGACCACACACAACGCCAGCTAGATATTTGCTTTAATAGGGCTGACCCTATTCCGGCGGCGGAATCGTGTAACCCAATTCAAACATACAGTGTAATTCAACTTAATAACGTGGGCCCACATATGCAGCTACAGCTTCATATACATATATTTGCATACATCACATATTGCGTCTTTAGACAAATTTATATTAGTCAAATAATACGAGCGTACAGCGGTAATGTGCTTTTACTTGGGGTCGCATTACTAGCCGACATTATTTAACACCTACCGGAGATTCATATTAAAGCAGGGTTCGTAAATATCATGATATTTATAATAAATATCAAAATATCTGATATATAGGATATATATCAGATAAATATCACTTTTTGGATATTTATTTTTTAATTTAAGTTTTTGTACACATTTAGAAAAACTGAAAAATTCGAAAAATTTCACTTATCCGGAGGCTATATCTCAAAAACTAAACAAGATATGGAAATGCGCTCAACGGCGTTGAATTCCCCGTGTCCGAATTGACTTATAAGCAAATTTTCATACAATTTTATGCAATTTGATATTTTTAATTATTTCTAAGGGGTACCCCTTTGGTTTTTTCAGATTTTAATTCAATTTTCCCAAAAATCCTTAATCGTAGGATTATTAAAACGAAAATTTACATACATATGTATTTTGACCCACTGAATCCAGTGGTGCAATCTTCAAATGCATATGACTTCTGGTTTTCGAGAAAATGTTAAAAAACCGCTTTTTGCGATTTTTTTGGCGGAAAATTGAAAAAAAATAAAAATCGCTGAAACTATGTTTATAAGTTAACTGAAGCACGAGAAAATTAATGCCGTTGAGCGCGTTTTCATATCACATTTAGTTTTTGAGATATAGCCTCGGAAAAGTAGAAGAACTGAAAAATTCGAAAAATTTCACTTCTCCGGAGGCTATATCTCAAAAACTATTTGATATTTTTATATAATGGATATATATCATTGCAAAAATATGACGATATATATCAAAATAAATATCATGATATATATCGATCGATATATATCTTCGAACCCTGTATTAAAGTAATAAACCTGACTGACTTGAACTTATATCTATAAATACAGGGTGTTTCACAACTTAGAGCAAAAAATTAAAGGGTATATTCTGCACGACGTGCTGATCATGAAACAAAAAGAATTTTTTTTTAAATCGCAAAACTATTTTCCATGTTTCCCAGTCCAAAATTTTTCGTTGCCACTGCCACTGGGTGGATGATTATGTTAAAGTTATTAATTAAACAAAATTCTATTATAAATAACTGGTAACAATTTAATTGTGTAATTATTCTTTCGTAGTTGATACCTACTTCATTGTTTGTGTTTAATAGGAAAGCGAATCTAGTGCAGTATTACAAAAAATGTTTTAGGTTAACAAACCTTAATTTTTCGAATTTAAAAAAAAAATCTTTTTGTTTCATGATCAGCACGTCGTACAGAATATATCCTTTAATTTTTTGCTCTAAGTTGTGAAACACCCTGTATAAGACTGCGTCTGAGTGATATTGATTTCATTATAAGCTACTGAAATTGAAATTAATTTCCAAAATTGTATTATATATATGTAAGATAAATCTTGCCCAAAGTGCCAATAAATCATATAAATCCAAATTAAATTTCCAGTATTCTTAAAATCAAATCACCCTTAATGATACATCTCCCCTAGGAAATATCCTCCAGCTTGCAAATAATTACAACTGTCCATGACGTCACTTGTCACACCATAACCTACCATTCTTACCAACCTTACAAATTCATAAATCACCACTTTGCCCCAGAAGCCATTAGTGCACCTCTGTGGCTATAACAATAAGCGCAATCAAGTCAGGGGTGCGGTGGCAGCTTGCAATGAAAATAAGGGCTGTTGTTATTATGTCAGTGGGGTGACAGGCGTATCCCAGGTGACAGCTACGCGTGTGACTGTCTTATGTTCGCACGGGTATCGATGAATCCGAAGTTTGGTGCGTGCGCGTGTAATAAAATCACACTGCTAAGCATTTATCACGCGGGTTGATGGGTCAGGGTGTAAATCTTCTGTTCGATTGACTTCTAGTGCCTACAGCGATAAACTACTGTAAACATTTATTTCTATAAAATACCTGTATAATTATTATTATTCTTTAAAGAAACGTAAAATGCAAAAGTTAGCTATTGGAGTAGATTACTTAACAAAAAATTAAACATTAATTTTAATATATGTCAGGACCCAAATTTATTCTTAAAAATTACATTTATCAACAAATAGGCTGTCGCGTTTGGAATTATTATCAAAAAAACTAGATTAATAATAAAATATCAAACTAAACACTTGTCTAAGTCACACAATAAATTCAGCCTCCAAGTCAACTTATGGGGCCCTCGTCAGAGGCTGACCAGCACATTTGGTAACCATAGACGCGTTTAGCTCTTATTAAAGCTCATCAGTATGGTATAACCCACTGCTTCACCTAGAACAAAGTTCACATGAAGGAGCTGTGTGACGAAGAACTGTACCAGCAGAGAATAAGATCTTTAACAAACAGTCAAATGACATGAGAAGTTCTGTCGAACCGGCAATGCCAGACAATTCTTTTTGTCTTTGTTGTTTTTTTTTTTAAATTAGAACTAGATTACTTTTCTATTGTAGATGTGTAATACATTAGGATTAAATAAAATTATTAAATAAATTAACTGAAGATGATAAAATTGTATACAAATAAATGTATTAATTATATAAAAATGAAATGGAAAAATTTACATAATTATTCACAAATGAATGTTATAGTAACTAAACAAATTTATTGACGATGGCAAACAACAATCACAACTTATAAACAAAATAAATAAATAAATATATCATCACGCCATTTACTCATTACTGGGTGTGGCACTCTGCCTAAGCAGATCTCGGTTACCTGTCGTCAAATCACGGCCCTCAAAGATATTAGTGGAGAGGGAGCCACAGGGGTAGATTTAAATTGGTGAAAATTGTTTGTCGGTTGTGAGGATCGAACTAGAGTTCTCAAGATCCACAGGCCGACTTGATACCACTGAGCCACCTACCCCATAATCAAATTATGATTACTAAGTTACTAAGTTTCAAGGCAAGACCTATATCTTGTCAATCCACCACTCATTACAATTTATGAATTACGAGAACATAGCAAGACTCCATCTTGCATACCAAACACGAAAGACGACAGCCCTCGACCAAAGCTAAACTACCACTAACTATTTGTTGTTTTTCATGGAACAAGCTGTCAAAGGTAAGAGGGTAGGTCAAATTTATCTAAGGCCAACACACAATTAATAATTTACTCAGATGTGTCATCACACATATTGTTCTAACAAGTGCGACAATTTAGAAAAGCCATAAACTCGATAAATAATAATCGAAGACTACTGAAATTATTACAAACATATGCACTTATAAATTTGATAATCAAAACTCTATAAAGTTAACTTCTAAAACGATAGGTACTTAAGATAACATTTAATTATTCTGTATCTTTTGAAGATGAAATGATAAAGAAAAGTCCTAATTGTAACAAAAAGAATTCTGAATTGTTCCATTTTGATATAGATGTATTTGTTGCTAAAAAGGCTAGAAAGATTTACATATTGGACACAAAAATATTTGCATTTTCATTATGAATTTAAATAGTTATTAGTTACTATATTATTGTCCGTCAGTATGGTGGTGTGGATAGCAATATGGAATTCTAATCCGGAGATCCCGAGTTCAAATCTCATTCAAGCTAAAAATTATATGAACTACTACACTGCGGCTCGGTGAGTGCGGACCCTATACTGTAATTGGGATTAAATTCCTGTTGTACAGAGTAACATAAATAAATAAATAAATTATATCTCGTATTACTCTTTATTATTTGCATCAAAAGTTTTAGTTAGTTTTCGTACTTAGCTATAAGCTACTGTAATTTGGATTAAGTTCCAATTGTGCCGAGTAATAAATAAATAATTGGTCCTCAATTTAATTTTCACTTAGTTAGCAATAAACCAAGCCACTAAACCTATTACAGAAACAACCCTATCAACTAATAAAGTCTCTGTATCTTCGTCGCAGTTGTGATCTGCAGATCGGTTATTTAATTGAGCAGACACAGTCGAATCCATGTAATTTCTCTGGAGCAGACCACGTAATGAACCCTGTCAATCACCCTCACCCACCCCGCACACAGTGGGAACAGCGCCAGGCTCGCGCGTGTCCCAGCATAGCACGTGCTGCTACATGCGGAGCTGCTCATTGAACCCTCGCACCCCCTCGAGCGATGGAGGGTGAAGGCATGCACATGTGGCCATCGAAAAGTTTCCGGTAATCTGTTTGTCTTACAGACAATTGAATGAAGATAACCCTTGCCATGCAATGTTGTCCTGTTCCTGCGGTTAGCAGGATATGCTTCATTTGGTTTGAAGTAATGGAGGGAATGTTAGGTTTGTGTAGTATTTTCTCCAATGTAGTACTACAAAAAAAATTCATTCACAAGCATTTGTCTCTAAAAATGTTTTACAATACTATTAATTGTGAATTGCCGTTGAGCGCGTTTTCATATCACATTTAGTTTTTGACATATAGCCTCGGAATAGTAGAAAAACTGAAAAATTCGAAAAATTTCACTTTTCCGGAGGCTATATCTCAAAAACTAAACAAGATATGCAAATGCGCTCAACGGCGTTGAATTCCCCGTGTCCGAATTGACTTATAAGCAAATTTTCATACAATTTTATGCAATTTAATATTTTTAATTATTTCCCAAGGGGTACCCCTTTGGTTTTTTCAGATTTTAATTCAATTTTCCCAAAAATCCTTAATCGTAGGATTATTAAAACGAAAATTTACATACATATGTATTTTGACCCACTGAATCCAGTGGTGCAATCTTCAAAAGCATATGACTTCTGGTTTTCGAGAAAATGTTAAAAAACCGCATTTTGCGATTTTTTTGGCGGAAAAATGAAAAAAAATAAAAATCGCTGAAACTATGTTTATAAGTTAACTGAAGCACGAGAAAATTAATGCCGTTGAGCGCGTTTTCATATCACATTTAGTTTTTGAGATATAGCCTCGGAAAAGTAGAAAAACTGAACAATTCTAAAAATTTCACTTTTCCGGAGGCTATATCTCAAAAACTAAACAAGATATGGAAATGCGCTCAACGGCGTTGAATTCCCCGTGTCCGAATTGACTTATAAGTAAATTTTCACACAATTTTAAGCAATTTAATATTTTTAATTATTTCCCAAGGGGTACCCCTTTGGTTTTTTCAGATTTTAATTCAATTTTCCCAAAAATCCTTAATCGTAGGAATATTAAAACGAAAATTTACATACATATGTATTTTGACCCACTGAATCCAGTGGTGCAATCTTCAAATGCATATGACTTCTGGTTTTCGAGAAAATGTTAAAGAACCGCTTTTTGCGATTTTTTTGGCGGAAAATTGAAAAAAAATAAAAATCGCTGAAACTATGTTTATCAGTTAACTGAAGCACGAGAAAATTAATGCCGTTGAGCGCGTTTTCATATCACATTTAGTTTTCGAGATATAGCCTCGGAAAAGTAGAAAAACTGAAAAATTCGAAAAACTTCACTTCTCCGGAGGATATATCTCAAAAACTATTTGATATTTTTATATAATGGATATATATCATTGCAAAAATATGACGATATATATCAAAATAAATATCATGATATATATCGATCGATATATATCTTCGAAGCCTGTGATAAAGTAATGGAAAAAATGCATATTTAAATTTTATTTAATTATTTTTATTGGGTAAGTGGCTCAGTGGTATCGAGTCGGACTGTAGATTTAAGACTTAACGGGAGAGTGCCATATCCTCTAGTGGGTAAAAGGCGTGATTATATATTTCTTTGTTTTGCTATTTTGAAAACAAAAGTTTTATCCCAGAATTTGAACCATTCAAATATTTGTATTTTTTGGATCAGCAAGAATGAAATGCATGAACTTTTGTTTGATTAAATATTTATTTATTGATGCTACTGCGTACAACAGGAACTGAATCTTTTAAGTGTGGTAGTTCATATATTTTTAGCTTAAGTGGGATTCGAACTCGGGAGATTCGAAGCCGTAACACTACTTTTATCATCGTTCTACTGAACAATTATTTCTAACAAAGTCTAAACAAATTCTATTTTCTAATTTTGTATTTTTTTGTTTCAGGTTAGTGCTTTCGACATGTCATTTTTCCACTTAAATTGACCATTAAGCGTGAGTAATTTATTTACTTTTATATTTATGCACTTGTCTACAAAATAATAATTAACCTTTTTTGTCTGTTATTAATTTATTACTTTCCAACAAAAAATTCAGTTTCATTATTACAGTCTTGTATAGGTGATTTACATTAAATATAAATTATTGTCTAGACCTCTAACAAAGTAAATTGAATATTCTTATCACAGTATCATAACAGACATTACAAACTTATTTCGTTATTGCGTATTAATATTGGAGTATTTTTGTTTATAATCACATGTTTTTCTAACAAACCTTCAATTATTTTCTAATCATAACATTGTATCATGCATAAATAATTAATGGAAATTGTATGTATCAACGACTTTCACTAAAATACTAGAAAATTCATGAGGTATACCTTTGCCTCCGTAATTATCTTACATGAAAATGTTTCAATTTAAACATGTACAGAAATAAATTCTGCACAAAAATTTGTTTATACAATCATTTATTGTTAATACTGGCTAATAGTAAGAGCTTTGTTCAAATCAAATCTATTGCAACTTACGCGAAATAGTACTTTTGTACGTTAAGAAAAATTGTAACGAACAAAATGAATATTTTACGATTGTATAGAAGCAAGCCTCCATCTACAATTTTCTTTACTTATGCAAGAAACCATCAAATTTACTTTTCGGACTAAGTGCTCAATTGTTATTTGTATATTAAGGGACGAAAGTGAAACATTTCTTTCGAAGGTGACATTTTATTTCCGCTGCCGAAGGGCAAAGATATTGTAATATTAGAGAGAATAATGACACTTTCTTTACGAGGTATACATATTATTTTATTTACTACTTAAACAGAAAGTATAATTTTCAGAAAGAAATTTTTGAAATATAGATAAAATATATTACTGTTTTGACAAAGGTCAACTGGATGTCATTAATGTCAAATTATACCGTTGTTTCTCACCATGGATTTCAGAAAAGAATTATTTACTTTCATCTCTAGGGACGAAAAGTACGAGTATCTTCTTGTAATTAAGAACATAATAAAAATTCCGGACTAATTGTGAAGAAAAGTTTGTGCCGGAGTTTTCAGTATATATCACAATAAATAAAATAATTCCCAATTTGATTTTCATTCTAAATATCTTAAAAATGTGATATAGACTGATATTCGAAAAAAATCTGTTATGTAAAACTAAAAAAAATTATTCCTGCTTAAATATTAGATGAGGCGTATCTCTAAAACTACTAAAGATATTTTAATTATGTTAACACCTGTAAATTCAACATTATTCACTTACTCTAACAAAATATAAATAAGAAAACTGAACATAGCCAAACGATAATAAGGTAGATATGAAAATGTCGTTATTTCCTGCACTAGAAAGGAAAATTTATCTTTTTAGATAAGAAAATGTAACATTCTGACAGATTCATGAAAAAAAGTAATTTCAAATCAAAAACACATCAAAAAAGTGTAATTTTTCTTTAAATAGTAGAAGGATATATATTCCTTACATATTTGGTTCTAGCTGTATATTAAAATAAAGGCAGGTTCGAGTGCATTTGGTACGCATGACACGCAAGGTATGCCTGCATTATTAACGCAAGCGTACGCACCATGACGCTAGTTGTAACATAACGATATCGTGTGTATATTTTCATTGCGTCGAGCCTGTTTCGTTTTTCTGTTTTTTACGTTTATCTGACATTTACCTGATTAAACTTGGATTCTCGTGCCAAGAGCACATAAAACAGTCAGTAATAGGGCCAGTAACTGAAATTTATGTCATTAATCGACGTTATTTATATTTATTTTATATGTGCGCCACCGCCAACATGATTTAAATAGTCTTCTAACCAAAATATCCTGGTACTGCACTACCTATATTTGTTTACCCAATTTGCGAAATTTTAATCACTTCTTCAAATGTTTCTGTTAAATATTTATTTTTAGGTTTAAATACTGATATATTATTTTGTTCAAAAGCTTATATAATGGTGATGGTATAAGATTAAAATAGTTATTTGTGTATTAAGAGCGTAAAGTGATTCTTTGTTACTCGAGCACGGTAATTGCAACGCGAGCTGAAGGCGAGAGCTGCAATAGTGCAAGAGGAACAAAGACACTTTACGCTCGTGATACACACATCATTTTTTCTACGATTGCATCTTAAAATTATTTAAAAACGTATACATATTGAAAATAAATTCGTTCTGTCAACTGTCAATATGTCAAGTTTCTGTTTTGTTTGTATCCCTGTTAACTATTGAAATAAGCGCACATTTAATGTCTTTTTCGCGCGTTGCCATTGGAAACGCGCGCATTTAACGTCTTTTTTGCGCGTTGTCATTGGAGACGCGCGACAATGATATTTTTCGATTGTTCCACAGAAAACGTCAACTTTACGATGACAAATGAGAGCGTAATTGTCAACTTTTCATAGCAATCGTAGAAAAAAAATGTTATAAATAAAATGGTTCTGTTTTTATTTTGCGGAAGAAATGAAAATAGTTGTTAAAAGTGCGACTTCATTGTTTAATTGGAAAGTTAAGAAAACACTGTTTCCCTGGCTTCCATGGATGCTTCGCATTTGTAATAAACTATATGTTTGATGTGTATATCGGAGATTTAGATTCGATATTTGCAGCAATATTTTTTGTGTGTTTTTGAAGTATTATCTGTGGACAAGAAAACCAAGTAGATTTGTGAAATGTCAGAAATTCAACTGCGAATCGTCTAATAAGTAAACGTTCAATTTGCAATTTGGCGGAATTTAAAACAGGCAAAATTAAGTTTCCCTCCGCGCGCAGAAGGAAAAATATTTGACCAATCGATTAGATTTTTCTCATTTTTTCGCGTCGGCCGCGTCTGTGCAATTAACCGACTGAAGGTCATTACCGTTAATTGGCAAATAAATGCGGCTGGTGGTTCTCTAATTATCAGCATCCTCGAATAAATTTAAATTTTGTATTCGGATGGGAAATCGCTTCTTAATTCCCCAGAGCGCCGGAATATTCACTCCAGGGAGCGAAGAGCGTTTTCATGTCGAGTGTCGCTGGAATTTTCTACTTGACACAGAGACGGAATTAGGAATATTATAAACACCAGGGCCGGTTTCACATATTTTTAGACTTGTACTGTAATTGGGATTCAGTTCCTGTTATACAGAGTAGTAAAAATATATCATCACGTCTTTTACCCATCACTGGGTGTGGCACTCTGCGTAAGCAGATCTCGGTAAGTGATATATTTTTTCGCGTGAAGAGCGGTTACCAGCCGTCGAATCACGGCCTCCAAAGATATTAGTGGAGGAGGAGCCACAGGGGTAGATTTGTAATTAGTGAAAATTGTTTGTCGGCTGTGGGGATCGAACCAGGGTTCTCAAGATCCACAGGCCGACTCGATACCACTGAACCACTTATCCGATATAAATAAATAAATGTATAAATGCAATTAAATAAGGAGAAAATTGTAAAAAGATAAAAATCGCTAAAATTTTGCTTATAAGTCAATTCGGATACGAGCAATTCAATGCCGTTTTTTTTGATATGGTCTCAGAAAACTAAACAACTTGAAATTTGAGATAAACTGAACGTTTTCGGAAGCTTTATTTTTAAAACTAAACAAGTTGTGAAGAAGTGCTCAACAGTATTGAATTCCTCTTACCCGAATTGACTTATAAACAAATTTTTAGCAAATTTTTTATTTGCGTCGTTTTAATAAAACAGCAAATCAAAGAATTTACAATTAACTTGCGATGCGAACGATTTATTTTTAGCGTTCTCATTGTTAATATAAAGGTTCTAATAATTCCTATCGTGCTCATCATTATCATCCGAGTTTCATATGTGAGTCCCGAAAGTCGGGATTATAAAAAGCAACTAATTTCTGGAGAACGAAACCGACCATTTTTTGCTTTTTGTGAATATAATTCTTTTAATAAATGTAAATTACTTTATAAATTAATAACATATACGTGTAGATAAAATTAAAGTGTAATGTCTGTGAATATTTTGTATAAAAACTTTTTATGACTTAATTATTTATTCATTCAGATTTTAATTAGTAAACTAGGTCAAATATGTCGTTTTAACAAAATAATTAATTATATTGTTATTAGAGAATAAAATCCGGATACACGCGTTTTATTACAGGACAATCTAAAGTTATGAGCAATCATAAAAATATGTATTTCCTAAATTTATATTCTGAAATAACATGACATCAAATTTCGACAGCAACGTGTGAATATAACCGTAAAAATATCATTACCATACCAACACTCTACAGAATAGATGTTGATAATATACAGGTGGGACAATATGTTACCAACAATTTACATTTTAGTTACTGAAAATCAATTATTAATTCTGACTTTTTATTACATTTGTACTAGAGATGGGCGAATATCAAATTTCTCGAATTCGAATATCGAATACGAATATTAATCAGATCTCGAATATTCGAGTACCTCGAATATTCGAATACTCCTAAAAGTTAATTTATTTATTATTAATAATTATTTAATTATGTCCTTTTCATTATTTGAATGAAATTGTTAAGATAAAATTAAATTAAAACAAAAAATACAAACAAAAAAGAAAAAGACGAAAACTTGAAATTTAAGGTGAAACGTACGGGCTGATGTTGGCGAAAAACAAATTTGAAATATGGTACGTCTTCATGGTTTTGAAACAAAATATCTTTGTTATTAATAACTTCAAAGTATTGTAATAGCTTTAAGTGTATGTACAAATAATAAAGAAAAACATAGTCAAACATTGAGGTCAACATATGACGCGATATTCGAGGTATTGGAATGTTCGCTATACTGACGTTAATATTCGAAAATCTCGAATATCGAATAATGTCAATATTCGCGGCATTCGACTATTCGCGGATGATATTCGCCCATCTCTAATTTGTACCAAGAAAGCAATAGTTGTTACTTTTTAAAATAGTTTTTCGTTTTCCTTACAATATTTTAATTAATTTGTTTCATTTGCTTTCGCTCCTACTTTCGTACTCATTTTGCATTTAAACTCTTTCCTTATTAGTGTTACAATATACTATTGTAAAACCATATCAATAATAATTAAATTTCTAATATATATATCTAAAAATTTAATATGGGGTAGGTGGCTCAGTGGTATCGAGTCGGCCTGTGGATCTTAAGAACCCTGGTTGGATTCCCACAGTCGACAAACAATTTTCACCAATTTAAAATCTACCACTGTAGCTCCACTAATATCTTTGGGGGCCGTGATTTGACGGCTGGTAACTTTACGCGAATAAATATATCACTTACCGAGATCTGCTTAGGCAGAGTGCCACACCCAGTAATGGGTAAAAGGCGTGATGATTTATTTATTTATTTATTTCTAAAAATTTAACTTTCTCGTCTAGGTTTGCTTAAAGTCGTAGAAAAAGTTATATGTATATCTCTTGAAGAAAGTGTCATTCTTTCTAGGTAGATACTTTATTTCAAATACATATAAATGAAGTATCACTATCGCGATGAAGGATTTAATATACAAATATAAATACACAAATAACTATTTTGGAAGACCCTGTATGATGTTTTAAATTTCCGTGGCATGGTACTATAGAAACCAACAAAGACAGTTTATTTGAAAAACGTGCTACAAAACTGTGATTATGGTGAAAAGATTTGTTTATTTTTAAAGTTTGTAAGAAATTGTGTGTGTTTCATGATTCAGTACAATTTCAGTTTGTTGCGGTGAATCCAGTCAATTTATATTCTCCATGACATATTCCGTTATTTACAACACAATCGTGACAGGGCGCCGTTTGCAGCCGACATTAAATTTACTTTTAATAAACGCGTCCAAGTTAACAAAGAACTAATTTCTTCTGGATAATTTTTGCATTTCGCTGGAATTAATGAATTAACAGATTTACAGATTTACAGGAACTGGGAGGATATAATTCTCAACTTCTGAAAAACTTCTCCTAACTTTTCTTCAATGTAAATTAGTTTGCATATTATTTAACTTGTATTTTTCTTCGCTAAATTATTGTTTAGTTTTTTTTCCTCTGCGAAATTTAAGTGAAGTATTTTTATCTTGAGAAATTAATTTCTGTTTTGAAGTAAATGTAAATTCCAAAGATAGAAATGATTAGTTTCAATATTTGATAATCGTGATAATAAAAGTGAAGTACCTATAGAGAGGAATATTTATTTACGCTATTAAAATTTCTGGCAAAATTTATGTCTCGGCGAATTGAAAGCAACTTTAGTTGGTTTGAAAAGAAGCTATGAATTAAAGTGATATACTGGTACAGCTGGATCTATCGTCCATCGAGCATTATCTTGATTAAAACATATTTCACTTGTTTATCGACGACGCTGTACAAATGGTTGACTTACACGCATTTCAAGATTCAATATTTTTAGTCTAGATTAACTCAAATGTCACTTCAGGCTACACTTTCAATGAACACTTACACTAATTAGAATCAGAGACGAACTTCAATTATAACATTTTCAAAGTATTTTGCATCGTATATTTTCGCTTTTCAAATATTTATAAATTATTTTGTAAGAAGATTCATAAAGAATGTAAAATTTAGAGTTAACTAAATTAATTTATATGAAAATACAAAAATCTGATGTTGACACCACATGATTTCCTTGTACGCGTATTAAACTATAAATATTTTTTTAATTGCACATATTTGACATTAAATCTTTTTTTTATTTTTTGTTCTAATCTATAGCAAACTTAAAAAAAACATAAAATATATAATATTTAAATTTAGATACCTCGCTTATGCAAAAGGCTATTTAAAAAATTCTTAATGTGCTAGACGCAGAATTTAATTCTCTAAAACTTTTATTTGCAGCATTTATTTCTAAAATTAAAATAATACCATTTTTTCAAGGAAAACTATTAGCAGCTGTCACTTCCGGTTAGTCTATTTTAACCAAAATCTATTATGTTATTTCCATTGATATAGTAGTCTTATATACTAAATTTGGCAAGTTTTAAATTATATTTGAATATAGTTTTTCATGATAATCTATTATAGGCTTCAAGTAAAGTACCACTTCCGGAAGTTATATAATGACCAAAAAGGGAGGTGCACAACTAGATGTTATAAGAGTTCCTAATATACAATTTCAATTTTCTATGGCTTACCGTTTTTGAGTTATGCGAGATACATACGTACGTACAGACGTCACGACGAAATTAGTCAAAATGAATTCAGGGATGGGTAAAATACTTATTTCCACTGAAATCTGAGAACCGAAAATTTTCGTGATTATAATACTTCCTTTACTTCGTACAAGGAAGTAATAATAAAAAATATAATTATGTTTGAAAGATTCGGATTCTATTATAAACTGTAGTTTTCCTAAACTATAATTAGAATTAAATTCCCGTTGAACAGAGAGTAATACATAAATGTTATTTATGGTTAATCAGAATAGAAGTTGTTAAAATAAAGTGAAAGCAATATCTCAGTGACTTTAGAGAAAACGACAGTAAAGCAATCGGATTATCAGCTGCAATCAGTAAAGCTCGCATTAAAGCTCGTCTTGACCACAAGAAAGGAATCGAATAGTGTCTGGTGGGGATAAATCAGTTGAGCTGAGATGAGGAGAACAGGAGCAGCAGGAGCTGCAGGAAAGGGGTGAAGACTCGTCGTTGGTGCTCTTAAGGAGGATATTGCTCGAACTATCCACACAGCTCTTTGTATCATGTACGGGATTTGCAGACTCAGCGGTTATTAAATACAGACTTGAAGTCTGCACCATTTCATCTCGTTCTCTCGCTTTGCTCTGCTCTGCTCGCATTCTTATCCTCCAGGAGTCGAGTATTCGCGCTCAACGAGCCGAAATTAAAATTTTGTTTGCGGTAACTTCAAAAGAATGACGACGCGGTTATTGTACGGTAACAGTTACCCTCCAATCGGAGATATTGCATGTTAAGTGAACAGAGATGTAATCAGAAGAACGTTACATTTATTTAAAATAAATAAATATATCATCACGCCTTTTAAACATTACTGGGTGTGGCACTCTGCCTATAAGTAGATCTCGGTAAGTGATATATTTCTTCGCGTGAAGTGCGGTTACCAGCCATCAGATCACGGCCCCCAAAGATGTTAGTAGAGGGAGAGCCAAAGGGGTAGATTTAAATTGGTGAAAATTGTTTGTCGGCTGTGGGGATCGAACCAAGGTTCTCAATTTTAAACTTGATTTCAATAAATTAAATCAAATCAGAAGTATGGCATTAATGGTTAATTATTTAATTTGACATGTACTTTTATCCTACTTTTATTTACTTAAAACAAGTTTAAAAGTTTACAAGAATCTGCTACGGCAAGTGAAATAAACTATCTGTCACTTAATCCTTGTCCGGCAGTACGGTGGTGTGGATAGCGTTACAGAATTCGAATCCGGAGATCTCGAATTCGAATCCCACTCAAGCTAAAAATGAACTACACTGTAGTTCAATAAGTCCGGACTCTGTACTGTAATTGTGATTAAGTTCTTGTTGTACAGCGTAACATAAATATAGAAGTCCTAAATCACAGTGGTCAGATAATTTTTCTTGTCCTCCTTGGCACGGCCCTGTAAATCTAGACCATTTTCTTTTCAAACGGATTTATGGAACATTTTCATTAGGACGTAACCGGTAACGAGATACACGTTTACTTACCCTCAGCCCCTGTGGAAAGGAAGGGTAAAGCCGTACGTTGTGTAATATTATAGAATGATATCGGTTATTATTCCTTTTGAAACGAGGTTTCTTCAAAGGATGCGCCGGCTTTCAATGAATTTGGTTCATTCTCTGCTCGATGATTATTGTACATTGCTGCTAAATGTTCATGTCAAAGGTTCGGAAAAATTATTTACTTCAAAGAGGTTGACAGATGTGATCACAAGGAATGACGACGAGTCATAATCATATACAATATTTATCTTGATATTTAGATATAATGTGAAAATTAATAAATATTTATTTGTACTTCAAATAAGTTCTGTTTTGTATTGGGTGCCATAGGTATCGTGAATATAATAACAAGTGCTTGGTTAAGTATTTATAATAGTGTGTTAGTGCCTAAAATGTATACAAGATAAAATTGTTATTTGGACTACAGGGTGTATCTATATTTGATGATCAAACTTTAAAAAATATAATATACTAATAACAGAAAAAACAGATATTTCTTTAAATTCGTAAAATAAAGTTTAGTTTGCTTGAAGTAAACATTTGCAGTACCGCTGGTTTAGTAATTATTTCTCTAATATTAATACTTATATTACAATAATTCCACAATTGTAAATTTTTACATTTTACAATATTACACACATGATTATTTCAATAAATATACTGGGTGTGGCACTCTTGCGTAGCAGATTTTGGTAAGTGATATATTTCTTTGCGTGACATGCGATTACCAGTCGTCAAATCACGGCTCTTAAAGGTATTAGTGCGTGGTGCAAATTGAAACACTCTGTAATTATATGGGGAGTGTAAGATTAAAAAAAATATTATTTTAAAAGCGGATACAAACTGGTTGAGAATGTTTGGATATGTGGAACATATATCCAATGAAAGATTTATGAAATTGAAGGTGAGAGAATGTGTGGAATAAATGGATGGATATGATTTAGAAGATTTATTGCTTCACCAAAGATGATACAAATTTGTATAAAAGAAATTATGAATATGAATGAAATACTGATGTGTTAGGATAGGAATGTTTGGTGAAGATAAATTGCAGAAGCAATATAATGAATAAAGAACCACCCTTATTTAATATTTTATTTATAAAATCCTGATAAATTATATATTTCGTTGAAATAAGTTACGATATAAACAAATAGATGGTCTTATTCATTCTGAATTAGCATGTATTCTTGCGATTTAATTAGAAATCTAGATTATTTTTATGTTTTATTTCTAAATTTGCCTTTAATAGTACATTAAATAAATACAGAATTATATATCAATTTTAACGGTACATAACGTATTATTATTATTTTGTTAATTTTGAGTAAAATATTATTTGTATAACGTTATTGTTACTATATAATTTTATGCAAATCGGCTTCGTTCGTATATCATTAGAAATTAGCCGAAAGGCACAGATTTTTATTCATATTATAATGTTTTAAACGTTAGCTAACAAGTTTAAGCATCGCTCACTAATTAATTTCATTATTTCCAGTCGACATAAACTAGTCAGTACAGTGCGAGCTATTGAAGTGAGTGAACGTAGTGTTTTGTGAAAATTTTTATATGTAAATCTGCGTAAATTGTGCGTATTTGTGCGTATTTATGTGTAGTGTTTAAGTGCTAGTGCTGTGGAAAGTGAAATAGACTAGGATCCAGCGTTTGCTGTGGATAACATGGAGCATAGCCGGTAGCTGATTTATTCAAGGTAGAAACTATATTACCTTTTTATTATTTTCACCAATTTAAATCTACCCCTGTGGTTCCTCCTCGACTAATATCTTTGGGGGCCGTGAATTTACGACTGGTAACTGCACTTCACGCGAAAAATATGTCACTTACCAAGATCTGCTTAAGCAGAATGCCACATCCAGTAATGGGTAAAAGGCGTGATGATATATTTATTTATTTTATTTGTACCTGCATTTTATGCGTAAATTCATATAAATATAATTTTTTTATAATTCGTATTTAGTATATATTAAACCGATTCTAGTCGTGTATGAATTCGGGCTTAATAAGATTATATAATGTAGATAACATTAAAATGAAACCATTTCTGATTATCATACACAAGAGTTCTTTAAGCCAAGCGAATTGCAATTCTAGTAGAAATCCAGCAATCGCTTCCAAGATTACTTAAATCTCCGTCTATATCGACGCTAGCGGAATAAATTCAGGAATCGGGAGCTCCGACCGCATTAACGTCACAGGAACACGGAACCGGAAACACATGGCCGATGAGAGTTCCTGCACTCGCCAATAGGAATAACGCTATTTTATAAATGCTGAACTAGCAGGACCTAGATGCTAGACTATATATACTCGTACTATTCGATAGAATTGCTAGGTATATCGGAACCGTGCTGCGGTGAATTTTTATTGGGACCGCGGAAACACAAACATTACTATGTGATTTTCAAATCTTATAAAATAATACGTCAAGTTTTTATTCATGGGGTAGGTGGTTCGATCCCCACAGCCGACAAACAATTTTCACCAATTTAAAGGTGTGATGATATATTTATTTTAATTAAGTTTTTATTCCATTTACAGGCTGTTTCACAACTTAGAGCAAAAAATTAAAGGGTATATTCTGTACAACGTGCTGATCATGAAACAAAAAGATTTTTTTTTAAATTCGAAAAATTAAAGGTTGTTAACCTAAAACATTTTATGTAATACTGCACTGGATACGCTTTCCTATTAAACACAAACAATGAAGTAGGTATCAACTACGAAAGAATAATTATACAATTCAATTATTAGCAGTTATTTATAATATAATTTTATTTAATTAATAACTTTAACATAATCATCCACCCAGTGGCAGTGGCTACGAAAAATTTTGGACTGGGAAACATGGAAAATAGTTTTGCGATTTAAAAAAAAATCTTTTTGTTTCATGATCAACACGTCGTACAGAATACATCCTCTAATTTTTTGCTCTAAGTTGTGAAACACCCTGTATAAGTTCTAAATATGACAAAATTATAACAGGGCAATAAACTCTGAACGAGCTAAATTTTATCATTCAGGTTAATCACGAATTAAATTAAATATGAAAAGCAATTTAGCGTCAAACTAATATATCACTTTTTTGTATTTAAAATCAGGGTTCGTAAATATCATGATATTTATAATAAATATCAAAATATCTGATATATAGGATATATATCAGATAAATATCACTTTTTGGATATTTATTTTTTAATTTTAGTTTTTGTACACATTTAGAAAAACTGAAAAATTCGAAAAATTTCACTTCTCCGGAGGCTATATCTCAAAAACTAAACAAGATATGGAAATGCGCTCAACGGCGTTGAATTCCCCGTGTCCGAATTGACTTATAAGCACATTTTCATACAATTTTATGCTATTTAATATTTTTAATTATTTCCTAAGGGGTACCCCTTTGGTTTTTTCAGATTTTAATTCAATTTTCCCAAAAATCCTTAATCGTAGGATTATTAAAACGAAAATTTACATACATATGTATTTTGACCCACTGAATCCAGTGGTGCAATCTACAAATGCATATGACTTCTGGTTTTCGAGAAAATGTTAAAAAACCGCTTTTTGCGATTTTTTTGGCGGAAATTGAAAAAAAATAAAAATCGCTGAAACTATGTTTATAAGTTAACTGAAGCACGAGAAAATTAATGCCGTTGAGCGCGTTTTCATATCACATTTAGTTTTCGAGATATAGCCTCGGAAAAGTAGAAAAACTGAAAAATTCGAAAAATTTCACTTCTCCGGAGGCTATATCACAAAAACTATTTGATATTTTTATATAATAGATATATATCATTGCAAAAATATGACGATATATATCAAAATAAATATCATGATATATATCGATCGATATATATCTTCGAACCCTGTTTAAAATACAAATTAATTTGATGTAACTTTTGTAAGGACGTATTGTTTCTTGAGTTCTTCCAAATTCTTCTGGCTGCCTGTTCCAGAATTAATTTATTGTACATTAAAACTGGATTGTTAGCCTGGTTTCTCTTGGATGGAATGTGATTATATCTACAATGCAGCGTAAAATGTATACATTACAAGAACAAGAGGAGAAGTTTCTGATGTCGATCACTGTTTACTGTGCAGTGTATATTTCAGTGAACTGGTCACCTTTGTTTTGGGATTATGAACACTTGATTGATTTTGATTCTCGGACGTCAGACTTGTGCATCTGATCAAATACAAATAATGCTTGGAACAATATGGTTTGTTCAGCAGAGTTTACATTGGAATATAAGATAGTCTTGAAAGCAGATATTTACTACAAGATAAAATGGATGTAAATTGAGGGTGAGAGATTGCGTGGACAACCTAGGTTCCTTAGGAATAAATGGATGGATATGGTTGAGGGTTTGTTACTAGTATATTAGATGAAGGGAACTTATATGAAAGAATTATGGATGTGAATGAAACGAAAGCAATGTTCAAGTTATAGGATGAATCTAGTGAATGTTGCATTCGATGGAATATGGTGTAAGGTTATATATAAATATATTAAAAAAAAGTGTTTAAGAAGTAAATTAATAAAAATACATTAAATACATAAAAGGCTTCAGAATCCAATGTTATATTTTAAAAATATTTATTTTTGGGGACGTTTCGAGCATAAATATTTTCTGATCATCAGCTGTTTAAAATATAAATACAATAATTATAATATAAAACATTTTACAAATATTGTCTTATATTTTTTAAAGGTTTAACATTTTGATTATTTTGCTAGTTTTATATTATAATTATTGTATTTATATTTGAAGGAGCTGATGATGAACAAATATTTATCCTCAAAACGTCCTAATAATAAATATTTTTAAAAAATAACATTTGATCTAAAGCCTTTTATTTATTTAATATATCATATTATTGAATCCTTTTTAAATATATATTAATTAAAGATGGGCGAATATCAAATTTCTCAAATTCGAATATCGAATACGAATATTAATCAGATCTCGAATATTCGAGGTACTCGAATATTCGAATACTCCTAAAATTATTAATAATCATTTAATTATGTCCTTTTCATTATTTGAATGAAATTGTGAAGATAAAATAAAATTAAAACAAAAAGTACAAACAAAAAAGAAAAAGACGAAAACTAACAAATTTAAGATGAAACGTACGGGCTGATGTTGGCGAAAAACAAATTTGAAATATGGTACGTCTTCATGGTTTTGAAATAAAATATCTTCAAAGTATTGTAATAGCTTTAAGTTTATGTACAAATGATAAAGAAGTACATAGTCAAAAATTGAGGTCAACATATGACGCGATATTCGACGTATTCGAATGTTTGCTATACTGACGTTAATATTCGAAAATCTCGAATATCGAATAATGTCAATATTCGCGGATGATATTCGTCCATCTCCAATATTAATAAAAATACACTTAGAAGTTTTTATCAATGCTTGGATAATGTGATAGAAAACTTATCTATTAGAGAAGTTTAAAATTATTGCATGAAAATTATATCACAAATTATTATCAATTACCATAAGTGCATGTAATATTATTTTATTTATCCAATAGATAATATAAAATATCTATCATTTTCTCTGAGAATGCAGGCAGCGGATACAACTTACATCTATTAAGGCAGAGTTCTAATCTCGCTGACTTTAATTTTAAAAAATCGACTGTCTTCACCAACAAGAGTTAAATTTTAAATTTGGTTCAAATAAATATATATGATATCCATGGCAATTATTTCAATCAAGTTTAAAATTTAACTTTTGTTTATGTAACCGGCGCAAAATTGTTCGGATTTTACTATGATGATGATGTCCCATCATTCCGTTTCGGAACATAGGGGCCGGGCACACCGAGCCGCAGTTTTTACACTGCCGTACTGTATTTTACTATAACATACTGTAATTGGAATTAAATTCCTGTTGTACATACATACATACATCACGCTAAATCCCATTAAATGAGGTAGCACAAACCATTGAAACATTCACAGAACATCCACTAATAAATAAATTAAAATATTAGTTCTCGTTCAAACTATCAAATAGGCTTTTAATGTACAAAAGTGTATGGTTGATGACCACTACTTCCATTTAAATAATTCATAACGCTAACAGAAACTAAAACGTTCTCCCTGAATTTCTAATGGAGGAAAATTAAACCATATTCATGGCAACTGAAAAATAGTAGTATGATTAACAGGTCACTTCACGTACCTAAATATATCATATACAAAGATCTGCTATGTCAAAAAGCTGCACCCAATAATAAGTAAAAGACGTGATGATATGTTTATTTATAAATAAAAATAAATAAATATATCATCACGCCTTTTACCCATTACTGGGTGTGCCCCTCCACCGTAGCAGATCTCGGTAAATGTGTGAAGTGCGGCTACCGGCCGTCAAATCACGGCCCCCAAAGATATTAGTAGAGAGGGAAGCACAGGGGTAGATTTAAATTGGTGAAAATTTTTTTGATATATATATATGAGTCGTCTAGTTTCAAAACCGGCCAAGTCAATCTTAAATCATTTTGTAAAAACGACGAAAGTATAATTACAGTTATCTGATAAAAGTTATTAACAAAATGTAACAAATTGATTTATGTTTACTTTCTATTGAGATTATTATTTTTTATAAAGTTGGTAAATGGCTGGGCCGAATTTGAAATTCACCAATTACACAACTTGGCCGTAGTGTGATTGGTGAAAAAAAATCGCATTTTTTCCTATACATTTTACACGTTATTTAGCCGGTTTTGAAATTCATCAAATTATTTTTCAAATGAATGCCTTTATAAAGATTACAAAACTTAAAAAAATAGAAAATTACATTTTCGTGACTTGGCCGGTTTTGAAACTAGATGACTCATATATATATATATATATATATATATATATATATATATATATATATATATTTATTTAATTAAAATTTCCAATGTATGTTTGTAATAAAACAGTGCCAAAAATTATATGTATTTCTTGTGAAGAAAATTTCCTTTTAAACATAGAAGAAAAATATATTACATTCTCTTCTGTTGTTATACAAATACAGTTTAACTTGAATGATGATAATATGACTATGACATTAATGAAACTATAAATCGACACAATTGGGTCGCGGCCCAATTTCGCTAAGTGTGTCAATCACCATGTCATCCTCATCGCGCCAATCGTTCATCAACCACCGCTAACTCCACCAAATCCGATATCTGCACTTGAGAAAAGCAATCGTGGTGTAGTGGCTAGGCGTCGTTGCACTCAACCGGACAAAATTCAATATCGTCCGATCGCATATGTGTTTCCATCTTCTTCTTCTTCTTCCTCTTCTTTCTTGAGGGGAAGTGGCTCCCACCATCAGCGCGTATTATGGTGAAATTGTTCGAGAGGAGAAGCATGATAAATAAAAAATTAATTGGATGATGTTTTTATAGTTTTAGCGAGAAGTGGTTTTCTGAAAGAGTGAACGCGGGTATTTGTTACACGGGGTGTTTTGGTAGTGAACACGTATATTATGGTGTTAGGGAGATATGGATCTTTCGATCAATATGTCCTCTACTTAATGATTACATTTTTTTATTGATATAATGGAACATAATTCGTCTAACAAGATAAACGGTTTTGTTTGTATTTGCTGCAATCAAAATGTAAAATTGTTTTTTAACAACCAATAGTTTCTAAAGTGGTACGGTTTAACAAAATAAAACAAATATATCATCACACTTTTTAGCTATTACTGAGTATGGGTCTCGGCCGTAGCAGATCTATTTATGCGCGTGAAGTCAAATCGCTTCCCCAAAAGGATTCACAGGCGTAGTTTTAATGTGGTAAAAGTTGTTTATCTGATGTGGGAATCGACCCCGGGTTCTCAAACTACCTATTCAATGATGATGACAGTAGTTAACAATGGCAAAGATGAGCTTTATGTTATAATTAATTACCAAATATGCACCACCAGTACGGTGGTGTGGATAGCGATACGGAATTCGAATCCGGAGATCCCGAGTTCGAATCTCACTCAAGCTAAAAATTATATAAACTAGCACACTGCGGCTCGGTGAATGCGGACTCTGTACTGTAATTGGGATTAAGTTCCTGTTGTACAGAGTAACATAAATAAATAAATAAATAAAATGTTAATAAAATATCAATAGTATAACAAATAATTATTAGTTCAATATACAGGGTGTTTCACAACTTAGAGCAAAAAATTAAAGGGTATATTCTGTACGACGTGCTGATCATGAAACAAAAAATTATTTTTTTTAATCGCAAAAGTATTTTCCATGTTTCCCAGTCCAAAATTTTTCGTTGCCACTGCCACTGGGTGGATGATTATGTTAAAGTTATTAATTAAATAAAATTCTATTATAAATAACTGCTAATAATTGAATTGTGGAATTATTCTTTCGTAGTTGATACCTACTTCATTGTTTGTGTTTAATAATAAAGCGAATCCAGTGCAGTACTACAAAAAATGTTTTAGGTTAACAACCCTTAATTTTTCGAATTTAAAAAAAATTCTTTTTGTTTCATGATCAGCACGTCGTACAGAATATACCCTTTAATTTTTTGCTCTAAGTTGTGAAACACCCTGTATAATATAGAAATTATAACGTTTAAAAATATTGAACTGTCAAATATTTTTAATTTTCTTAGATGCATTTTTGTTATTCTAATACAACTTTTTCACAGTTAACAATTTAATTAGCTGATAACGGTTTTACACAACAGGGCCTAAATAAATCTAATCAAATAATACATTAAAGCTAGTATTCAAAATTGTTAGATTGTGAAGAGAAATTTTGCAATTTAACTAAATACATTTATTAAAAGTTGACATGGAGCTGATATGAGTTTTGAAGTTTCTGTAGGTTGCACAAATTTAATTCATATATTTGCTATTCAATATCGCTTATGTTAATGATTAAAGGGACGATTTAGTTGATCAGTACGCATTAAGCAACTAATGAGTAATTGAAGGGTTCGTGCTACTCCATTTGTCGGGAAATATGCACGATATTATTAAGTGTAAAGCTATTTATATTTGAAAAACAGTAGTATAAGTTGGTGCAGTAGTAAACGTGCAATAAAGTTCTGGAAGTAAATAAACCTTTGACGATGTTATTACTGGAAACAATGGAAGAATCTGACTTTCTGTAAGAACATCTGAAGAGAAAAAAGATTCAACACAAATACTACATACTTTATGATGTTTTCATTGTAAACAGCTATGAAGTTTGCGTTCTAACTAGAGAGGTTCTGTCCCACACACAATTGAAATAGGGGAGAAACGTAAAAATACAGTGGCAAATGGCACGCGACACGAAATACCTCAAACAATATAAAAGAAATTCGAGCTTATTGTCTCTTGCCATGCGAAAAGTGACCTGTGACCCTTACAGTCACTCAGCACACAGCAATCGATGAAGTCCTAACCTGTAATTATTCAGTATTCATCGTGTTGAAGCATTTACTAACTGGTTAAAAATAGACAATCGAACTCCGTTACATCGAGAGAAACAAAAGTGGAACTGGAGCAAACAATGATACACTTCGCTAACCAGAACATCTGAACAACATTCATGATTTATGAGCTTTCATGATCAATTTTATTGCTGTTACATTAAATGAATAAAATATTGTCTGGGTTTAGTTAGTAAAGGATAATTTTATATATACTAAAAAGTTTGGAATGTCGCTGTAAACAGCAAACGTGTAACCGGCTTAAAAGGTTGTCGAAAATATAATTCTAAATTCCCTATATGGGGCACTACATCAAAGTCTAGCAAAAAGGTCGATTTTTAAAACCATAATTCCACCGGCCAACATAAAGCGGTCCGGTATCAAAAGCTGTTACCCTGTCGCATTTACCTCGTGCATAATTTATGATTTTAATAAAGGTACCCTCCCCCTCACTCCACGTTTACTCCACGCCACTGGATTCTGTTGCCGATCTACCATTTTGCACACTTCCAATTCGGCAATAGGGCGAATAACCCATGCTTCTACTACCATTAAAAGAATATAACATAGTTTAAATTTGTAAGTCCCCTTTTCTGAAATTGAGATTAATTTATTGCTGTTTGGATATTTTTATTTATCTTACGAGTATGCACAATTTAAACTTAAACTTATGTAGATTCCGTTACGGAATTTGAACTTAATCCCAATTACAGTATAGGATCTAAACTTACCGAGCCACATTGTGCTGCTTTTTATCTTGAGTGCAATTCGAACTCGGGAACACGGTACTACCAGATTATGATTTTTCGGTAGATGGCATGACTTGTTCCACAGAACTTCTCATGTCATCTTACCGTTTGTTAGAGATCTTATTCTCTGCTAGCACAGTTCTTCGTCACCAGCTTCTTCACATGAACTTTGTTCTAGGTGAAGAAGTGAGTTATACCATACTGATGAGTAAAGCCCGGATTTTTAGGCAATTGCCTAGATTCAAATGTTAATATACTTCAGGCAATTTCGTTTTTCTATACATAGGTAATATGTTTACGTGTAATGGAAGGTTTTTTTCGTGCCTTAGAGCCTATTTTTTCTATATTTTGGTTATTGTGCCTATTTTACCTTATACAGCCTATTTTTCCTATTTTTGTTGCCTATTCTAACTTTTATTGAGCAGACAAGGTTTATCATTTACTTCGTTGACTAATTCAGCACTCGACAAAGTGTTTCAACCTAACCTATAACATTTAAAGTACTTACTTTAATCAAGTTTTTGTGTGTGAATTTAAAATGAAAGAAAAAACGTTTTTTAGTCAAAATTTTACGTGGTAATTCAATTGTGTCTTTGCCATTAATCAATAGAGCTGAGGTAACTTTAGACGATATGGCTAAATATAAGAACGCCCCGGTCACATTTTGTGATGTCGAACGAAGTTTTCAGCTTACAAGCAAGTTCTGACTGACCGAAGTCAGTCCTTTTCCGAAAATTCCATTGAGCAATTGCTCGTAATATTTTGTTAATTAAAGTATACTACATAATTTGAATTTGCATAATAGTTAATAAAATGAGAACCCTACATTATTATTTTTCAGATAGCGTTAATTTTTGTTTAAAATGATTATTTTTTTCTAACGAAGAGTAGATACGAGTACCAATATTAGAAAAAGGATTCGTTTATATTTTTTAAACAAATTATTTACATTTAGGCTGCCTAAAATCCCGCCTATTTTAGAGTAATTACCGGCTTATATGCCTGCTTATTTGGGTGTTTTTAAGAGCCTAAATATCCGGGCTTTACTGATGAGCTCTAATAAGAGCGAAACGCGTCTATGGTTACTAACTGTGCTGGCCAGCCTCTGACGATGCTCTCATAAGGTGACTTGGAGGCTGAATTTTGTGAGACTTAGCCAAGTGTTTATTTAATATTTTTTATTAAACCTAGTTTCACCAAGTGTATGGATGACAATTAATTTTGTCTTTGTTGATATTATGATTGAAACTTACGAATTAGTATGTTACCTGATCAAATGAATAAAATGAAAGTGGTGTAAATGAGATAGGGTGAAATGTGTCACATTGGTGACACTAGCCTCCGGTGGCGCGCCACATCACCACTCAATTATTCAGTGCGGGAGACAGCGCTTAGTTCGAGACTTCCTGTCCGCTTCTGTGACGTGTGTACGTACAAACTACCGACCGCTTCTCCGGTCTGTGTTCCGGCTCCGGGTGTCTTCCTCACACCGAAACTCCGGTGGGGAACGTAAATGTTGCATTGCATAGTTTACACTTGATAATTTGTTGGAGAATATTTTAAGATATGGACGTGATGCCTCTGATATTGATCTGAATATACATAAATCTAAGATGCAGAATTTCGGTTTGATAATCGAATAAATTATAGATTGAATAGTATGCCAGAAGGGATCATATTCTTGATTATATTATTTATTTGTTACTCTGCGCATCAGGAACTTAATATTAAATACAGAAACTTTTACATAAAATCTTATTATTTTGATATAAGTTGAAGTTAGTGCAATTTAAATGAATGAACTCTTGCTTATTAATTAAGAAACATGTGTTATTTAAGTTTTAATTACTTATGAGAAATATGTATATAAGGTGTTTGAACATTGTTGCTTTAATTAAATTCAATAAATTTCATTGTTTACTCATTTTTGTTCATTACTGTAACCTATAAGTCCAGTGGCACGAAAAATGTTTGTGTTAATTATTTTTGCGAATTTCGGAAAAATTCTGTTTGTTTTGTAATCACTACATGATATACTATGTACCCAATTTTTGCAATAATTTTGTAACACTCTGTATATATATATATAGACAACTGTAGCACAGTGAATAAAAACTTGTGTTTTAAGCAAAGAGTCGTGTGTTCAAATCGTACTGTATTTTATAACAAAAAATATGATCGCATGTACATAAGTGATTCAGATTCCATTATAAGCTACTATAAATGGGATTAAGTTCCTGTTGTGCGAAGTAAGACATACATGAAGATTAACAACTAGATAAACCTTATTAATTATTTGAGAACAAATAGTTTAAATAAATCACAAGGACAATTAAAATTTGGTAACAAAACTATTTCTTATAGTGAATGTCAATTCATTCGACCATAATTGTATTAAAAAATTAAATATGGTTCATACGATCGCAGCGTTTTAACTACCCAGATATTTATGTGATCTTATAGAAATAAAATTTAGGATTTTTTAAAATCAACAATCAGAGAAAACTGATACACAATAAAAATGTAAATGACATCCTTGAATTCCTTTTCCGTGATTGGTTCCCCGCAAACAAATCAAAATCTCCATAAAATTGCTATTCAATCCAGTTCCAGTTAGCTCCAGCGATCCTTTAAAAGGATTATCTGAAGCGGTTATATCACGTCTCCTGGCAATGAATAAGAAAAAATCCCATTATAAGAAGCAGACAAATCAAGCAAGCGGCGAGAATCACAAACAGCGGTGGTGGATATTAACCGATTCTCGATTCTTTTAGTTCCTTGACGCTTTACGGGTGCTGAGGGCTCGTTAACTCGCGCCATCTACCGGCGAAACCGCGAGATAGCACAGAGACTATTAACGTATTTACGTACAGACGATGTCGGCCTCGTAACGTATGCAAATTTAGCGAATAAAGACAGAATTAAAGACGGTTTCTTTACATTATACTGGAAGTTTAACGATGATGGACAATCAGATTTTATCGCCAAGTTTCATACTGTTTTATTGAGCGTTACTGTTTCACTTTTCCGCCAAGGTTTACAGTGTTTTCCTTCAATCATTTTCCTCTAAAATAATAATTTAAAAACTTTAACTTCTTTTTAAAATTGCATAGGTTTAGTTGATTTAGCGATCTTTTAAACAAAATAATTTTTAAATAAATATATCATCACGCCTTTTATCCATGACTAGGTAAGCACTCTGCCGAAATAGATCTTTCTAAGTTATATATTTATGTTTGTGCAATGCGGTGGCCGAGCGTGTTAAGGCACATCTCTTAACATACTGTGACGTCACCCGAACCAAGGTTCGTCAGTTCGAATCCGCCTGTCGACAATGTGTGATTTGTCGTAAAATATAAAAAAATACAGTTACATGTATTTATCACACTCGGGCGCTATAAGCTAGTCACTTATACGCCTTAAATAATATAGCATTTGACTACGAAAACCGGCAGTACGGCAGTGTGAAAACTGCGGCTCGGTGTGTTCGGTAGGTCCAGGCCCGATTTGGGCTGTAGTGCCATCAGAAGAAGAAGCAATGCGGTTACCAGTCGTCAAATTGCGGTCCTCAAAGATGCTAGTGGCAAGGGAGCTACATAAGTAGTTGTAATGTGGTGAAAATTGTTTGTTTAACTTTAAAACCATCCTATGAATACTAATCGAAGCTGTTGTAACCATTTTTCGTTTGCTTTTAATTTCACATAAATATATTCTCTTTGTAGCTTACATTCTATGCATGACGTTTCAAAAAGGGTATATATTATTTGATGTATTAATTACAACGCAAACAAGAATTTTACAGATATTTGTAATAATAATCGCACATTACTTGAAGCTAACATTTATCGTGCCACTGGACTGATATGTTACAGTAATGAACAAAAATTTGTAAACATTAAAATTTATTTTCTTTATTAGCAGTTTTGTAAGTTCTTAATTTTTATACCTTATTGTATCTATCAGTTCAATGGCACTAATGTTAGGCCCAAGTAAATTTCGGATAAATTCTTTTCGTATTGTAATCCGTATATCAAATAATACATACCCTTCAATTTTTTTGTTATAATTTTGAAATATCCTGATACCCAAACATATTTCATCTCTCTTAAATATATTTAGTAAGTTACGGAAAGAATATATTTAGGTGAAATTAATCATATTAATAATAGCATTTGTCATTTATCCAGATGGATACCGATTTTACTATACAGGGTGTTTCACAACTTAGAGCAAAAAATTAAAGGGTATATTCTGTACGACGTGCTGATCATGAAACAAAAAGAATTTTTTTAAATCGCATAACTATTTTCCATGTTTCCCAGTCCAAAATTTATCGTTGCCCCTGCCACTAGGTGGATGATTATGTTAAAGTTATTAATGAAATAAAATTCTATTATAAATAACTACTAATAATTGAATTGTGTAATTATTCTTTCGTAGTTGATACCTACTTCATTGTTTGTGTTTAATAGGAAAGCGAATCCAGTGCAGTACTACAACAAATGTTTTTGGTTAACAACCCTTATTTTTTCGAATTAAAAAAAAATCTTTTTGTTTCATGATCAGCACGTCGTACATAATATACCCTTTAATTTTTGCTCTAAGTTGTGAAACACCCTGTATTTGCTTCTCGTTGTAGTTGGTTATTTCGTTTCAAAAGTCTTTAAATCTCACTGTCTTCTAATTGTATAAAAAAATTACGACTTTATCTGAGTGGACCTGATTCGAGTAACAGCTGTAGTTGTACGAATTGGAATTCAATTCCTGTTGTGCAGAGTAGCAAATATGTTTGATATAAGGTGATAATACATACCATTGCAAAGCAAGTATAAAATAAAAATAATTTGATGTTAAAGAAAGGTAACGAACGATTTGTTTCGTTAAATTATGCAGTAATATAAAGAAAATGTAAAATCGGTAATGATGTATTAAATAAAGGGCTTGAATATATTCTTTTGTGATAAGATAAAATGTTGAACACAGGTTTCTTTGAACTGAAATTTCAAAGAGCAAAATTTCATGAAATATTCAAAAAACTCTTGTAAACTTTAGAGTATCTTGGTTCTTAAATGAAGTTTTCAAGTATGTCCAAATTTATATTCTACATGAATACAATCCGCGTTATTTGAAACTGGATAAAGTCCTAAAGACTAGAAGCAAACATGGGACAAAATTATTAGCACGTAAAACGAGAACCTCGTCGCGGATTTCCATGAAAAGTATCGCGAATTTGTTTCCACAGAGGTGCAAAAAGATTCGTACAAACACGAGGTTGTCAGCGGCATTTGACATAGTAAAAACAAAGAGCGTGAAAGCACAGGCGGCGCTGGATCCGAGCCTAGCCATCCGAGATGGCGACGCTAATCCCTGCCACTTGCAGGCGACGATCGCGAAATTAGTATTTTACTTTCGCCGTTTACAAAATAATTAAAATAAAAATAATCCTTATCTGCTGGAGAAAATTAACTTTCAGGATCACAGCGCGTTTATATTTCATTAGCTTTAAGTCTGGGACACTACCATGCTGGAAACTGTGCCAGGATTCTGTAAATTAAAGTGGAGCTTTCAGATTACAACTTATAGGTTTAATTCTTTTTTTTTTCTAAACATTATTCAGAGTAGTAGGAATAATCCATAAATATTTATAAGTGTTTTAGTTCATAGTAATAATAATAAATAATTATCCTTTCCGCGATCCGGTGTAAAAGATGATTTATATGGTGTCAAATTTGTAATAGAAATAATACATTTAAAACTTACAATATATAAATAAGTAAATAACTAACAGCCGTACTGACACCAACCATAATTACGAATTAAGAGTAATAGTTATTTTCTTCCCTAATAAGAAAATAGTTAATAATAAAATAGTTAATAATAAAATAGTTAATAATAAAATAGTTAATAATAAAATATCAAAATAAACACTTGTCTAAGTCTCACAAAATTTTGTGAGACTTAGACAAGTGTTTATTTTGATATTTTATTATTAAACCTAGTTTCACCAAGTGAGCATTTAAAGACAATTAATTTTGTCTTTGATGTTTTTTAAGAAAATAGTTAACTTTCGATTCGCATATAAGGGAACTTCCCTCCCTACTTTTGGTTAAGGTGTATTTTAATTCCGTTAATAAAAAGCGTTTATTCCAGTTGCTAAGAAAGTAAAAAATAAATAAATTTCAATTATACATTTATTAAATTAAGTCCTTTTTTACTCCAGTTAATAAAATGTCATTTAACGTCCTGGTTACCATGCACTAAATAACATATTAATCACATGTTGACAAGCCGTGGCTTCGAACGCTTTAGTCCCGGCTTGAGATATTAAGCACGGGATGAACTTAGCTTCAGGCATCTGTCCTTGTAACTTAACCTTAGTATTTAAATATTTGTAAACATTTACATTTTGTAGTTGTTTTAATTTGTGATCGTAGAAAAAGTCGAGTATGCGACTTGTTTTAAAATTGATAAGAATAAATACTTGTTTTATAAACACTAGGGCCGTGAAAAAAATGGTATGGTCACCTTGTGAGAAAAGTGTTACTTTCCTTGATGTATGGTTTCTTGCTTAGTGTTCAATATACTTTGACAAACTTATACTCGTATTTCAGCAGTTATAAAATTTGGTCTTCTTTTCTGAAATGACCTATATATTAATATTTACACATTTACTTAAATTCAATATAAATTATAAAATATTAGCCCACATTTACTCCGATATGAGTATAAATAGATGTGTAAATATTAAGGTATAACAATTTTCGAAATACACACACGTAATATAAATATTAATATATTCATATTAGTAATTAAAAATAATAATAGAAGCTAATTAAAAGAAACAATATAGCGTAATGAATAAAGTAACACACCTTTCAAGCCCTCGTCATTAATTATACTTTTAATTTATGTATAAGCATAACATATGTACAAGAACCCAGCGCGTGTCAAAAAGAAAACGATACACATGATTATGACGCAACGGACCGAATCCGCGTTCACATCCCTTGTACAAGGGGTACATAGTAGCTATCAGGGTGGCCAACATAGTGCTCAGTGAGTGAAATATGCAGCTGCACAAGAATAATTAATTATTAATGAAAACAGACACATTAAAACGGCAGGGTATTATTTTCTAATTATTTAGATATTTATCACATGTCATTGATGATTAATTGTCGCGATAGCCGCTAAAGGGGTGCAGTGGCGCCACGCTCACGTGTTTTGTTATTGGCGATTCAATTTCCGCTCTCGAATTAAATGATGAGCGCTATTTTTATATTTAATCGCGTATTTACGATTTGTAATTCAAGTAAATTAATCAAACCTCCATGAAATTTCGCTTAAATGGTTTTTGATATTCAATGCGTCGATTTAAATCGCGTGTAAATAGCGGGGCATCGGATTACAAACGTGTGCGAAATGTAATTATGGGACCAGCAAAAATTAATTAGCTTTTTTATCTTTGTTCGCGTAAAATATGACTATATACGCGGATGCATTGTTTCACAGTAAAAAAAGACTCAGTATCTTGTTCATCGTTGAAATATTGTTAAGTTGCCTCACTGAAAGCTATTTAAATCTTTTTTGTTCTCTTTGAATAAGACTCACTTTTCATGCTAATATTCAATGTGCAATTCACTTTGTGGAAAAAGACAAAAGAAATATTAAATAACCACTGTTAATTTTAAAATACTCAAAATGTATTAAAAGATATTGCGACGTAAAAGAGGCTGTTCAACAAAAATCACAATTACAGTAGCCTCTCTTTTTTTCTCTTGATGTACAAATAACCAGTTTTACCACTAGCACAGTAAATATATCATTACATCCTTGATAATAGAAATGTAATAAGACATTTTACATTTATGGACGGCATATATAAATTTGCTATTATTGTTATCGCAAAATTTTGTTTATAATTTATAGATACAAGCGATTATTCCCGCGTGTGAAGTTGGCAAACCGAGACGTAAGCGAAGGCCGAAGGTTCGAGATTTGCCAACTTCACATAAGGGATAATCGCGCCCTCCCGTGAAGCATATTATACTTTTCGTAACTAGGGCACAAAAATTACCGTCTTATCGGGACAAATGTCAAATATGGGTTGCGTAACTAGTTACCTAGGAAACGCCGCAAACAGCTAATAATCGTAGTCTCTAGGGAGAGAAACATCTCCCTAGGGAGAGAAACATCCTACCTAGGAAGAGAAACATAATATTTCTCTCCCTAGGGGAGAAAAGCAGCATTTCTCTCTAAAATTAGGGAATAAGAACGTGTTTCTTGTGCATGTGTTACGAAAGATTCTTAGTGACTTTTGATAATAACTCAACCTTTAGTTGCGAAATTTACCAGATAGTTTATCGTTTTTCTTAATATTCCAACATTCAAATATTCGTATGAGGATATACCCGTATGTAGATAATATTTATTTACCAATTTCCACAGTCATTTTTTTACCATTCGATGACAAAAATAATCAGATATCATAATGTCCATCCCATGTAATGAATCAGCGAGTGACTCGGGGTAATTTTCGCGCTCATTAACCCTAGTACCGGGCCTGCGGGCCTCGGCGGCAACAGAGCGGTAGCTGCACTGAGCCAGCCTGGCGCAATGTCCGGTGCTGAACGAGCGCTTCCGGGTGTTGTAATCCGCCGCGTAATCCAACCCGCCACGTGCCGTAACTGCCCGCGCGATAACGTTCCCTGGACAGTCTGCTGGCGACCACTGAGCGTCAGTTACGCCAAGGAGAATTATTTCAGGTTAAGATGGAACTGAAAAATGCAACTGTAATTAAAATTAGGGCTGATATTTTAATCCTCAACAAAGTTTACAATTATTTATTTATTTATCAAACTAAAAAAATATGTGGCATAGAAAACATATTTATAAAAAGTGAGTTATTTCTTGAGATGAAGACGAGGGATATAAAGTACCTGATGGAAGAATGACATTTTCTTTACGATGTATACATATGTTCTTTTAAAACTAATTCGGTTATTTCGAAAATAGATATTTGTGGATTAAGAACGTAAAGTAATTCTGTTACTCAAATACCTTCAGCTCGTGCTGCAATAGTGCACTTTACGCTCGTGATACACATATAATTTTTATCTACGATTGCATCTTAAATATGTATGTACTGAAAATAAACTAGTTCTGTCAATATCTTTTTCTAATGGCAACACACACAAAATTTATACCTTGTTGTTCAACAGAAAACGTCAACTTTACGATGACAAATAAAAGCGTAATTCTCAACTTTTCATAGCAATTGTAGAAAAAAATTCTTTCATATAGTTGTTTTACAATTGCCATGAATATGATCTTAATTTTCTTCCCTAGGGATAAAAGAATCACTTTCTTCTCTCATAAATACATAATATCACGCTATATCACATCAAATAGAGTAACACGAACTCCTAAAATATTCATAGAATTCAAAGAAACAGTCTTCATCAAACATTCTCATTCCGTTCTCTTCATACAAACTCATTTGTTCCCCACAGTCGGTATCTTTCAGCACGCAACAAACATTCAATCACATACATCCATTCGCTTCTATACACCTGTTTCATTCACTAATTTCCAGTCGTCGATCAATGAATCTAAAATGATATGAAAGGAAGGAAATGGCAAACTGAGTTTGTTTCTGATAGAGACTTGAAAATTTATATTAATTGCTTTTTTGTTATAAACTTTGGTATAGGTTCCTTTATTCCTACATTTTAAATGGTATCAAATACATTTGTAATTTTAAGCCATTACCCAATATTGTACAAAATTTGTATTGAACTAGTAACTTCCATTCTATTTCAATATGGAGCATTTCTCCATATTACCTTAATCCTATACTAGAACAATATTAAATTATGTACAAAGTTAGAGAAATGCATTACTGTTGTTTCAAGCTATAATACTATAGCTGCATGCGCAGTCCAGCATATTAATTAATTTGTATAAATACAAGAGGAGGAATATCATCTCCAAGTTATTGTTTTACAATGCTCGTACTTTTCTTCCAAGTTTTTCTGTAAAATAGTATTGAATTTAATGTTTTCAAATGTATTATAATACCTTTAAACTTTATGTTTTAAAATATATACAATACAATATTATATTTCAATTATAATATCAATAATATGTTGTTTCAAAAAGTTTAGCCTCAATTAAATTCATACTTCACATTAAATAAATAATACAACTGTACGAATGTCACTGTAATCTACTGTAATTGGAATTAAATTCCTGTTGTGCAAAGTTTATTTTACAACTAGTTGATATTTCGAATTAAAGTAACAGTTAGTTTAAATATTTTCATCTTTGATTTTAATGAATAATAAATATATCATCACGCCTTTTACCCATTACTAGATGTGGCATTCTGTCGTAGCAGATCTCGGAAAGTGTGAAGTACGGTTGGCAGCTGTTAAATCGCGGTCCCTAAAGGAGAAGAGGGTAGTTTTAAAGTGGTGCAAATTCATTGTCGGTTGTGGGAATCGAGCCCGGCTTCTCATATCCACTCAATACTCTAAAATAATGAAAAAAAGTACTGAAAAATTGCAATTTTTTGAAGTTTTTCCTGCAAACAAAAATCGAACATGAAATTTGATTGCTCTCCTGTCATCATCATCCTCTTTTCACTCTCTGCGCTCTCCTCGCTGTCGATTGAACATTTGTTGTTTTGTTTTTGGTGGTCCGTGGCTCGCGTGACACAGGGCGGGATTACGGGTTATTATCGAGAGCACGGGGGCCGCTTCCTGCCCCGAGTTTATTCGGTAATTGTTCCCCGATCCGATACAGCGGAAATTGTCCTTTTACGCTGAATACCGTCGATGCTATCGCGGTAGGAAAATTGGAATTTTGTTATTTTCCAAACACGTTTGTTGGACAAGAGTCCGATACGACGATAGTGGAATTGGAAGTGGGATATATTGTTTTATTAAATGGAAAATTTATGGGTCTTTCACTATAAAAACTTTTACTTTTGTTTTATTTTTTATTTCATTATGTTACTTCAATATATTCATATACGAATACAAGCTCTGTTTTTGCCTGTTTTAAGAGCAGTGTTTTTGAGTGTTTTAACTATCTCTAACATGTTAAAACTGTGCTCTTAAAACATCCAAAAACAGAGCTTGTGCTACCAGCCAATGTTTTTAATAAAAATATTTCATTTGTTATTCAACATCAGTTACGTGGTTACAAAATCCATAATTATTTCGAGTCGACCAGTGGCACTAGAAATGTTCTCTTTTAGAAGCATGTCTATAATTTTACGAATTTTGAAAAAATTATTTTTGATTGTGAATCAGCACATCGAAATGAATATACCTTGAAATTTGTATACTCTTTTTTTTAACACCCTGTATATAACCAAAAAAATCGTTGATATTAGGTGATCATTTCAAACGTGGCTGTTACATTTTAAAGCCTCATTTACGATCAGGTTTATTTCAGTTTGATCCGAGATTTGAACAGATCTGAAAGATTAGATTTCTGTCATAAAACTACTTTAATTATTTGTACCTACTTTGTTTCTTTTCAAAGTATTTAATTTTTCTCTCAAAGAGAATAATTATTATTTACATTTATGTTTATTAACACTAATTTAATTTTAAATTAATTAATCAATCTTTAAAGAAAAGATAAAAGAATTAAATACCTGTATAATAAAAACAAGCGACGTTAAGGACTCCCTTCTATTCTTATCTTTTAATTAGTTTTCTGTTTTTATAATAGAGTGTCTAACTGCAATTATGTGGAATTTCTTACCTTGTTTAGATTCGTTGTTAAAAGAATGAACGTGCGTAATTTAAAATGTGAAACGTATGACGAATGGAAGATGAATGAAACGGGTGTATAGGAATGAATGGATGAATGTGATTGAAGGTTTGTTGCGTGATGAATAAATGAGTTTGTATGGAGAAAACTATGACTGTTTGAATGAAAATTATTTGATGAATCAGGTGAGTGAATGTCTCTAGGGTTGGCAGTACCGCATTTAATGGGATAGAATATGATTTGATGTATACCTGTATTATAATAATATTAACAGGATATCTGTTGTTTTCATTTATAATTTTGTAATTTATGAATTATTACAAATGTATATAAATTAGTCATAACGATATTTCAATATACAATATGAACATAAACAAATGAATAAAATATATGACATTAGTATTAATAAATAATCATGCCTAGAATAATAAACAAACATATTTGATTTGATAGCATAATTCATAAAACAGAAAAACAATTCGTGGACATTACTAATATATTTAATTTTTAAATGCAACGGAATTCCAGAAAATAATTTTGAAATATTACTTATTTGTTTTTACACTCATATTTCATTAAAAGTCATAAATTAGATATACACATATTTTACATTATCATTAATATTAAATTAGTAATACATTTCATTTTTATTAGCAAGAAACTAGGTATTTTAAATAAAAACAATTAATATGGAAAAGTCATTAGTAATACACGCTATTGAGTAAAAAGAAACGCCATAAAAAGCAAAACCATATATCATAAATTCATAAATAAATGTAAGAAATATTAACCACCCCATTACTGTGTTCAATAAAGAAAGAAAATACGTTCCCCCTTACAGAGACTGTAATATGGACCTCGGCAAAGCATGCAAAGCAAGCCTCATGAATCTGTAACATAATAAGCAGAAAATAATGCCGATTTAAAAATAATTACCTCGGCGGATTAGCCCCAGTGGGACCGCCCCTGGTTGCCCCTGCATACAGCAACCGGATTACGAGTTTTATGAGAATTAAAGGATTATCCGATTAATTCATATGCATTACTTTAAATTAAATTAAAACGTGGATATAAGGGCAAAATTTAGAGGCGATAATTTTTATGGTTTATTTTCCTCGGGTAAAATGGTTATTGTATTAAGCCGGGCACCGATCATGAGTTATTTAGGTTATTCTGGACTGGAGATTATAACAATAAATGAAATTGAAAAATGGAATTGCTTTTCAAATACTTCACAAATATTTTTGTGTAATATCAGAAAATATACTCGTATATGAATGGAATTGGAATTGTGCATGAAAGAAAGAAAAGCATATTAGAATTTAGGGTGAAAGATTGTGGGAAGAATTAGGAATAAATATTTGATTGAAGGTTTGTTGTGTAAACAAAAAATAAGATATGCGTGTATGTTTATAAATGTGAATGATGTATAAAAATAAATATTTATCATTACTCATTTTACCCATTACTGGGTGTAGCATTCTGTGATATATTTTGTACGTAAAAAGCGGTTTCTTGTCACCAGATCATTGACTTTCAAAGATATTAGTAAATTAGGAGCAATGGGAGTAAAGTTTGTCAACTACGGCAATCAAATGTGGATATTCAAATTTACTAAACTATTTACCACAGATCACTCTAATAGATAAATGTTTAATATATTTTGTTAAGGGTTCGTGGTACCACATCTAATGGGACTTAGCTATACTACACAAACATAACTTAATTGGATTTATAATACAGCTCAAGTAATAAACAAAAGCAATGAAATTAAAATAAATTATTTGTATAAAAAGTATCAAAATATTCAATTTAATATAACAATATTATCTTGAAAAATAAAGTAAATAATAGCAAATCTAATACCGAAAATTGTAATGAAATATCTTGAATAGTTTTAGAGATACAGGTGATCAGCAGGAAATTTTCATATATACTTTACAGTTGGTTGACTCAAACTTTTTTACTCAATTATATTTTGTTAGTATTAAAAAAGTATGGTGAATTTAATAGTGTAAACAGAATTAAAATATCTTTATTAGTTTTAGAGTTATAGCTCATCAAATAATTCAGCAGGAATGAACAAAATTTTTGCTCTAATGAACCAATTGTTTTTTTTTTAAATATTGCTTTATATGTTGTATATACAAAGTTTATGTTAAAAATGGGTCTAAAAACTATTTCATTTAAACTAAATTTAAAGTGATATTTTAAATTAAGTTTTCCAAAAAAAAATATTGATAATCACCACGTATATATTTTTCGATATAAAAAGTTTCCAAGTAAATTTTAAAAAATGCTTTAAATAAAAGTGATAAAAAGTTAGGTTTTGAAGTAATAATGTATAAACATTTGACAGGAGAAAATATTAAAATTAATTTATAAAGCCTGTTATAAAAAACAATTTTTCTCTTGCATCTCATTGAAATTCATCTGTTACGTGACATATTTAACATTATTCTTCAACAAAGAGCGCGCTCAGCGTCGCGACGCCGTTTCCGCAAGACAGAGATTTCACTGCATTTTCCCGTTCGCGTGAAGGCGTGCAGTCGGGCGGCCTTGCGCTCTCTGCTCTAAACACGCTTCCGCTCACAAACGTACAGAAGTGTCAAGAATAATGTTTTCATTTCTGTAGAAAAATGTTTACGCCGCGGGGCGCAAAACGAACGTTAAAAATAATCTAGGTGAGATTGCATCGCATCCAGATGTTTGTGTTGCGCGTGCGTCAATGTTATACGATGCATAGAAATCATAGAGTGGAATTTGCAACTGGGAGGAGTTATCTCTCGAGACTATTATGCTCGAGAAATGTTTCAAAAATTCGAAACTCACGATAAAATAACATGATATTATTATTCTTATTATATGTTCCTCTGCACAACAGAAACTTAATCCCTATTACAGTACAACAAGCTTATAGTCGAATGCGAATCACTCAGGTAAAAATAAAATTTAGGCAAAGAATAAAATGTCGTAGTAAATCATGCAAATTTTGTTTGTGTTTGTGTAGAATGTATTCTTCGGGTTTAAGGTTTGTTGTGTTAAATATCGGCGAAACGTGCCTTGCAAAGAATATTTTCAATAATTAATAAATAAATGTATCGAATCCGGATTAATTTGTGCTCAAATACAACTGCTTTTATGTGTGAAGCATGTGTCCTATGGGCTTAGAATTTGTTAGAAGTGCGATCGAAGCGTGTCTCACCAAAAATGCGTTGTAATATACAGGGTGTTTCAAAGTTATTGCAAAAAGGATATATGTTATTGTATGTACTAATTAGACCGTAAAAATATTTATTCCGAAACAATTTTCGTAGCACTAGTCTGAAATCTCATATATAATAATTTGTAAATAATATAATTTTGCGTTTGGACTTTAGTATATTACCTTGGTTGTTACTTTGCCGGTATCAAATATAAGTTGAAATCTAGTTTACATTACGCTATATTCTATCAAATGGAGTAGCACGGACCTGTGAAACATTCATTCATTAGAATTATCAAAGAATCAGTCTTTAATAAAATATCAAAATAAACACTTGTCTAAGTCTCACAAAATTCAGCCTCCAAGTCACCTTATGAGGGCATCGTCAGAGGCTGGCCAGCACAGTTCAGTTAGTAACCATAGACGCGTTTTGCTCTTATTAGAGCTCATCACTATGGTATAACCTACTTCTTCACCTAGAACAAAGTTCACGGGAAGAAGCTGGTGACGAAGGTGGTGAATCAGTCTTTGGTAAACATTCTCATCCTGACACACCATCCTCGTTTCAACTACATTTAAGGTTCTCTCCATACAACCTCATTTATTCCTCATACTCGGAATGTTTCATCACTCAATAAACCTTCAATTATATCCATCCATTTGTACCTATATACCTGACTAATTTTTTATTTATAACCTGTACTCTAACAATAAATTTAAATAAGTTAGAAAAGAAAGAAGTGTTTATGAAAACAGTTTTTCTATTCTCGTTTTTAAAATGTCATTTAATGTACTGGTTTCCATGGCGGTAAATAACATCCTTAATAATATGTTGAAAAGCCGTGGCTTTGAACGTTTTAATCACGGCTTGAGATATTAAGCACGGGGTGAAGTTAGCTTCAGGCATTTGTTATTGTAACTTAACCTTACTTTTTAAATAATTCATTAAACTTTCCATTTATTGTTGTTGTCTTAATTTGCGATCAAAGAAAAAGTATAGAATGTGACTCTTTAGATATTCGTAACTAAAGAAAAGTTTATAAAACTTGTTATTTTTATTATTTTTTATCATGTCATACAAACAATTTTCACCAATTTAAATCTACCCCTGTGGCTCCCCCTTCACTTATATCTTTGAGGGCCGTGATTTAACGGCTGGTAACCGCACAATATATCACTTACCGAGATCTGCTTAGGCAGAGTGCCACACCCAGTAATGTGTAAAAGGCGTGATGATATATTTATGTTATTTTAAGTCATATTCAACTCGTATTTCCGAATTAAAATTCCACTAATTGGCCAAGAAATGGTATATAAGCAAATACAACACAATATTCCTTTGAACGTTGTCGCTGTACTCGCATGTTTGAAGTGCAGTTGTATGCTGTATGGCGTATGAAACAGGGTCATATCCCTCCTGGGTAGGCAGTGTGTCGGCGTGTGCAGTGTCTGTTGAACCGTGTATTGTTTATAGCGATTATCAGCGCACAACATGCGTCACTTGCACAAAACTCGAGCAACGGATTTAGTTCGTGGTCTGCGCGCAAATGATATGTAAAGTTCACGTTTCCCTGACGTGCGTTTAGTTAAACAAGCCGTGTAATAACGCAAACAAACATGCCCGATGGATGGTCAGCTTAGCTGACGCTCGCCCTACTACCACTACTGAACCCGCATTTCATCCACTCCCAGTACCACTACATAATAATCATACACAAACCTAGAACCTAGGAATCAATAATTCTAGAATTAGTAAATAGAATTGAACCCAACGGACGAACTGGACTGATTTTGTGCAACAGTTCATGAACTGGAATAAAATCTGAATCGATAAAGTATGATGACTCGCGAATCAGTGGTTTACAACCCTGAAAATATTATAAATGTCAATTTATCTGTTAGCTTGCAAATATAGAATTTCGAAATTTGAATTCAAAATCCTTTTTCTAGTACTGTTTTAAAATATCATTTAACGTACTGATTTCCATGACAATAAATAACATCTTCACAAGCCGTGGCTTCAAACATATTGAGATATTAAGCAAGGTGTGAAGTTAGCTTTAGGCATCTGTCATTATAACTTAACCATACTTTTTAAATAATTTATAAATCTTCACATTATTTTGTTCTCTTTATTTGCGATCGTAGAAAAAGTGCAGTATAAACCACATTTTGCTTACCTTGTGTCAAAAAACTTGTAACCAATAGACGTTTATAAAACTTGTTACATAATATAATATTATCCGGCAGTACGGTGATGTGGATAGCAATATGGAATTCGATTCCGGAGATCCCGAGTTCGTATCTCACCCAAGCTAAAAATTATATAAACTACCACACTGTGGCTCGGTGAGTACGGCCTGTAATTGGTATTAAGTTCCTGTTGTACAGCGTAACATAAATAAATAAATAAATTATGTACAACCGGTAAATAATGGTAAGTTTATTCTTATCAAAATCATAACTTAATGTGCTTCATTATTTATGACATGTTCTGCCTGTGGAAATAAAGGGATTAAAAGCCATATAGCAGTATCAGAAAGTAAAATTTTCTTCCCTCTTCTAGAAAGTAATACTTTTTATGCATCGGAAAAAAGTTAACTTTTCTTTCCTGTATAATTTGACGTCAGTGACATCTAGTTAGCGAGTTAGAATAAAATATACAGGATGTTTCAAAGTTTAAGGATATGTATTTTTGGATGTATTCATTACTACGCAAATTTCGCAAAAATTGCACATTACTTGAAGAAAACTATTTTCATGGCATTGAACTAATAGTTTGTTTTCATTAATATTTATTTTATTTAATTGAAGTTCTTTCAATGTTAACGATTACTAATTTTTATTCATTACTTTAACTTATCAGTTACTGTTAACTAAAATGAATTTACTAAGAAACTGTGTAAGTCTATTGTCCGATATCCAAGTGTCCGAGATAGACATGGTCGAATTGAATCCTTCTGACCAGCGTTTCTCCGGTCTCCAGCATTCTGCACTGACGGCTGGAAGGATGAGCTTTCTGTTTTGTGTTTTGAGCTTTGCTTTGGATAAAGCTCGGTTGTGATACAACAGGGATGATGTTACAGTGATTTCGAGTTTTGTTGTTGGTCGTGGAAACAAATTGGTGCATTCAATTAATTTTAAGTGCTATTACATTTGTGTTGTACTATTGTAGTACGTACTTCGCGTAATTAATATTGTTTTTATTATATTCGCATTGTTAGCTTTACTGGTATTTTACTATAGTTAATATTTCAATCTTTATATTATATTTCTACTCGTCTACTTCATTTTGTCGTTAAGTCTTAATATTACAGCAGGAAATTAATTGCGGAGATGTATTATAAGTTTAAATTTAATGTTAGCGAGGTTTAAAATAAATAAATAATACGAGTAAATGTGTATCTTATCGCAGATTTCAATAATGCCTTGTAGAATAAAAAAACCCGTTGAATATTTAATAAAATAAATGTTTGGCATGATTCCTGCGATAGGGAATTCCGTGTTGTGTGGTTGGTATCTTGCGTGAGCGCTTAACAGCATTAACACCGAACAATTTCAGGCCAGCGTCATATCGCGAATTTTTTCTACGGATCCGTCATTTCATCGCTGAAAAGTGCGGATAATTTATCATGTTGCTCCATTTATTTTTTCTTGCTTGGATTTTTTGATATCTCTACTGATACGCTGGTTTTTACACCGCGCTCAACAAATGCATGTTATCTGTATAAATGGTGGCATTTTAAGCTCAGATAAATTCACATATTTCATGAAAATATTCTTAACTTTAATTTAATAATTTTCAGCACAACTTTTTTCCTATTTCCCTAGCTTATAGTAGAATCAAAACCACTCAAAATTATTTTACTTAAATATAATTCAATTGCAATTGTGTAGAATTTACTTCCAAATCAAGTCCGATGCTTTTTTCATTTCTTTATAGATTTGTTATTAGAGGAGTGGACGTAAGTAAAAGGTTTATGAACCAGGTGTACAAGTACGAATAGATGGATGTGATTGAAGGTTTGTTGCGTGATGCAGAATTTGTGGTGTGAGGAAGGTAGGGAGCATTAGTATGTAAGGATGAGAATGTTGGATTTTTGATGAATCTGTTAGTAGATGTTCTGTAAATGTTTCAGAGGTTTGTGCTACCCCATTTAATGGGATATAGCGTGATGATATTGAGTCGACATATGGATTTGAGAACCCGGGTTCGATTGCCACAGCCTACATTAAAACTATCCCTGTGATGTCCTCTTCACTAATATCTTCGGGGACTATTATTTGACGACTAGTAGCTGCACTACACGTGAATAAATATATTAGTTACCGAAATTTGCTACGGCAGAGTGCTACATTTAAAAGGCGTCAAGATATATTTATTTATCTTCCATTTATAAATTGTTGTGCAGAGTAACAAATAAATAATATCCAATATTGCTAATCAATATAATCTCTGATATAGCTGTCAATGAAATAATCCTAGTTATATAGTTGAGCTTAAATTAATATCACAAGGAGTTCTTAATGAATCGTTTTATGAAGGCAGATTGTATACAGAGATCTTGTCTAAGATTTCATACGAGTACGTAACTTCCTAACTTACAACAAGAGCCCATACAACCGCTAACAATGGAATTATATAACAATTCAAAACATTCTACAAGATTTGCTATAATAAACACCTTGTTATAACGTCATCTTAGTAATTAACTACCTATTATATTCTCAACAATACGACTTGCGATATACAGAGCAGCCCCATCTATCTTCGCAAGATTTTCAATATAGACAGAGTTATATCACTATAGAGTTGATAGCTTGAAATCGATATGTGTCAATGAGAATTATGACGTTGCCTTGTACGGTAATCACTTACAACTTTCAAAGTATTTACGCTGGCATTTTCAATATTACCTGTGTATGACTTTATTACAGACTAGAGATAATTACAACAAATAGATACATAAGAAGGAGTCATGTTAATTATTTCCAAGATTAATAACTTAAATCAATGTGATTAAAAGTTAAGTATAAAATAGTGAATTCTCCGTGTACGAATTGAAAATTTTTAGCTCATCTTAAGTATTTAACTTTTTGAAATAAAAATCGCTCTAAACTTGCCTAGAGGTCAATTGAAACACGGGGAATTCAACCTTTCAGACCGCATCTCAATATCTTGCTTAGTTTTCGAGTTATAGCCTCGGAAAATATGATTTTGAAAATTGTTTGAAAACATATAATCTTCTAAGAGCTATAACACAAAAACTAAGCAAGCTATTGATATGCGGTTTGAACGAGTGAATTCCCCGTGTCCGAAACTACTTGTATGCACATTTTTAGCTCATTTAAAGCAAATTAAATTTTTTGAAATTTTTTAATTATTTCCCAAGGGGTACCCCTTGGCATTTTTATGATTTTTAAACAAATTGCTATAAAACTATTTCTCGTACGAATAATCTAACGAAATTTTACATACATATGTATTTCGACGTGCTGAATCCAATGGTGTAATGTTTATGTCCATAAGTCTTATAGTTTTTGAGATAATGGTCAAAAACTGTACGAGGAAAAAAATTGGTGCAAATTTTTCAAAAAAATAAAAATCGCTGAAAACTTGCCTAGAGGTCAATTGAAACACGGGGAATTCAACCTTTCAGACCGCATCTCAATATCTTGCTTAGTTTTCGAGTTATAGCCTCGGGAAAGTTGAAAATCTGATTTTTAATTGGATATTTTAACACTTCCAGAGACTATATCTCAAAATCTCTACTCCATTCAATTCTCAGTGTCCGAACTGACTTTTAACAAAATTTTAGCTTATATTAAGCGACATAATTGGTTTGAAATCTGATTTTTTTAAATGATAAATATACTTAAAATTATTTAATAATGTTAAAGCAAAATTGACACAAACCGTGTGTGTTTTTTATATATGTTGAAAGGGAAAATTTGTAGGAAAAATATTAGAGACCATGAAAGCCATAAGAAGTTTTTAAAATAGAATCACCTTTTCTGTCTTGAAAATTTGTAAAACTTATTTATGAACTTTTACAAAAAAATTTCGTCAGTCTAGAAAGAAAGTTTGCTGTAAATTTTACTGAGTTTAATTTTACCTTGACAGACACTCAAGAAATTCAACATTCTCTCAGGTAATAAGTAATAAAATATTATTTAATTTTATTATTATTATTATGAGAACACCAGCCATACTTTCTTATTCAAAATTTATTGCAAATTTTAACTGAAAAACTATATAAATATGATTCTTTAACCAAAGAAACGATAAGCTTGTTTAAAATTTATTTTCAATAAATATTTTATATTTTAACAGTCGTTAATAACAAAATAATTATTATATGCAAAAATATACTTTTTTAGAATATAAATTTATTATTACAAAATACACTTCCTTGAAGAGATAACATATGTAAAACGACCAAGCTAGCATCTTGTTTCCATTAAAATACCAATCAACCCTCCTCTGTTAGTGACAGACAAACTACAGGAAAAACTAAAACTACCCCATCAAGTTGAAATATTTATACTCACGCGTCCTCAACTATTTTATCAGCTAGATTGACTGACAGTACTATCTGCCAAATAAAACCGCCAGCGGAACAGTTCACAAGAAGTCTTACAGAATATAAAAACAGCTTCTGTCTGCAGCGGCGTCGTGGGCGGCGGGGGCGCGGTGACAGCGCCATCAAACTGTCATCGGGAGCGGAGAGTAACATGAACGAATATGCGGTGATGACTGACTAATTTATTTTGAGGCTACACTCAAAACAACATGGCAGAGATGTTTCAACACATTTTGGTACAATCAGATTTTTACATTTTTAAATCTCACTTGAAAAATATATACATGTCAGTGAATCCAGACCCTGGGATTAAATTCCTATATATAAATAAATATATCATCACGCTTTTTATCCATTACTGGGTGTGGCACTCTCCCGTAAGCAGATTTCGGTAAGTGATATGTTTTTTAGCGTGAAATGCGGTCACCAGCCGTCAAATCACGGCCTCCAATGATATTAGTGGAGGGAAGCCACAGAGGTAGATTTAAATTGGTGAAAATTGTTTGTCGGCGGTGGGGATCAAACCAGGCTTCTCAAGATCCACAGGCCGACTCGATACCACTGAGCCACCTACCCCATTTTAAATTAAATTAAATTAAATTCCTGTTACACAGAATTGAATAAATACATAAATAAATTATTCAAATAAATATTACGTACAATTTATTTATAATTTTGGTCAGCTAATCAGAATCAAAATAAATTACATCCTGAAGTTTCTATATGAACTATATTTAATAAAAAATATAAAATAAACACTTGGCTATGTTTCACAAAATTCAGCCTCCAAGTCACCTTATGTGGTCACCTTTTGTGAAACATAGCCAACTGTTTATTTTATATTTTTTATTAAACCTTGTTTCACCAAGTGTTGGATGACAATTTTTTTTTTTTTGTGGCTTCTTGGCCGACCAACTACTTAGGTCATATGCCGCCATTACGCCCTGATCCGCGTTTTAGGTCTTTTGTCAACAGCAACGCGGGTTTTTCTCTGGACGGTCACCCATCCAAATACTCCCCGCGCGCAACGTTGCTTAACTCGCGTTATCGCTTGGATCAGTATTATGGATGACAATTAATTTTGTCTTTGTTGTTATTTAAATTGCTATTGCGTAGCTTTTCCTTTTTTTCTGTAGATGGCATGGCCTGTTCCACATAACCTCTCATGTCATCTTATCTGTTTGTTAGAGATCTTATTCTCTGCTGGCACAGTTCTTCGTCACCAGCTTCTTCACGTGAACTTTGTTCTAGGTGAAGAAGTGAGTTATATCATAGTGATGAGCTCTAATAAGAGCGAAACGCGTCTATGGTTACTAACTGTGCTGGCCAGTCTCTGACGATGCCCTCATAAGTTGACTTGGAGGCTGAATTTTGTGAAACTGAGCCAAGTGTTTATGTTATATTTTTTATTAAACCTAGTTTCCCCAAGTGTTGGATGACAATTAATTTTGTCTTTGTTGTTATTTGAACTATATTTATTTATTTATTTATTTATTTATTTATTTATTTGCAACGGCACTTTTTTGGATATAAATTTAAGAATCGGGGAGTAGGGTGGTATGGCTTTTGAATCTCACTCAAAATAAAACTATATATAGTGTAGTAAGTTTGGGTTCTGTACTTTAATTAGAATTAAATTCCTGATGTGTACAGAGTAGCATAAATAAATAAAAAAATGACTATGTGCATAGTAACTGTATTAAGAGTGCTCTATAGAGAATAATTGCTAGTATCTTTAGGCTATGTAATTTAACGGTTAGTAACTGCAGCAGAATATCACACTCAGAAGTTGTTGTAACAACTTGGCGATATATTTATTTATTTTAGATGTTTTAAAAACACTGAAAAAATGATAGTCTTGAAAAATGTATTTGTAAGTTCACTCAAAATCTTATTTTAGTTTCCTTTGAAGAAATATTTTTAGCCACATCGTTAGTTTCATGTTTAGTTTATCGGCGATAGTTCGCGATGGGCTACACCGGTCCTGTAATAGCTAGGTTAGTCTCGTACATTGCACAGATACGTAATTTGTTATGCAAATGTTCGCGTGGCGAAATGCAACAGTGATTCTCGGAGATTGGCCCCAATAAATAACGGAATTTCCTTCAGGAACTGAAGACGTGAAGACGCTTGCAAGCGATACACGATATAGCTGTCAGTTGCCCCTGAAACCTGCTATATACTGTTGCACAATATAACCGCACTACACTAACTGGGAAATTACATATAAACGATGAACACCTATCGAAATTTTCACCCTGTTTTATAACTCGACTAGTATTGTGTGGGATTCGAACTCGAGATCTCCGGATTCCTATTACGTAACGCTATCTACACTACAGTACTTCTGGACAATAATAATTTCTTTTAAAAATAAGGGACATTAATTTAGCGTTATGAAGCAAGCATTGCGTAAATTTCTTAATTCTGTTCTTTTGTTTGCAGTTTTTTATTTGTAATATATTTTTTCTACGATTGCTATAAAAAGTTGACAATTATGCTCTCATTTGTCATCGTAAAGTTGACGTTTTCTGTGGAACAATCGAAAAATATCTTTGTCGCGCGTCTCCAATGGCAATGCGCGAAAAAGATGTTAAATGCGCACGTTTCCAATGGCAACGCGCGAAAAAGATATTAAATTCACGCTTATTTCAATAGTTACCAGTGATACAAACAAAACAGAAACTTGTCATATTGACAGTTGACAGAACGAATTTATTTTCAGTACGTATATTTTTTTTAATTATTTAAGATGCAATCGTAGAAAAAAATATGTGTGTATCACGAGCGTAAAGTGTCTTTGTTACTCGAACACGGTAATTGCAGCTCTCGCCTTCGACTCGCGCTGCAATTCTGTGTTCGAGTAACAAAGAATCACTTTACGCTCTTAATACACAAATAACTATAGTAATAGTACTTTTACTAGTAGTAATTAAAATCTAGCTGTCTAAATTCGAAATAGTAGTTACACACTCACTACCCTTATGTCTCATTTTCCCCATTTTTTTGGGTTGTAAGTGGATGTTTAATAAGTACATTTCAACTTAAAAATATATTAAGAAGTTGTAACAACATAGTAGGGCTGTTACCTCACTAGCAAGAGTTTTACCAACAATACATTTGGGTCGGATTTCAGTATATGTTAGTGTAATTGAGATTAAGTTTCTTTTGTGGACTGTAGCAAATAAATTTCCAGTCTGATTAATTCAAGAAGAAGAACTCGGCACATTTTATGTTTTAAGAAAATTGCCTGTTTCAATTTAACTAAAATATGACGAAAATAAAAATATTAGTACCCGAGGCGTAATAATATCCTTGCATACTTCAATCCGTACGCTCGTTGAAAAGTCAAGCTCCCACAGAGACTTGCAATTGTCTCTGTCACAAGATTTAGCCACCAGCACACTGCAATTTTTCTGCAGCAGACTTGTTGAAGTGTACGGATGTTTTACATGGAAACTCACTACCGACGTGACGTCATCATGGACTGCTTTATTTTGCGGTTGAGGAAATAAAACAAATAGTTTGATCAGCATTATTCAAGTGTTTCAACTTTCAACTACACATGAAACAAATACGTAAAATTAAATAATCATCAAATATTAAGAGTTGTCATGAATATGTAATAGCATGTTATCTATATATTATTTAGATTTTATCTATTTACCAATGCTTATTGTTTTGTTTATATAATTTGGAGTGGTTTGTTTAACTAGTCTTCTTTTAATAACAAGAAATTGTTTTTGATTTAAAAATAATATAGATTCGTTGTCAAATTTGAGTGTATTTATTGTGCTTAATATATATACCGGGTGTATTTTTTTATCAGTAAACATAGGGATATGTCATTACCATAAAAACTTTGACAGCAATGCATTAGAGCGTTTATTTTAAAAGTAAACATAGGGAAAATAATATTTTTAGCAATGCATTGAAGTGTAATGGTCTATTATAATAAAAGAAACATTTTAAGTTTAAACAAATTAAATTAATTTTAATTACTTTGATTTACATTAATTTAAATATGAATTTTAATTTAATAATTGTTCAAAATTACCCTCATTAATTGTTCTACGCCCATTGTATCACCATTATAAATTTTATTTTTTAAGTGGCCCCAAAGAAAGAAATCTTTGGCGCAAGATCTGGTGACTTTGCAGGCCACTCCACTTCTCCACCTCGTCCTATCCATCGTTGGGGGAATATCCGGTGCAGATAATTTCTTACATTTTCAGTATAATGCGGGGGAGCACCGTCCTGTTGGAACCACACTTCCTCAATATTTAAATTATTTATTGTCGGGATTACTTCTCTTGTAACAACTATAAATAATTTTCCCAATTTAAATTTTCCATTTATATAAAAAAAAAACGTCTCACTATTTGATCCCCTATTAACCCGGCCTGATTTTGAAAGAGGACAGTTTTATTACTTTGACAACTATAGATGACAGCAATGTTATTTTCCCTATGTTTACTTTTAAAATAAACGCTCTAATGCATTGCTGTCAAACTTTTTAACTGTAACTATGGTAATGACATATCCCTATGTTTACTGATAAAAAAAACTCCCGGTATATATATAACGTCGTTATATTACCAAACTTTAACAAATACACTGATCAATTATCAAGTTTAAAATATGGAGGAAGAAGGTATGTTATTAACACTAAAATTATAAAAGTGTGATGTATAAAATCTGTCATTATGCAAAAATCCAAAATGAATATTTACATCTTGGGTTTGTTTTATTTGCATTTACTTCCCGCGAAGTGTGAAGCTCGTGGTTGGAGTGGTCCCCGAGGTCACGAACGCCTCTGGCCTACCCCTGTCTGTCCGTACCGCAACTTTCCGTTCTATTTCGTGAGTAAAGCGCCAGGTCTCGACCGTGAGAAGTGGATCGTACTAAATAAATATATCTGTCCTGTCCACCACTCCAACTAAAATACGTTATGTAGATATCAGGATTTCTCCGTGGATTTTTTTTATATTCTAGATGGAATGGAGAATGGTTTACTGAAAGCTAGCTTGATAAATGATATATGAAATGTTCTGCAGAAGAGTACATTCAACCCGAGTTGTTCAAAGAGATTTTCAATTTTTAAACAAATCTTTTAAATATTTAAAATACGAAATAAATATAATGCATATATAGTTCACTTCAGTTGCACATTATACAGAGGTACAACTCTATCAGTTATTATGCTACTAAAATTTATATTATTTGCTATACTGCATAACAGGACTCAGACATAATCGTATTTTTGCGATATAAGCTTAGGTTTAATATATTTATTTAACAATTTTTCAAATCAAATTGTCCTGCAGTACAATGGACTAGGTAGCGTTACGAAAAACAAATCCGGAGATCCCAAATTTGATTTCCACTCAAGCTATCACATTGCCGCTCGGTTAGTCTGGATTCAGTACTGTAATTGGGATTCAGTTCCTGTTGTAAAGAATAGCATAAATAAATAAGTTCAAAAAGGATTAAAATTAGTGAAGTTAATTTAACAATATTATATTAAAAATATTATAGCTATTTATGAAACTAGTAAGGAAATGAAGGTTATTACCTTACGCATGAGAAATTTGCAGAACGAGGCGTAGCCGAGTTATGTAAAGACATAAGTAAGGTAATAACCTATTTCCTTACTAGTTTCATACAATATTTTTTCTACTTCCGTTCTAATAAATACGAAAGAGCGTTTTTGAAATTATGAAATTTTGACATATTAATGACAGTTATAAATTCAAAAAATAAAAGAATAACACATCAGAATTCGTCTACCACCATATCTGTTGCTATGTTACCTCATTATTTCACAAGTTAAATAATGCAGTTCATTACCTAACTCAAATAAGTGAAATAAAACGTCTATTTCCTTACGGAAGTAGAAAAAGTTATTAACAATCTTGTCCTATCTTTCGTTCTTTAAAAAATATCCATCCATTTATTCCTAAGTTGTCCACATATTCTTTCATCTTCAATTTCACCACCATATACCTGTATCGCCAATATTTAATAACACATTGAACGAACACTTAAAACACCTTTTAAATATAAATAAATAAATATATCATCACGCCTTTTACTCATTACTGGGTGTGGCACTTTGCCGTAAGCAGATCTCGGTAAGTGATATATCTTTTCACGTGAAGTGCGGTTACCAACCGTCAAATCACGGCCCTCAAATATGTTAGTGGAGGGAGAGCCACAGAGGTAGATTTAAATTAGTGAAAATTGTTTTGTCGGCTTTTAAATATTTATTTAATAAATTAAGTTTTCGTTAAATGTTCATTTTCTGATACACTATCTAAGCTGGATTTAAATTCATAATTGCTTTCATACAAACTGTCAATAATATCCATTCATATATGCCTAGATCATTCACGCAACCTTTTACTTTTAATTTCACGACGTATATTATAGATAGATGCCTGAACCATCTCAACTCAACTCAACTTATAACATTCTTTTTAATCTCACACTGATTATCTGTTTATATTTGAGATGTATAGTATGTGTCAAGAAATAAAAAGATTCCTTTGTTATTTAAATTAAAAGATATTCCTGAACAAAATCTTCATCTCTAGAAGAAGAACAGGAAGTTAAGAAAACATGTAGTCACCTTAAAATCGTTCCAACTCGCGTATATCGTTCATTTTCTTCGTCTCATCCAAGCATGCTCTACGTTCTACTGCATGTTTGCGTTATTGCTGTTGCTTCATACAGGCTATGCATACACTGCAATATTTTATTTCCGTTCCTTGTTTCCGGTTCATGAGCCCAGAACCAACTACGATCTGTGAGGCACGCCCACTTTTGTCATTCTATTTTTCATTTAGGGATATTCTGCGAAAGCTCGTTTTTGTGAGTGTTTTCTTATTCTTGCAGGAATGAAATCTATTCGCAGGAATAAGTGTAAAGTTAGGAATAATAGAATACTGGAATTGAAGGTGGTGAAATGTTTAAACGAATTAATTGCATTTTTATTATGAACCCAATTACCTTAGTTTATAGTAAACGTATTTTTTATTTTAGTTATAAATAAATATATCATCACGCCTTTTACCCACTATCGCGTGTGGTAGTCTGTCTAAGCAGATCTCGGTAAGTGATAGATTTTTTCCGCGTGAAGTGCGGTTACCAGCCGTCAAATCACGGCCCCCAAATATTAGTTTAAGTTGAAGTCAACAAATTTTGAACACACGATCTTTTGCTTGTTAATTAATAAACGCAAACGGTTTCATTCGCTGAACTGTGATTGGAATTAAGTTAATAATGAGGTAGTGATAAATGATAATCAAATGTATGATTTGAGTAGAAAAAGAAATGATGAAGGAAATGTGGGTAAATGATAATCGGTGGCAAACTATGCGCCATTATTCCCCATCGTTCCGTTTATTTGTTCAGGAACAAAAGCGCTGGTTATATTTAACATAATCACCTCTAAAAGTAATTACTGCCATTAATTCTACAACTAATGTAGCGGGTAATTCACTTCCACTCTGCTTTCAAGAGAAACAATTATACAAATGTAAATATTTAATTCAAAAGTCACTTAGATAATTTTCTACATTAAAACATTTCGTTTTGTAGTACTCGCTCCGCGGCTTTCACTATGTATACAAACAAATAAGACGAAAATTGACTACTTTCAGTAAGAAAAAAACCTAATTTAAAAAGAGAAATGCACTTCATTTACAGCAGAATAAACATGGACTGTCATTCAAAAAGATTATTTCGGTTACGAATAAGATTTTATACTTTAATACCTAAATGAAGTAGCAGGAACCCTTGAAACATTTGCATCCACAAACTTTAAGTCACATCCATCCATTTATTCCTAGATCAGTCATGCAATCTCCTACCTACAATTAAAATAACATACATATTTGTTTTACATATATACATCACACTATATCATATTAAATGGGGTAGCACGAATCCATGAAACATCGTAATATCAAACGTTCTTTAATTATTGTAGAGAAAAATATTGCAATAATACTTATTTGTATATCCTCATATGCGGGTTGAAAGTATGCATTTATTTCCCAGCGGGAGGAAATTCACTGTTTTCATTCCTTGTCGTATATTTTTATTTAAATGGATAGAAAGAATGGTAGTAGAAAAAAATCATACTCATATGTATACTCCGAAGTCCAGTGAAATCTGTGGAACTTAGAAAAGTAATTAATTTAATTTTTATTTTTGTCATTACTTCCTTTATATACAGGCGCAGGGGCCGAGCGTGTTAAGGCCAGGGTTCGTAAATATCATGATATTTATAATAAATATCAAAATATCTGATATATAGGATATATATCAGATAAATATAACTTTTTGGATATTTATTTTTTAATTTTAGTTTTTGTACACATTTAGAAAAACTGAAAAATTCGAAAAATTTCACTTCTCCGGAGGCTATATCTCAAAAACTAAACCAGATATGGAAATGCGCTCAACGGCGTTGAATTCCCCGTGTCCGAATTAACTTATAAGCAAATTTTCATACAATTTTATGCAATTTAATATTTTTAATTATTTCCTTTGGTTTTTTCAGATTTTAATTCAATTTTCCCAAAAATCCTTAATCGTAGGATTATTAAAACGAAAATTTACATACATATGTATTTTGACCCACTGAATCCAGTGGTGCAATCTTCAAATGCATATGACTTCTGGTTTTCGAGAAAATGTTAAAAAACCGCTTTTTGCGATTTTTTTTGGCGGAAAATTGAAAAAAAAAATAAAAATCGCTGAAACTATGTTTATAAGTTAACTGAAGCACGAGAAAATTAATGCCGTTGAGCGCGTTTTAATATCACATTTAGTTTTCGAGATATAGCCTCGGAAAAGTAGAAAAACTGAAAAATTCGATAAATTTCACTTTTCCGGAGGCTATATCTCAAAAACTAAACAAGATATGGAAATGCGCTCAACGGCGTTGAATTCCCCGAGTTCGAATTGACTTATAAGCAAATTTTCATACAATTTTAAGCAATTTAATATTTTTAATTATTTCCTAAGGGGTACCCCTTTGGTTTTTTCAGATTTTAATTCAATTTTCCCAAAAATCCTTAATCGTAGGATTTTTAAAACGAAAATTTACATACATATGTATTTTGACCCACTGAATCCAGTGGTGCAATCTTCAAATGCATATGACTTCTAGTTTTCGAGAAAATGTTAAAAAACCGCTTTTTGCGATTTTTTTGGCGGAAAATTGAAAAAAATAAAAATCGCTGAAACTATGTTTATAAGTTAACTGAAGCACGAGAAAATTAATGCCGTTGAGCGCGTTTTAATATCACATTTAGTTTTCGAGATATAGTCTCGGAAAAGTAGAAAAACTGAAAAATTCGATAAATTTCACTTTTCCGGAGGCTATATCTCAAAAACTAAACAAGATATGGAAATGCGCTCAACGGCGTTGAATTCCCCGAGTCCGAATTGACTTATAAGCAAATTTTCATACAATTTTAAGCAATTTAACATTTTTAATTATTTCCTAAGGGGTACCCCTTTGGTTTTTTCAGATTTTAATTCAATTTTCCCAAAAATCCTTAATCGTAGGATTATTAAAACGAAAATTTACATACATATGTATTTTGACCCACTGAATCCAGTGGTGCAATCTTCAAATGCATATGACTTCTAGTTTTCGAGAAAATGTTAAAAAACCGCTTTTTGCGATTTTTTTGGCGGAAAATTGAAAAAAAATAAAAATCGCTGAAACTGTGTTTATAAGTTAACTGAAGCACGAGAAAATTAATGCCGTTGAGCGCATTTTCATATCACATTTAGTTTTTGAGATATAGCCTCGGAAAAGTAGAAGAACTGAAAAATTCGAAAAATTTCACTTCTCCGGAGGCTATATCTCAAAAACTATTTGATATTTTTATATAATGGATACATATCATTGCAAAAATATGACGATATATATCAAAATAAATATCAGGATATATATCGATCGATATATATCTTCGAACCCTGGTTAAGGCACATCTCTTAACATACTGTGACGTCACCCGAATCATGGTTCGTCAGTTCGAATCCGCCTGTCGACAATGTGTGATTTGTCTTAAAAATATAAAATACAGCTACATGTATTTATCACACTCGGGCGCTATAAGCTAGTCACTTATACGCCTTAAATAATGTAGCATTCGACTACGAAAACCGGCAGTACGGCAGTGTAAAAACTGCGGCTCGGTGTGTCCGGTAGGCCCAGACCCGATTAGGGCTGTAGCGCCACAGGTGATGATGACTTCCTTTATATTATTACTAAAACGTCATCCGTGTATACTAATATGTTTTATAATATATGAAGTATTGGTCAATTACGAGTATTTAAAATCTAACTCCACCCAAAAGTTAAGTTTTGATAGTATTTCATTCTTGTATGAATACGAAATGAAACAAATGATTTTCTTTGTTCCAGGTAAGCGTTTGCAATTCTCGGACTTCTAGATCTCATTCTCACGGTCGGTACTCGGTAAGCAACTCGAAGTTCTTATTCTGTAGGTAGTCTGTCTTCTCGCTCTACACAGAGCGCTGAATACATAAAGAACTATGGATTACGCTAAACTGTTCGCGTTTCTGTCTCTGCTGTTGTGAAATAACAGCGGACCTGGATTTGCGAAGCTCAAATCTGGATGTTAACTCGCTTGCCTACACAACATCTTAATGCTACAAATACGTTGGGACGCTGCCGACGCTGCCGCCGCGACCGACGCTGAGCGGTGTTACAATAATAAACGTTTTAGCTAACTTTACTCTATCTACTGTAAAGCTGTTTCTGCAGCACCACATTTTTCACAAAGTAAAATTTAGTAAATGTTTAGAGAAGTTTATTATATTGGCAATTGTTTACTGTAAGGACAAACAATTAGGTAACTGTCTTCTCATTCAGTAAGATACTATAATCAAGATATAAATAAGGTGGTTTATTTTCTCAAAATTATCGAATTCAAATGGAATTAAAGTTTACTAAGATATACAGGGGGTGATTGGAAAAATAGTAACAATTAATTTAAAATTAAATTACAAAGTTGGGACAAAGTTAAATGCCATAATTTGGTGCGAAAACGTAATGAATTCTACTTTCGGCTTCAGGTTTTTTTCATACCTAAAAGTATTAATCTTCTTCTAATGGCACTACAGCCCAAATCGGGCCTGGGCCTACCGGACACACCGAGCCGCAGTTTTTACACTGCCGTACTGCCGGTCTTCATAGTCAAATGTTACATTATTTAAGGCGTATAAGTGACTAGCTTATAGCGCCCGAGTGTGAGAAATACATGTAACTGTATTTTATATTTTACGACAAATCACACATTGTCGACAGGCGGATTCGAACTGACGAACCTTGGTTCGGGTGACGTCACAGTATGTTAAGAGATGTGCCTTAACACGCTCGGCCACCGCGCCTGTGAAAAGTAGTAATGGGTGATTTAAAAATTGTGGCATGAAAACGTATGTTTTAAATTAATTAAGTAATTATCTATCATAATTAATGCCGAAAAATGTCACTGATTGTTCAATTTAGAAGGACTATCAACTTTTTCACTGTTTGTAAAATACATTTCTTAAACGCAAATATAAATGTTACAATAATCAATTAGATTCAAAATCATAAATTTAAAATTAATTTTCTGTCGTAATTGACAAATTATCTATCATAAATGTCATAAGCTCAGACGTTCCCATAATATCTATCTTTGTTTTCCATACCACGATTTGATGGCATTTTTTTAATCACCTTGTATTTAAGTTCTCATTCGTTTTTATAATTAAAACTAAAGTTTTATATATTAATATCTAAAAATGATAATAAATAATATAGTTATTTATCCGTATTTGTGAGTATCAGCCCGATTTCCAAAACAGTTTTTTGGTATTCCTGAATTTAGAATTGGTTAATCTGATTTTTAAATTTAATCCAAATATCTTTCCCAACAATATTTCAAAAATTAAATCTAAATTTTTAAAACATTTTCCATTATTAGTCTTATTATATTTAAAATACAAAATGAATTTAATTTATAATAACAATAATATCATGTTTCAAAAAGATCAGTGTTTATGCGCCAACTTCAGACGAAATAATTTTCGCATTAAAATATAATATCTAATAGTATACTGGGAAATGTGTAGGTCCGATATATAATGTTATTATGACAGTATCTGCATACAGTTCATGTAAACAGCTTCCTTGGAGGCTCGAATAAGAGTCCAATAGAGTAACAGTAGTATTTGCGTTGACATTTTTCTGTTATTCCATTAAAAACGTCAGTAAACAAATTTCTCTGCATTGGGAACATTCGAACAAATATTTGAGGGAAAATATCTCTGGGCGGGCCTTGGAAAAACAGTCGCGTATAGCACCGTGTAGTCCATGTATTTTCTTTGAATAAAGTTGATTTTGAATGACAAATAGGTTCGGATATTTGACGTTATCAGAAAATGCTATTGATAGATTGACGTATAGCTATTCGATTTCCCTTATTCACCGCGGCTGCTTTGTCTACCCGTTGAAAGAAAATATTTCAGATAATACGAGCAAATAAAATCAATCACTTGCCCGCCCTGCTTTCCTGCTTTTCCTTTTTTACGCGGAATTCTAAAGCTCGACCTACAAACAAACTAATCTCTTTTATACTCTATCCAAAACAAACTACACATCTCTAAATATACTAACAAATAAACAACCATTGAATTGTGATCTCAATCACAACCAAAGGATAATAATTATGTCTTTCATCACACGCTTAATCATCGCCTACACGCACGAACTTACACAAGCATTTCATATTTATAATTACAAAAATTTTGGGTAGGTGGCTCAGTGGTATCGAGTCGGCCTGTGGATCTTGAAAACCCTGGTTCGATCCTCACAGCCCACAAACAATTTTCACCAATTTATATCTACCCCTCCACTAATATCTTTGGGGGCTGGGATTTGACGACCGGTAACTGCACTTCACGTGAAGAAATATATCACTTACCGAGACCTGCTTAGGCAGAGTGCCACACTCAGTAATGGGTAAAAGGCGTGATGATATATTTATTTTAGAAATTTTGTTCATCTTTAGAATCAAATCCATATATTTGTTAATTTAAGTTTAATTGGAATATTTATCAGATTTACAAATCTTAATAAGTTCTTTATAAGATTTTTAAATTTTTCATCAATCGTTTCTAATTTACTTTAAAAAACAAAATTTTCTTATTCTAGGGAAAGAAAGTAAAGCCATATCCATGGCAACTACTTGAAGACAACGGTCTGATTTGCCATTAGTTATTAAAGAATAGATAGCAACAATGCAACATGTTGATATTTTAGTGGTCGTTGAAAAAGGAAGAAAAGTAAAGCCATATTCATAGTAATTGAAAATCAATGATCTAATTTGACATTAGTAACATCCAGATCACAATTTATTAAAAGACTAATAGGGAGTAAAGTTTGCCATTATTTGTCGAGAGCGAAGATTGAATCCTGAGGACGTAGCCCGAGGGTGCAATTGCTTGATCCAAATAAATGAAGTATTTGATACAATACCCGGGACAGAAATTAAACGTTTTATCTTATTGCAAAACTCGTACAATTGAAACACTCACTCTCGCTCTTGTTCCAACCCTTTCCTCACTAGTATTACTATATATTATTTTCGTCTTTTATTTTCATTTTACTTAGGCCTGTGGATCTTGAGAACCCTGGTTCGATCCATACAACCGACAAACAATTTTCACCAATTTAAATCTACCCCTGTGGCTTCTCCACCACTAATATCTTTGAAGGCCGTGATCTGACGGCTGGTAACCGCACTTCACGCGAAAAAATATATCACTTATCGAGATCTACTTAGGTAGAGTGTCACACCCAGTAATGGATAAAAGGCGTGATGATATATTTATTTATTTATTTATATTTTTTCGTAACACATGCACAAGAAACACGTTCTTATTCCCTAATTTTAGACAGAGAAACACTGCTTTTCTCCCCTAGGGAGAGAAACAATATGTTTCCATAGGTACCATGTTTCTCTCCCTAGAGACTACGATTATTAGCTGTTTACGGCGTTTCCTAGATAACTAGTTACGCAACCCATATTTAACATTTGTCCAGATAAGACAGTAATTTTTGTGCACTTGTTACGAAAAGTATAATATGCTTCACGGGAGGGCGCAATTATTGGCAAACCTCGACTTCCGCTCGAGCCTTCGAGCCTTCGACCCTCGCTTACGTCTCGGTTTGTCATCTTCACACGCGGGAATAATCGCTTGTTTCCCTCCCTTAATGCATAACATACTATTCCCTCGTAATTTTACCCCTTGATCTATTATATAATATTACTTTCTAAAAGGATAGTGAAACAATTATATGTATACCTTATGAAACAAGTGGCATTCTTCCCACAAAAACTTTATATGCTAGGTCTTCGGCTCGATAAATGAAACGGCATTTTTTTTTTTTATTCTGGCTTCCTGGCGGACCAACTGCTAAGGTCATATGCCGCCATTACGCCCTGATCCTGCGTTTTAGATCTTAGAGTCAACAGCAACGCGGGTTTCTCGAGACGGTCACCCGAAACGGCATTTCTGGAATAGAATGTTTTCCTCTTTTCCTTGATCTACAAATAATGATTGAGAAGATTCTCTGGAAATATCTTAGGTAAATAAAAAATAAATCTAGAAGAAATTATAGATTTGTACCTGTGTCACATTTACCTTACGAGGTTACGTCTTATACCTGGTGGAAGATTGAATTTTCTTTCGCAAAATAAATACGATTCTGTGTCGGGTTACCTACGCAGCAGAATTTAATTAATGTAATGCTCATGTATGTCAGAATACGGCTGATCCAGTTTCGACGTAATCCTAATAATTAATTAACCATGTTACCGTGTAAAATAATTATTGCAGATAATTTGTATATTAGTCTCGTAATGGCACACTAATGTGACATGACTTGAATTTCACATGGAATACATAATTCATGTAAGTAATATTTAATCAAATTATTCATTCCTGATCACGTAAAATACTCGCAAATTAACTGAAAATCCGAATTATTTTAACCACAATGCAATATTTGTTGCATGAACGAAAGATTAAATTAGCTTATACTATGCTTATTGGAAGGAATTATAAATGTGGATGAAGCATGTTTCAAGAGTTTGTGCTTCCTCATGAAACACACTTCGGTTTAATGGGTGTTATATCTACCGGAAGTTTATTTGGTTAAATTGAAAATATAGAGTTAACATTTTAATGGGGTAGGTAGCTCAGTGGTATCGAGTCTGCCTGTGGATCTTGAGAACCTTGGTTGGCACAGCCGACAAACAATTTTCACCAATTTAAATCTACTCCTGTGGCTCTCCCTCCACTAATATCTTTGAGGGCCGTGATTTGACGGCTGATAACTGTACTTCACGCGAACAGATATATCATTTACCGAGATCTGCTTAGGCAGAGTGACACACCCAGTAATGGGTAAAAGGTGTGATGATATATTTATTTATTCATTTAATTTTCATTTTGCGATTGTTTCTTCTTGATTACTTTTAGAGCAAAAGTTTAAATACAAAAAATGTCCTGACTTAAAAACGTACATGTAATTAGTTCAAATTTATTAATATATAAAAAATCATACTTTTGGATATTGATCATATAAATCCTCTTTTTATTAATTCAGTTTTACTGTCATTTATTTTCTTAAAGATGATTTAAAATTCCAACATGCTATCAACTGTCATCAAAATGTTTCTTTCATTAATAACAATACGCGAATTACGTGATATCTTCATTATTTACATTAAATAAAAATTATATTCAAATATTTCTAAGAAAAATTAGTATGTTATGCATCAAGGGAGGAGAAACAAGCTATTATTCCCGCGTGTGAAGTTGGCAAACCGAGATGTAAGCGAGGGCCGAAGGCTCGAACGGAAGTTGAGGTTTGCAACTTCACACAAGGGATAATCGCGCTTCCCGTGCAGCATATTATACTGTTCGTAACAAGTGCACAAAAATTACTGTCTTATCGGGACAAATGTCAAATATGGGTTGCGTAACTAGTTACCTAGGAAACGCCGCAGACAGCTAATAATCGTAGTCCATAGGGAGAGAAACATGTCCCTAGGGGAGAAAAGCAGTGTTTCTCTCTCTAAAATTAGGGAATAAGAACGTGTTTCTTGTGCATGTGTTACGAAAAATACTTTAAGTATTCTTTCAAATATTTGAATGTAATTTATAGTTTTAATTTTGAAAATATTCCTGTACAATATTGAGCAGTGTATGTTTTCCTGTATCAAAATGAAATGAACATCATCCGGTATATGGTAATAATATGTGTTTGAATTTAATAAAATATTATATGCAACAGTCATTAGTGACATTTAATAGGTTTGTAGAAGTATTGTATTTCATAATAACAGTATTTATATTCCCATGAAAGCAAATAATACAAATATAACTGACACAGGACGCCACCTAAGGGCAGCCGAATGCAGAGAACATTTTACAATTTACTTTCGATGTAATGTTAACTTTACGGCTTCAAGCAAAATTCGATTTGCCAGCAGTTGTAAGTAAACTTTGACTCAATTCTTTGCAATTCAATACCTTTGTAAATTGAATGTTAATAAAGTTTGCAGTTTGAAAAATGCACGCTGTCGGTAATTGAATCTACATGTTTCCTACAAGATGAGTTTCAATTTGTCTTGTCGGTGCAACTTTACGGAAACTTTGCCCGTTGCGCTGATAAAATGCACCCTTTATTGATATTGATTCAACCGATACCTTCTCTCGTTTCACTTTCTTTTTCATATTATTTTCATAAACAAATCAAGCAAGTATTTTTAAACGAGACTCATGTTTATTACCATGGAATATCAAATTATGTGAACAAATATCAGGAGTTTATTTAAGTGTGATCAAAAATGGATCCTAAAAATGAAACAACCACTTTAGGAATACATCTCACGTTCTTCCCTTAATATATACTATTTTGATTTTAAACTGGAGGGATCGACATAAAACGATTAAATGCACCGCAATTACGTTTACAAAGGAACTCAAAATATGACCTGTTATAACTGGTGTCACAAGGTTCACACAGGGTTGTACAGCCCCATTCGCCGGTACGTGTATAATAGAACCAAAATAATTACAATTTTTAAATAAGTATATTTCTTTATTCATACGATACAAGTATAATATATTATAAATATTATATACAAACATAGTCTAAACATGTGTACCTACATTACTCAGTCTGATTCAGTACAGGATATTTAATCTTCTTATTGAGTAACATAACTGCTAATTGGATAATTTAATCTGAATTAGTAATTTTTAAATGGTCAATCATAAAAAAAAACAAGAATAATTTTAGGCTGAATACGACCCTTAAAAATTTACCTATTGTGACCATCGTTAAGCGATTTGGGGTAACCGCACTAATAGATTTCATTGTAGTTATATTGGACAGGGACGTTTAATCGTTTTATTCCGATTCCTCCAGTTTAAAATGAAAATAGTATACAAATAACTATTAAATTTATATTTGTTACTTACACAACAGGAATGTAAACCCAATTACAGTAGTTTATAGTGGAATCTGATCTACTTACTCGTAGACAAAATCTTATTTTTTACGATATAAGCTGAAGTCAGCCAGATTTGAACGCACAAACTTTTACTAAATATATTCATTTAGCAATTCTTCACATTCAATTATTTCACGTTACAGAATTCGAATCCGAAGATCCGAGTTAAAAAAGTACTTTGTTTTTGGTTGAAATCAGTGAGATCTTACTTGACGCTTCGAAAAATGAGCTAAATTTTTAAAACTTGACAACTCAATTAATGAACCCCACAAAAAAGCGTAACTATTACATTATTTTCAATTAAGAAATGAAATCTCGAACGCCGTATCTATTCGTATAAAAAGTGTAACACTTGTCGAAAGATCAGAATCAATTTGTCAAACTCTCAACCTCTACCAGCAGCGTAATTCCCTCAAAACATAAATCCTTCTTCCTCATCCTTCACCCGCCATTTTATCGTCCCCTCGCCCTAATATGTTCCGTTTATTTCACTTCTCTTCGCTGCTGCTAGAGCACAACGAGCATTGTGTGAAATTTTATCTTGTTTCTTTTACGGTTCGCGGTATCTCCACCGGTTACCGTTGCCCGTTACCCGTTACCGTTACCACGTTACCGTTCCCGAACACTTGGAAATTATCGCTCCGATTTTTGTTTATTTGCTCGTTGCCATGGAGAAATGCGTCCCTGAAGAATGCATGTTTTTTTGGCATGTTTAATTTAATTTTGTTTGTTTTTATCTACAGTGTTTACTGTTGACGATTTTGCTTTGTTTGTGGATGTGAAATAAAATGCTAACGGTTATTTTTTATTCAGTTATGCAGGTAATTGTTTTTAGTATAAATAATTTACACATAATGTTATAGATACTTTGGGTTATTAACTATAATACTGATTATAAATGTAAATGTATATTTCAATAATTATAATATTTACCTACATTACTGTAATGTACCTAATGTATATTTATGATATACAGGGTCTCTCATAAAAAATACATAGTTACATTTTGATTAATTTAGAAAGAAAAGTTTCAAATAAAAAATATTGGAAATTCTGCATCTACACATTTTATTTTCTAAAAATTAAATGGTATTCCATCTTGAAACTCTTAAAACATTCATCTTATCCTGAAGCACCAACTATTCATAAAACCTTTTCTACAAGCTCAATAATTCCTTCCATATGGTATATTTCATTCACTCAGTAAACCTTCAATCATATCCTTCCATTTATTTTTAGAACGTCGACGAAATCTCTCGCCTTAAATTTTATCAACTTACTGACAATTGAAGCAAAGTAAATAAAACTGAGATTAACCTTACATTTACTTACTTCAACTTATTTACATACATACATACATAACTATATCTCATTAAATGGGGTAGCACGAACCCGTCAACATTCTCATCCTGACACACGATACTCGTTTCGACCACATTAACACTTCCTCCATACGAACTCTTTCTTTCCTCACAACCAAAATCCATCATCACGCAACAAACATCCATCCATACGCTCCTGTACACCTGTTTCGTAAATCTTCACTTACGCCCACTTCTCTAACAACGAATTTATAAGAAATGAAGGCAGCATCCCCTGCGTTTGTTGTAAAAATACATTTAACACAATTGCAGTTACACACTGTCTAGTAAAAACTGAAAATGAAGAAAAAAAATGAGGAAGGAAGGGAGTATCACACTTTTGCACAATCTTTCACACATAAAATCTCATATATAAAAATGGTAATCAATAACCTGTAGAATATATAAATGATGAAAGGTAACTTGCGAAACAGAATGTTGGCGTCGTCATTTTAATTGTAAACTGCAGTGCGGGCAGACGTGTAGCTCACTTGTTATTTATGGCATCTCGTGCCGCCGTGACGCAGTGTCAATTCCTCAGATCGCATTCTCGAGGCCTGCTCGATTGCGCTGTCGCAACGCTCACTAAAGAACAGGAAATTGAGTTAGAATTTCAATATTTGCTGCGACAGTTCGTCTCCGTCGCCGATCACTTGTCCTGTGATGTATGCGATGCGATGCGATGCGGTGCGAGAAGAGAGCGCTTGCAGAAGAGAAATGACGGAAAGTACTCCGCGAAATTAGTTCCACAAGGAGGCAGGACCACTCACCGGAACACGCTAAATCGAAAAAGTTGCCGAACCAACTTCTATAAATAAATATATCCTCGAGACATTTTTTTCGAATTTGATACAATTCTTAAATGTTTTATTATTTATTTATTACCTTGCTCAACAGGAAATTAATCCAAATAACACTACAGCGGCATTACAGCTTATAAAGTAATATTATCAATATTAATGTATCAAGTGATACATCACTTACCGAGATCTGCTTAGGCAGAGTGCCATACCCAGTAATAGGTAAAAGGCGTGATGATATATTTATTTATATTTATTTAAGTGATATGATAATTGCCCATAATATATTGACATAGAATTAGGGACATATAGTTAGTACGCATTTAAATTAATTATAACTGGATTTTATGCGAATAGAGATTCAAGGGGCTCAGCAGGAATGGAAATATCTTGCTGAGCGTCGAACTGCGATGCCGAGTGACGTCACGACGCCGTTCAAACTTGTTACTTAGAACATCGCGCTTCGCGATTATATCTACATACTATCTATTCTAATTATATTGGTTTCCCTTGTAGACTAGAATTGAAATAAATATTATTTTATTTATTTAGAATGTTATTAACTATTCCAAAAATATTTTTCGTAAATTTTAAAATTTAATTACATCTGTAATGATTGTTGTAAATGAATGAAACAAACTTATGATAGGTTCATTATATATTTATACATTTATTTAATCTACAATTGCAGATCTATATCTAGTTACAAACCATCAAATTAGAATCGATGATTAATGTAATATAATCACTTCTTGAAACATTTATGTTCCTATCCTATCGCACTACGCTTCTATCCCATTTCGTAACAACGAATTTAAATTCATGTCAAAATATTATCTGACAATGATCATATTACGTGAGAATTCAACAAGCAACTATTTCTTCTGTAGCACCAGCTCCTCATAGATAATTTGTCTTTTCGATATAAATTTATCAATTGACGTTTATGAAAATCGCATTTATCTTATATTGGTAAACAAGGTTTACTAGTGGAAAACAATCAAAATAGGTTTCATTTCATTAGGTCATTTTCAAACAAATTCGTGATTCTATTGGTTGCCACATATAAGTGGTTAATTCTCACTATTATATTTATCTGGTAAAGTCAATAAAATACGAGTTTTTATATTTTTGTAATACTTATGTACAGAAATAATTACTTTTTGGACGTTCTATACGACAATTATGCTCTATATATAATCAGTTTGAGTGTCTGTTGAATATAGATATTTGCTATGATTCTTATCCATATTTCAAATATATCTTGCTTCAATTTTTGTCCACTTGTGAAATGTAAACGGTAAATTTATAGTATATATGTCATTTAAAATTAGTGTTTAAAACTTCTATAGTATTTAATTTCTATTGTGTTATGTGGCAATGTTTGTAATATTTTGATTTGTATTTTTTCTTTTTCCAACTCTCAGTAATTGGGATAATTTTATCCTGTTGAGGGGTTGTAAAATAAATAAATAAATAACTTGCTATTCAAAAATAATGTCACCTTTTAGCTATCAATAAATAGTATCTGTTCTTCAAATATCCATCCAAATAATATATGCATTTTTGCCTTGTATTTTTTTGAACTTATTTCACGTTAAAGTAAAATTTATTCATTTATTGGTTACTTTGTACAACAGGAACTTAATCCCAATTACAGTAGCTCATTTTGGAATCGAAACCATTTAAGATACAATCATATATTTGGTATATAAATTTATCCATTGCCTGCAATATATGTTTCAGAATTTAATAACATTATTCTTAACTTAATATACATTCTGTATACAATACGCTGCTCCGATAGAAATGAGCATACATGATTTGTATTGAGACGTCAGGTGACATATCCTCTTCCCGATAAAGAGGATCGTGTGAGCCATGACATCTCACGATCCTCGTCCTACGTCTCACTCCAACAACAAGAGATACCGTCCTGATCCTTTATATTATCCGTAACGTTTGCTTGCTATGTTATGCTACGCTATGTTATGCGCCCCTCGTACTCTGTTATGTACATTCTGTCTGTGTCTGTGTGTGTATAGGTACCCGTAGATATGTTTGTGTGCACAACATACATGTTTTTTATTCTGTACTTGTGTGAGATTCCTTCAAGAGGTAAATAACTCAACGGAGAAATAACGAAGGATGAAAAATTCAGAGAACCACTAAATATACAACAAGAATAAGACAGATAAGAAATAAAATAATTGTTCTAGGACTGCTATTTTAATCTCCCAATAAATGTTTACATTAAGTAATGTGTAATTGTTTTTAGAAATTTCTAATCAGTACATCAAATAACATTTGAAATAAGAAACAACAAAGACAAAATTAATTGTCTTTGAATGCTCACTTGGTGAAACTAGGTTTAATAATAAAATATCAAACTAAACACTTGTCTAAGTCTCACAAAATTCAGCCTCCAAGTCAACTTATAAGGGCTTCGTCAGAGGCTGGCCAGCACAGTTAGTAACCATAGACGCGTTTCGCTCTTATTAGAGCTCATCAGTATGGTATAACACACTCCTTCACCTAGAACAAAGTTCACAAGAAGGAGCTGTATAATGAAGAACTGTGGCAGCAGAGAATAAGATCTTTAACAAACAGTAAAATGACATGAGAACTTCACATGGTTACTAACTGTGCTGGCCAGCCTCTGACAAGGACCTCATAAGTTGACTTGGAGGCTGAATTTTGTGAGACTTAGACAAGTGTTTAGTTTGATATTTTATTATCAAATAACATATTCCGTTAAATTTTTGCAATAATTTCAAAGCAGCTCCAGCATAAATTAGATAAAAAATAGTAGAAAATTTAGTTGCTCAAAACATACCTCAATATGTATCGATTGAGATCAAAAGCAACTATTGTCGAGATATGAATGAAAATTCGAAAATAAGTTGAGAGTAGATTCGATCTGACTATTCCTAAACATAACTCTGCCTTATTTAGATCAGGCACTGTGTATAATGGAATAAAATTATTTAATAAAATTTCCAATGAAACTAGAAATTCAACTAGAAATCGTTTCAAATTTATAATGCAAAATTATTTTAGTAATAATGCTTAGTATTCATTGGATGAATTTTACATATGTCTTTGTATACTTTCTCTGACGTTGTAATCCTCATATGAGGCTAACTACATTATAATAAATCTAAATCTAAATCTAAATAGCAGTAAAATCTTATGAAAACTAAAATCACTTGAAAAAAAATCTATGTTTGAGATATCTTCAGACTCGTCGAGATCTGGAGAACAATGCAATCAAAGTAATAATGACCATTCCACCTTAGCTGATGGCAATAATCCGCCATTTTGTAATATCAGCGATAAGCCAGGTGTGCCCACGTTTGCCAAGTTGAACAACGAACCCTCCAACAACAAGCAAACTGTGCAAGAAGTAAAAACACTTAACCACGTTACCGTTACCGGCGGGTAATCTCCCAGTCGGGTGGTAACCGGCACCGAACGAATGGTTATACCCAGGCGTGGTTTGAATGCGATCAGGGTGCAGATGATGATTTTTGGTATTGATTCCGCAGGAGGTTAGGGCGGATAAGAACGGCTCAGACACGTAGTTTTGGGATCGTTTTGATGGTGTCACGATTTTCTTTTTGTCGCTACAATGGATGGCTTCGTGTGCCTCTGTCGAAAATCTCGAGAGTTAGGTTGATCTTCACGATATTATATCGTTTCAATACGTATGTACAGGGTGTTTCAGGACTAGTGTAACAAACTTTAACATCTTATTCCTGAGGTAATTTTGAACCAAAAATGTCATATGAACATAGGTCCTATTCCTTCTAGTTACCAAAATACAAGAGGTTGAAGTTCTATAAATAACACGAAATTTTCAAATTTTTGTAAAGATACTTTCGAAAAACAAGAGTTTTATTGAAAAGTCATACCTTATTTGTCTTATTAAATTTTATTTATTAATATTAACGAATACGATTTAGAGAACAAAACATAAAATGACACAATTAAATAGACACAGAACAACATAACCAAACATAGAATATGTTAACACAATATGAAATAAAATAACAAATTTAAAAAAAATACACCAAGTGTTCAAAATGAGCGCCTTGAACTCGTATGCATGTTAATATTAATAAATAAAATTAATTAAGACAAATAAGGTATGACTTTTCAATAAAACTCTTGTTTTCCGAAAGTATCTTGAATACAAAAGTTTGAAAATGTCGTATTATTTATAGAACTTCAATCTCTTGTATTTCGGTAACTAGAAGGAATAGGACCTATGTCCATATGACATTTTTAGCTCAAAATTACCTCAGGAATAAGCTGTTAAAGTTTGTTACACTAGTCCTGAAACACCCTGTATATTGATCACGTCATTGTTCACTTTACAATAATTTCCTTCTAATTTCTATCCTTTCAAACAAATTCTTCGTCAATGTTCGATTCCTCTATCAACCACATCTCAGGGGCTGTCGCCACGATGTGCGTGCCCCATCATCGCTGCCACTGGACCTGTCATCTGTCCATATTTCGAGTAGAGCGCCGTCCTGCTTTGTGGTCATGGTTTGCACTAGTTTCACAGCCGCCGTCGTTCGTGCCACAGATGTTAGCAACGTTAGCACTGCTCTGATTTGATTGGCAGAGGAATGTGACATGGTTAAGAAATATTGCGAGAACACTCAGCAGATTTTCCTACAAGGACACTGGGTTAGTCGGCGCTCAAGATTGCTCCGCAATTTCAGATTTTAGTACGTATAGTTGATAAATTAATCGGGTAGGTGGCTCAAACGTATCGAGTCGGTCTGTGGATCTTGAGAACCCTGGTTCGATCCCCACAGTCGACAAACAATTTTCACCAATTTAATTCTACCTTTGTGGCTTCCCAGCAACTAATATCTTTGAGGGCCGTGATTTGACGGATGGTAGCCGCACTTCACGCAAAAAATATATCACTTACTGAGATCTGCTTAAGCAGAGTGCCGCACCCAGTAATGAGTAAAAGGCGTGATGATATATTTATTTAGTTGATTAATTAATGGGGTAGGTGGCTCAATGGTATCGAGTCGGCCTGTGGATTTTGAGAATCCTGGTTCGATCCCCACAGTCAACAAACAATTTTCACCAATTTAAATCTACTTCTGTGGCTCCCCCTCCACTAATATCTTTGAGGGCCGTGATTTGACGGCTGGTAGCCGCACTTCACGCAAAAATATATCACTTACTGAGATCTGCTTAAGCAGAGTGCCACACCCAGTAATGGGTATAAGGCGTGATGATATATTTATATATTATAGTTGATTAATTACACTAAAGCTTAACGAAGATAGTATTATTTGGATGAATTTCCTGTTGTGCAGAGTGGAATGTAAATAAATAATATTTCGGAGAATGTAACAAGCAATTTGTGTAAAGAAAATGAATGTTTATATTAATATCCATTAGTGAAAAAACCGTACGGTATTTAGGAAATTAATCACTCTGTTCAAATAAATCCAGCAGGCGAGACTGCAAACAGTTGATTTGGTGAACGGTGCTCGCAGAATGTTATTTGAAAGCTGTCGTGTCCGGTGTCAGCGTAATCTGAACTAGTATGTTTGTAACAAAGAGAGGAACCATGTTGTTTCATCTATTTTTCATGCTCTAATTAATATGTTTACGATTGTTTAGTATTTCATTGTTCAGTATTACAGACAGTCATAAACAAACAAGAGTTCCCGCGGTCAACTCTCACTTACATAAGAAATACGATAAAGTTCCTGTTGTGCATAAACCATAATTTTATAGATTCAATTAACAATAAACCAAGTCCTATCTGTAATCTAACTATGAATTACCTGCGGTTAGATTCTTATTCCGGTACAAATATCTTTCTCCGTGAATCTCGTCGGCCTCCTACAGTGCAACCGGAGTCACCGGAGCCTCGAGACTCCGGGTTTCCGGCGTTCTGGAGCCGCTTCCGGATGCGTCACCATCTCATCATGCTCGCACGCTACACTCGCGTGAGAAGCGAGATCCTCCTCATATATACAGATATCTCTATTGAGAATTATATTCATACCGTCAAAAACTTTCACATTTTTACTCATTCATTGTTCGTTGTTTTCAGTTATACTAAACTTGTGTGTTTAATGGACGCACAAAAAATGTATTGATGAATATTTATAATATTGAAACAAGTTTTATAAACGTCTCTTTAATTACAATTTTTTTTTGACACGAGAAACAAGTATCTAAAGAGTTTATAAAACAACAAAAATATGAAGTTTTATAAATTACTTACAAAGTAAGGTTAAGTTACAATGACAGATGCCTGAAGCTAACTTCACCCCTTGCTTAATATCTCAAGCCGTGACTAATGGTGCTATTCTGTAATTTTCTATAACGCTACCGATCTGTAAATCTGAACAAAAGCGAATCATATTTGATTGTCAAAAAATCTGAACAAAAGCGAATCATATTTGATTGTCAAATAGCATTAAATGTATTTATCAATAAAAAATCTCTGCGCTTTTGTTTCAATTTACAGAACTGTAGCGTTATAGAAAATTACATAATAACACCATAAAAGTTTGAAGCCACGGCTTGTCAACATAAGATTAAGAAACCAGTACGTTAAATAATATTTTATTAGGAAGTAGAAAAAATTATTTTCATTTTAAGAAATTGTTTTAAATTTCCATATTTTTTGTTTCTGTACTAATATATTTTAAAAATTTATTAATTCGTTAATTAATAATAGTTAATATTGTTATATATTAAGATACAGTCATGGCTCAATATTTTTTTTTTGAAATTAGGGCAGAATTAAAGTATTTTATTTTTTAAAACGTATAGAATATTGTATATAATCGTAAAGAAAATTTTACGTACTTTGAATTTTAAACCGAAAATGATATTATACATGTACATTCATCATTAATTAACTTACATATTGCTTTATAAATCATGATAAATTGCTAAGTTGATAAATAAGCGATAAATATAACAGCCTGTATATAATGCAAGGTGTATAGTTGGTTTTGAAAATAAAAATAAATAAATGCTGTAAATAAAATTATGAAAACAATTGGATCTATATATTGTTAATTCGAATTATTTCTCTCTAAATAATTTGAAGAACGTTTGAGAATGAAGAATAAGTAAGTCAACTATTCGATAGTTAGTAGACACTAGTCAATAATAAATAAGAAGAATATAGCGTGTGATGAACGAAAAGAAAACCAAATTCCTTCTGTCACGTGAAACGATTTCAAATGGAATAACAATTTAAAAAGCTCAGTGAAAGATGTGCTTATTTATCTGTCCGATACGAAATTATCCTATTTCGTGTACCAGTTACAGTATCCTTGTATTTATTTAAAAAAAGTAGGAAACAGGATTTGAAAAAAGTAGATTTAAATTCCGATAGAATTGAGGCAACGATTGGAAGCGTTACGGTACTGATTGCGTGAGCTTGGCACGTTGCACGTTCAATGATGCCGGCGTCGTACCGGAGCCGGTACCGGAGCCGCTCCGGTGTATTTGTACGTGCTGATAGCCGATGTTCGGCCTTCTGTGATCCACACTTCACTGTTGTTGCTTTCAATCGCTTCGTATGCTTCTTTCTCTTCTTCGCACATTTTGTTTTGTAATAAAAGCCGCCTATTGAAGAACGTTTTCACAATTTGCACTCTAATACCCTTTTATTTGAGAATAATGAACGGTGATATAAAACCACACAAAATTTTATCAGCATAATTACATGATCGCGGTGAATTTACTATCATTTTATTTTACTGAACGAAGTATATAAATTGATATATGTTGAATAATCTACTTCATATATTGGTAATTCTTTTAATAAAGTTTTACTTCCGTGTTATGGAATATGTAGCATCATTAATAATTGATAATGACATATACACGTGTGGCAGTAATGCTTCTGAAACATCAAACTTGACACGTGCTTGTTTATTGATTATTATTATTACGTTAAACTATATTCACATCTATTAAATTAATAATTACAGTATGTCAAAATGTGCTTGCCTTTACACCTTCAAAATTAAAACATTACTGGACAGCCAGAGCTGTCGAGTATATATATATCTTAAATTAATTTTAGGTACTACAATTACAATTAATGCAATTGATATATTATTTTTTCTACGATTGCTTTCGCCTTCGGCTCGCGCTGCAATTACCGTGTTCGAGTAACAAAGAATCAATTTACGCTCTTAATACACAATAGTTATTTGTGTATTAAGAGCGTAAAGTGATTATTTGTTACTCGAATACGTCTTCGGCTCAATTACCGCGTTCGAATAACAACGAATCATAAAAAATATAAAATAAACATTTGGCTAAGTCTCACAAAATTCAGCCAGCCTCTGACGATGCCCTCATAAGGTGACTTGGAGGCTGAATTTTGTGAGACTTAGCCAAGTGTTTATTTTATATTTTTTATTAAACCTAGTTTCACCAAGTGTATGGATGACAATTAATTTTGTCTTTGTTGTTAACAAAGAATCTCTTTACGTTCTTAATACAGAAATAACTATTGTCTTTATTTTTTATCGTTACACAAGATTTTGGTTTTTTTTTGACAGTTACAATTTAAATTACTGTAATCAGACAGTATGGAGATAATAATAATTAAAAGACGCACTGTCGCGCTAAACTGTTTTTCGATCTTTTTAAAATAATTATAAATAAATAAATATATCATCACACCTTTTACCCATTACTGGATGTGGCACTCTGCTTAAGCAGATTTAGGTAAGTGATATATTTTTTCGCGTGAAGTGCGGTTACTAGCCGTCAAATTACGGTCCCCAAAGATATTAGTGGAGGAAGAGCCACAAGGGTAGATTTAAATTGGTGAAAATTGGTTGTCGGCTGTGGGGATCGAACCAAGGTTCGAAATAATTATAAATACATTCTCCCGCCTTTTACCCATTACTGGGTATGATACACTACCATATCAGATCTCAGTAAGACATTTAAACAGGGTGTATCTGTACTTCGGGAAAAAATTAAAGAGTAAATACTTACTAAAAACGTAATGATCATGAGACAAAAATAATGTTTTAAAAATTATCGTGTCTCCATGCATAATAGAGTGTATCTGGTTGTAAGCAAGAGGAAAGGCAATGAGCTAGGCTAGGTCACAATGTCCAGATGATATATTTAACTGTCATTTTTAAAAGCCTGGTTCTTAAACATGCGACACTTACAACGACTAGCGCGCACGCGACCAGCTAACGTCTCTGATATTCAAGATTAAAAATTAATGGCCGACCTAGATTTTGTACACCAACTTAGATTACTTGGTTCTTTTTATTTTTTCATAAAAATGAATAAAGTCAAAATTGGTGACATCATATTATTATTTTGTACGATAGGAAACCCATTTTCATTTGAAAAACCAAAGTTAATTTGTATTATGTGCGCGAAAAGCGCCACATAATAAGAAATACAAACTATATTTTTTCTACAATTGTAAAAAGAGAATAATACAATAATTTGTAGTTATTCAAGTAAAATGAAGGAAAACAATTAAAAACAATATGAATTTTGTATTATTGATATATTGTAACCAGGGTTCGTAAATATCATGATATTTATAATAAATATCAAAATATCTGATATATAGGATATATATCAGATAAATATCACTTTTTGGATATTTATTTTTTAATTTTAGTTTTTGTACACATATAGAAAAACTGAAAAATTCGAAAAATTTCACTTTTCCGGAGGCTATATCTCAAAAACTAAACAAGATATGCAAATGCGCTCAACGGCGTTGAATTCCCCGTGTCCGAATTGACTTATAAGCAAATTTTCATACAATTTTATGCAATTTAATATTTTTAATTATTTCCTAAGGGGTACCCCTTTGGTTTTTTCAGATTTTAATTCAATTATCCCAAAAATCCTTAATCGTAGGATTATTAAAACGAAAATTTACATACATATGTATTTTGACCCACTGAATCCAGTGGTGCAATCTTCAAATGCATATGACTTCTGGTTTTCGAGAAAATGTTAAAAAACCGCTTTTTGCGATTTTTTGGCGGAAAATTGAAAAAAAATAAAAATCGCTGAAACTATGTTTATAAATTAACTGAAGCACAAGAAAATTAATGCCGTTGAGCGCGTTTTCATATCACATTTAGTTTTCGAGATATAGCCTCGTAAAAGTAGAAAAACTGAAAAATTCTAAAAATTTCACTTTTCCGGAGGCTATATCTCAAAAACTAAACAAGATATGGAAATGCGCTCAACGGCGTTGAATTCCCCGTGTCCGAATTGACTTATAAGCAAATTTTCATACAATTTTATGCAATTTAATATTTTTAATTATTTCCTAAGGGGTACCCCTTTGGTTTTTTCAGATTTTAATTCAATTTTCCCAAAAATCCTTAATCGTAGGATTATTAAAACGAAAATTTACATACATATGTATTTTGACCCACTGAATCCAGTGGTGCAATCTTCAAATGCATATGACTTCTGGTTTTCGAGAAAATGTTAAAAAACCGCTTTTTGCGATTTTTTTTGGCGGAAAATTGAAAAAAAATAAAAATCGTTGAAACTATGTTTATAAGTTAACTGAAGCACGAGAAAATTAATGCCGTTGAGCGCGTTTTAATATCACATTTAGTTTTCGAGATATAGCCTCGGAAAAGTAGAAAAACTGAAAAATTCGATAAATTTCACTTTTCCGGAGGCTATATCTCAAAAACTAAACAAGATATGGAAATGCGCTCAACGGCGTTGAATTCCCCGAGTCCGAATTGACTTATAAGCAAATTTTCATACAATTTTATGCAATTTAATATTTTTAATTATTTCCTAAGGGGTACCCCTTTGGTTTTTTCAGATTTTAATTCAATTATCCCAAAAATCCTTAATCGTAGGATTATTAAAACGAAAATTTACATACATATGTATTTTGACCCACTAAATCCAGTGGTGCAATCTTCAAATGCATATGACTTCTGGTTTTCGAGAAAATGTTAAAAAACCGCTTTTTGCGATTTTTTTGGCGGAAAATTAAAAAAAATTAAAAATTGCTGAAACTATGTTTATAAGTTAACTGAAGCACGAGAAAATTAATGCCGTTGAGCGCGTTTTCATATCACATTTAGTTTTTGAGATATAGCCTCGAAAAAGTAGAAAAACTGAAAAATTCGAAAAATTTCACTTCTCCGGAGGCTATATCTCAAAAACTATTTGATATTTTTATATATTCCGTCAGTACGGTGGTGTGAATAGTGATACGGAATTCGAATCCGGAGATCCCGAGTTCGAATCGCACTTAAGCTAAAAATTATATAAACTATCACACTGCGGCTCGGTGAGTGCGGACCCTGTACTGTAATTGGAATTAAATTTCTGTTGTACAGCGTAACATAAATAAATAAATAAATAAATAATGGATATATATCATTGCAAAAATATGACGATATATATCAAAATAAATATCATGATATATATCGATCGATATATATCTTCGAACCCTGATTGTAACCAATGAAATGAGATTGGGAGCTTGTGCGAAATACTCATTTTGCACTGGCAAAGTAAACGATTAAAATATCACGTACTTTTCATGTATTGATATTAGTGAAAAAAATTCAAATCAATTCTATTAATTTAATGCAATTTTCAACATTAGTATCAAAAGTTTGATTGTCATTTAAATGAATAAATTGTATTTACTTTGGTAGTAAATTTATTTGTAATATATAATATTGAACAGTAGATAATTAATTTATGCATCTAAATTAATTAACACAATTTATTTCGTATATTTCATTACTGCTAAAATTAATTTCAAAAGTACTTAAAAATTAATATTATCTATATAGTTAGTTATGAAACTGGAATAAATGCAAACAAATATATATAATGTTTAACTGTCACATACATATTTTAAACTTAATTTTAACGGACTTTAATACTTCAAATATTAATTTGAATAGTTTTCCAGTAAAGTAATTAACGGAGCAAAGGTAACGAAAAACTGTATAGAATTTTAATAATAATATGAGTATATTACAATTAAAATGTCAGTTAATAACAAATAAAAGTTGTCGGTGGCTCAGTCGTATTGCGTTGGCCTGTGGATTTGAGTACCCGGGTTCGATCCCCAAAGCTGACAAACAATTTTCTTGGCTCCTCATCAACTGACATTTTTAGGGCCGCGATTTTACGGCTGGTATATAGATTGGCTAATAGGTAAAATATATTTTTTCGAAAACTGTCATAAAAAGTTAAAATTTACATGACAACTATCAACACGCGAAATGAGTTTTTTGTCTACAGAACGCAAAAGACTTTTGGATTGCAGGATGCAAAAAACTTTTGCATCCTGCAATTTTTTGATAGAAGAAAGACTCACAATTTAATAAAATTTGTCACTTTATTTTTTTGCTTAGAAACAATACTTCTATTCTTTAACAAAAATTATATTTAATGTTCCAATTGAGCAATTATTCATATTTATTCCGCTTGAGGAAGCTAACTGGTGTACTGAAATAGTTTCTTGATAAATGCAATGCGAATCCCAATAAATCGTAGAAAAAAATTAGAACGTTTGTTTGGTTTCTATTGCCAACCAGCTGTCAATTGCTGGTCAGAGAATACCAGATTTGATAGCAATTATATTACATACATTGTTGTCATGGAGACATTAGATGTCATATTAATTCATCCTAAATGTCAAAATTTTCTCATTACATTATTACTAATTTTGGGACATAGTTTTCGAAAAAACGTTGTTTCATACTCGATTGCGAAATGCTTTTGATTCTCGAATGCAAAAATAACTATTCTAGAGGGGTAATCAAGTTTCAAAGTAATTTTGCTAAACATATTCCGTATGAAGGAGGTATACATCCTCAAATTTCTTTTGTGTTATTTCAGGTAAATTTATATTCTTCTTGAAGTATCTTCCTGATTTATGTGGCAACAATTATGTGTCATGTTTTATTTATTGCACTGGTTGTTGGTTGTTAGTTTTACAATCAAGAAATTCATAACATAAGTAATTTATTACTTAACTTTAGCTTGCTGTAGAAAGAGTGAAGAAGACACATGATGGTGCAAACTGGTGCTTGAACCTGAAAAGAATAGAAGAGGAATGTATCATGAATGCTCGTTTGCAGCAACGAAACAAAAGTAAATTGAAATAATATGTCATATGAGGAAGATATTGTCAGTTCAAGTTAATATTTGAGTTATATCGGTGTACTTGAATGTAGTTGCATAATGTATTATACAATGCCATTTAATTTAATGGTACTTAACAACTTAAACCAAAACTCCTAAAAAAAAGTCTAGTAAAACGTAAAGTGACGCGATCAGAAAAAAGCGTTCATTTAGAAACAGTAGCACATCAATGAATTTTTCAGGAGAATCGATGTAGGAGAACCACGAGACCGAGAAGATGCCTCGCCTCGACACGACACGACACTCGACACGGTGCGGCGTCGGGACGCTTTCCCTCATTCCATTACAGCTCCGACGCTGGTTGCTTCACGATGTACGAGGATGTCGTAAATCCTTTACCCGCCCGCCAGACGTGGTCATAACACGCCGGGAGATGGAATTACATTTAAAACCACTCAAAGGATTCGTCATTATGCATTACATTTACTATACAACTGCGATGCTATTTTTTGTTATAGCTAAATAAGGTTTCACATTAATTTATTACTATTTTATATGGACAAAGATTTCAACACTCATGTTTAAATTATTACAAACCTTTAACTAAAAATTGTTTTAATTAACAGCACCAATTATTTCTTCTGTTACCACTTACAATACTCCAGAAATAAAGCTTATTTATATAATACACGTTCTTATTCCCTAATTTTAGAGAGAAAAACACAGCTTTTCTCCCCTAAGGAGGAACAGTATGTTTCTCTCCCTAGGTAGGATGTTTCTCTTCCTAGGTAGCATGTTTCTCTCCCTAGAGAGATTAGCTGTTTGAGGTGTTACGCAACCCATATTTAACATTTGTCCCGATAAGACAGTAATTTTTGTGCACTTGTTACGAAAAGTATAATATGCTTCACGGGAGGGCACGATTATCTCTTGTGTCCCTCTCTTGATGCATAACATACTATTTTAAGCTATACCATAAAATAGTTATGTTTCACTTTCTTCCCTTACATACAAATAACTATTATTTTGAATGCAATGCAATATTTGAGGAAGCAGTTGCAAACTATCTTCTTCGCTACCTTACCATTTACTCTTACAAAATTTAAGATACTATAAATTCAGCGAGGTTTACACTCACAAATTATTATGTTTGCAATTTCCAGTGAACGATGTTTTTCAAAATTCAAAAACTGCTATTGCATCTTCTTCACCTCCTGTTCTCTATCCTCCTTCGTGATGCCATCTGGCACTTCACGTTCACATCATCAGGTATTGTTTCGCAGCGGTGTGTGTGTATTCGGTAGGCTGGTAGCGGCGTCGTTATCTCGTGGTGTACGCTCTGGTGCACATCGCCCAGCCGTTGTTCACGCGTGGAGGCTGGAGACACTTCACCAGAGGAGTTGATCAGCTGGAATGCGTACAGAATGTGGTGATGTGATTGGAAAGTGGAATGGGAACTGATGGAAACTGCAAGATGTATTTTAATTTGGAAAAAGGCGCAGATTTTTTATTTACTATTTTGCACTATTTATTAAAGATGCGTTCACAGCCAATTAATAATTACAATTAAAATTTACTTGTTTTAACATAGGGAAAAACCTTTCAGAATTCATATATATATATAAATAAAAGGGGATTCTGGTTTAAATTCTGTATATATTTAAAATTCAAAAACTCGACGTTTCGGTACTTTAAACAAATACCTTCATCAGGACAGAAATACAAATAAATAAAAATGACAAGTAAAAAGACAAAAATATGTAATTTAAAAAATTATAAATTGTGAATCAATGGAAGCCAAGCCTTATTTAATTCCAAACCATCACAATTGTTAATATTATTTTCCTCCTTACAAATTTCAATAGCTTCTCGTATAAGTCTTCCGGTGAAACTTGTAGGTCTCGCTAAAATTTTGGTTTCTTCAAAGTTAATTTTATGTAAAAATTCTAATGCATGATGAGCAATTGAAGATTTATTTTGATAATTTAGACGAATGGCTCTCTTGTGTTCTAATAATCTTGTATGAACAGTTCTACCTGTTTGACCAATGTATGCTCTGCCACATTCGTAACGTCGAGTTTTTGAATTTTAAATATGTACAGAATTTAAACCAGAAGCCCCTTTTATTTACTTGTTTTAGTTATATGACAAATAGTCCTAACAAAATTCTAATTTCAGACCAAATTATAAACATGATAAATTGAATATTTATTTTATTTACTTATTTATTTAATAATGGTTTAACACTCCCAATGGAGTTGCACCGCTTCAATCGAAGCTTTCTAGATCCTTTTTTTGAGGGGATCGCTCTCTATTTCTGTCTTAGATGTTCTTGGCTATGTTGTTCCATTGTGTCCTGTCTTCTGTCCTTCTTCTTTAATTTCCAATACCTACTTCCTTCAAATCATCTACTACCTCTTGTAACCACGTTCATTTTGGTCCCCCTCTACTTCTTTTACCACAGCCAATTAGTAATTACAATTAAGAATTACTTGTTTTAGTTATATGGCAAATAGTCCTAACAAAATTCTAATTTCAGACCAAATTATAAACATGATAAATTTAATATTTATTTTATTTACTTATTTATTTAATAATGGTTTAACACTCCCAGTGGAGTTGCACCGCTTCAACCGAAGCTTTCTAGATCCTTTTTTTGAGGGGATTGCTCTCCATTTCTGTCTTAGATGTTCTTGGCTATGTTGTTCCATTGTGTCCTGTCTTCTGTCCTTCTTCTTTAATTTCCAATACCTACTTCCTTCAAATCATCTACTACCTCTTGTAACCACGTTCATTTTGGTCCTCCTCTACTTCTTTTACCACAGCCAATTAGTAATTACAATTAAGAATTACTTGTTTTAGTTATATGGCAAATAGTCCTAACAAAATTCTAATTTCAGACCAAATTATAAACATGATAAATTTAATATGTAATATAGGGTAAAATACATTACAGTTATGACTGAGATCCATAAAAAATAATGTAAATAAAGAAGTATATCAATAAATGATAAATATATGCAGATATATCGTCGACCGAGATCTGTGGCGCCCTTGACGAAATGTAATTATAGAATTATTTATTCATGATACGATTTTCGAATCATGTTGAAATCTGTAATTTTGGGTGATTTTGTGTAGATAATAATAATAGATAGGTAGTTACCTAACTCATGTCTTGAAAATCTATTTGTATACAAAATATTCATTAAAATGTATGTCACCTCAGCAACGACCAAAATTGTGTTATGATATATTTATTTATTCTATGATAACACAAACAAAATGTGTAACATAATAATTTATTATTATTATTTATAATAAATCACTCATATTTGATTGAAATTGTGTTTGGCAAATATTTGTTATAAGGAAATAAGTGAAGGCGATGATAATAGACATGATTTATAATAAAAATAATATTTTATCACTATATATGTTATTACTCAAAGTAAAGTTTCATAAAGGGAGTAAATTACTTTCATTTACTACTATCTAATGTTGGTGGTAATGAAATATCAATAACAGCATGTTTGTTAAGTTTCGTAGTGCGTAGGGGAAAACAGCGTGGTTACCAGTTAACCAACTGGCAACGAAGGCAAAGTTGCCAATATATAAGTAAGTATGTGTAAACCGCATGCACTCAAAGACGCGGCGAAGTTGTCGGGGCAGCAGTTAATTCGATTGGCGGCGGTTGGTTTTAAGAGCGAACCACTTTGCGGTCTTCAACCCTTTAACATCCTTCCTACACCACCGCCCACGTCGCCACCACCCCGTTCAACTATGCAAATCAAATTTGGTGAACGCTGATGTTCGGAAAACACTCGCGGTTACGGACATGTTTCCAGAAAACTTTCTCTTTTTAGGCAGAAGGTGCTCATTCCTACCGAGCTTTTTCAGAGTTTCAGTTGAGCTCCTCAAACTGCGATTATAATGAAAGTATAAGTATCGTCCAATTGCAAACTGTTTAAACGTCTTGGACTGTCATTGCCATTCGTTAGCCGTTTGCAGAGTGCAAATATAATTATTTCTTTATCAAGGGAAGAAAGTGAGACATTTCTTCCCGAAAGTGCCGTTTCATTTTTCAAACAGGACGGATATAAAGCCCTATGGGAAGAATGACATTTTCTTCACGATGTATACATTTATATTTTTTCGTAACACATGCACAAGAAACACGTTCCCTAATTTTAGAGAGAGAAACACTGCTTTTCTCCCCTAGGGACTCACACATAATGTTTCTCTCCCTAGGTGGCATGTTTCTCTCCCTAGAGAAATGTTTCTATCTCTAGAGACTACGATTATTAGCTGTGTGCGGCATTTCCTAGGTAACTAGTTACGCAACCCATATTTGACATTTGTCCCGATAAGACAGTAATTTTTGTGCACTTGTTACGAAAAGTAATATGCTTCACGGGAGGGCGCGATTATCCCTTGTGTGAAGTTGGCAAACCGAGACGTAAGCGAGGGCCGAAGGCGAAGGGAATATTCGCTTGTTTCCCTCCCTTGATGCATAACATACTATTTCACTACCCTGTCTAAAAGTAAAATTTTCATAAATTAATTTGAAATTTAGATAATATTTATTACTTTATTGACAGCTATTACCTGGATGTTACTCCATAGCAAATCATGCCATTTTTTTTCCTTTCTATAAAAGAAAATTGTTCTTCCTTCTTTAGGGATAATAATTAATAAGTATCACTTTCTTCACTCAATTGAGGAAACAAATTTTTACTACCTCGTGACCTGAGATTCGTGAAAAAAATAATTTATGAAATATTTCTCTTCTAGAGTTGCAGTTGTAGCTCTAAGGTTGAACAATTCCTACACAAGCGAGAGTTAAGGATTCAGCTATTTATATACAAACATCCTAAACTTTCGGAGCTTTAGTTATAGTTTAATGTTAGAGGTGTCAGTTCACAACTTACCTCAACCAAAATACAATTACATTCTAGTGGCCCGGATTACATTTCAAACTTGAGATCTCTTATACTGTACAGTGTACATACATAACATCATGTTATATCCCATTAAGTGGGGTAGCACGAACCCTAGAAACATTCTCATCCTCGCTTCAACCACATTCATAATTCACTTTATACAACCTCAATTATACTCTAAATCGGATTAATTTAATATCGTACAGGTTATTTATTTATTTATTATATTGAACCCAATAGGCAAAATGTCCAATTACAGGATAAAAATATAGTACAAAGTATAAATATAGTAAGTACAAAAAAAAATAGGTAACTAGGAAAAAATTACAAAGTAAAAACAACAAACTAATTAATCAAAATTAACAAAGATTATTACAAAATATAATTGGAAGAAACACATCAAAATACAAAAAGAAATAAAATATCAGGACTTAAGAAAATCATAAACTCTACGCTTAAATACGGGCAATGAATTCCCAAAAATACCAACATTATTTTAACCAATGTTATTAAGTTTATACATTGCATACAAAGGTGCAGAATAAATAATATTATTGTGGGGTCTAGGCAGATAAAATGTAAGACGATTACAAGTAATCAATAAATAAATAAATAACTTGTTGGTCCAGAAGCATCACTTCTCTCTTGTTGGTTGAACGGCCCAATAAAACAACGAAGACATGGTCAGGAAACGGCTTCTCCGCAATGATTTGTTTACGAAGTTGGTGACACCCTGTTCCTAACTTCATATTTATGAGGGAATGCTTCAGTCATTTGTCTATCGTGAATAGTCCTCTATGGCGGGTCATTTAAATTATTTGGCATTGACATATTTATGATGTTAAACTATACATAGTACATCGACCTCGAATGATTTGTTACTGGCGATACAAATCAAATATTTTAAAAAGAACTTCATGTTTAAGTGGTTCGGATTCCACTGTAAGCTACTGTAATTGGGATTATGTTAAATAAAATAAAATTAAAATAAATGGGGTAGGTGGCTCAGTGGTATCGAGTCGGCCTATGGATTTTGAGAACCCTAGTTCGATCCTTACAGTCGACAAACAATTTTCACCAATTTAAATTTATCCCTGTGGCTCCTCCTCCACTAATATCTTTGGGGGCCGTAACCGCACTTCACGCGAAGAAATATATCACTTACCGAGATCTGTTTAGGCAGAGAGCCACACCCAGTAATAGGTAAAAGGCGTAATGATATATTTATTTATTTATTTAAATAAAATTGTTTATCAAGCATATATAAATTAATTTGAGGAAAAACGTTTAAATAAATTTAGAAAAACAATATTGTTAGTATTTAAATTTAAAATATTAATTTGAGTTTTCAAAAGCACAACAAAACCACAACAAGAAAGTAAAATCTGAATGTGGTATAACTTGAGCACGTAGAACGTTGAGTGAAGCGGTGTACACAACAATCATGTCTTGCTCGAAGACGCAGAGATTGCCTCTAGGGGCAGGAATCAGCACAAAGAATTCCTGCTGTTCCTGTTCCTGCTACACTATCATAATCCCTACATCCTACATTAAATATACAGAAGTACAAGCGGGACAGTTTATATATGTATGAATTATCAACAATGAAAATATTTAAATTTTGCCTCGAGCAAATGTATTTTAACAAAGACGTGCTGGTATTTTTCATTTTTAATATTTTTCAACAACGTCAAATGTTACTAAACATAAATAAATATGTTTTACTTGTACGAAAGTGTATTAAATAATAGGATAATTAAATTTCATTGTACTGAATATAACAGTTGGAAATTAATAATCAAATATCTTTCAAAATACACAATGAAATTATCTGCTAACGAGAATAAGTACTTTAGCGTCTACCAATTTAAATATTATTTCATTAACGATTAGCAAACAAAATTAATTAAAATTACACTAAATTATAACTTCTTAAGACAGTCTAAGATAACACAAACTTTTATTACCAACATTCTAAATGAACAAGATACTTTATTTATAAATGTTGACGCTGTAAAATAATGATAATATTAAAACTGAATTGCACGATCTCATGAAACATACACTCTATAGTTGATTTAGTGTTCATTTAAATAAATGCCTTTTAAATCCCTTTATAAACAATAATCCATTTTGTTGTTTTTCTTTTGCAATAATTTATGTTCTACGCCAAATCTTGTATTGTATATGTGTAAGAAAATAGTATGTTATGCATCAAGGGAGGAAAACAAGCGATAATTCCCGTGTGTGAAGTTGGCAAACCTCGACTTCAGCTCGAGCCTTCGGCCCTTGCGTACGTCTCGGTTTGCCAACTTCACACAAGGGATAATCGCTCCCTCCCGTGAAGCATATTATACTTTTCGTAACAAGTGCACAAAAATTACTGTCTTATCGGAACAAATGTCAAATATGGGTTGCGTAACTAATTATCTAGGAAACTCCGCAAACAGCTAATAATCGTAGTCTCTAAGGAAAGAAACATCTCCCTAGGGAGAGAAACATGCTACCTAGGGAGAGAAACAGGGGAGAAAAGCAGTGTTTCTCTCTCTAAAATTAGGGAATAACAACGAGTTTCTTGTGCATGTGTTATGAAAAGAAATTTAGAGCAAACAGTTTAAAATTTGCCTAAAATCGAAAAACAATTTCTAAATAATTATCAAAAAGTAAAATTGCTTGAAATGTGATACAAATTTGCCTATAAGTAAATTCAATTACGAGGAATTCAATTTTCATATCTAGTTTAGTTTTTAAGATATAGAATTCAGAAAAGTGTCTCTGATTCAAGATTGTTTGAAAATATAAAGATCGTAACAATTCTGGTAAATATTCAAATAATGATATTTGCTGTTACCATTAATATTTAAGTAGATATCGGATTTTGTGTTTCTTTCAAATATATTTCCTCACGCAACGGTTAACATTTGAAATTTATAACATAACGTCTTTATTTGTATTCTTGAATTTATATTTCATGTATTCACCCTATAATTTTTATTTTAATGTACAGGTTAGCTAAGTATAACAACTGTTATGAATATTAATATAATCAAGAATATTTATCGTATCTGATGCCTATCTTAGTAGAAATGGAATAAAATAAACATAATGATAAATAAATTAAATTAAAATCAGAAAACAAGAACTTGTGATAGTATATCTATATAAATTATTAATCAAAATATTCTGATCAATACTTGTAACATTTCTGTCAATTTTCATTATCATGTCACTTGATCTAAAATTATATATTGCATAGTAATAATTCCCGGGGCTTATGAATTAAAATATTCAGGTCAAAATTAAAAGTCTATTTCTCCAACAAAACTGAAATTTTCAACGAACGTCAAAAACCCATTTTATGTACATCAATAATGGATGGTTTATCATCTGGATATTCGGGCGGGCCTTCAGTACTCAATGCTCTAAAATTCCATTGTGCACGAAAGTTACCGGTTACTGAATTATACAAAACTGGAAATAATGAATATTTGAGTTCCATGAGAGAGGTGACACCTGTCAGTGTTGGATTATCGACCTGCTGTCGCCATCGTTGTCTCTCACAGAGGTTTACTTCGTAATGTGCTGTACGGACCATCAGACGTCATGTGAAAATGTTAATTTTAAACACATATATAATTTCACACGATGCTTCATCAAAATACAATATATTCATCTCGTTCGCTTCATCAACATTTATAATACCTTTCATATCATCTTGTTTAACATACATATGGGAAATAAGTTTTCTCTACCATCACTTTACGTTAGACTACACCATAACTACTTGATTTATGATACTGTTAAAAATTAGTACTTTATTGGATACTAAAGCAAAATTGGACTCCTGTCAATGTCAAAAATTAATACACCCATACCTCGCTATACGGCCGCTTTTTATAGGGCATTTCGCTATAACGGCCCTTTTCAATTAAGGCACGTTTTCGATTTACGGCCTAAAATGTTTCGCTATAACGGCAAAAAACTTTTTTTCCCATTGAATTTGTATGAATTTGTATTGATTCCTTATACGGCTTTTCGCTTTGCGGCCAAGTTTCGTGGAACGTATCTAGGCCGTAAAGCGAGATATGGGTGTAGTGAAAATAATTAGTATACTTAATTAATTAATTAGTTCCTTGGCATTTAATGCAACTTCTTTTGGGATTCTTTTAAGTCTTGATACATTACAAACATATTTTTCTACTTTTTTAGACAAATTTGACAGTTGAATTATTATAAAAAACAATGATAAACAAAAGCAAAAACCAAGCACACTTTGAAATACAGTTAGGTTTTTCAGATTAACATATTTTAAGAAAATAAATTACTTAAAAGGTAGTTGAATATAAAGCTTTATTTGCAAATTGTACATAATAATATATGTGTGTTCAAAATTATCGAATATATTGTGTGGACATTATAGAAAAGGACGAGTGGTTTTTTAATATATTATGTTGAGTGGATCAATACAATACATTCTGATAATTTGGAACATCCGTGCCGTATTCGTTATGATTATAAAGCGAATACAAAAGTCGTTTCATCACAAAATAAAATCCAAATTACAATTGAAATAAAATTATTCACGTTAACAATGACTTTAGTTTGCTAAATTAAAAACGCAATTACTACTTTGTTACAATAGTTACGATGCTTTTTGATGTATTTGTGGATGCAAGATTTCACATTATTTGACCAACTGTATGTGGGAAACTAGGTAAACTTAAATTTGAAACTTATTTTAAATAAATTAAAGCATATTAAACATTTGATACGTACTTATTTCATATGTCATATAAATTCGATATCCTTTTATTAATTTCAATTCTCAATTTTATCAATTTTATCTATTTATTTATGCTACTCTGTATAACAGGAACTGAATCCCAATTACAGTACAGGGTCCGGACTCACCGAGCCGCAGTGTAGAATTTGGGATCTTCCAATTCTAATTCCATATTGCCACTATGACTATGTTCTACAAAAGAATGTGTCTGAGTGATTCAGAGATCACTAAAACCTATAGTCCGTTACTGAAATTGAATTTGTTTTTCTGTTCTGCAATAATTTGTACATTTTCTTTAAAATACTGATTAAGATTGCATTGGGTCTTACGACATGTGTGTAGACACAGGGGCGTTCCAACCCAGGGTTCTTGGGGTTCCCAGAACCCGGGCGCCAGCATAAAAGGGCGGCAGACGACAAAAAGTTAAAATAAATATGAGTATATTAGAAGAACACAAATACTGCGTCTTAATATTATTTGTAAAATAAATAAAGTAATTAAATGAATACCAAATGTAGGTACCTACTATCGTACTAAGGCCTTTAATTACAGAAGATCGCGAAGTAATGTGATTAATGTTTGAAATATAAAGTTAACTGTAAAGATTTCTTAATATTCACAACAAATCTTGATGGTTATAGTGACAGCTTCTGTTTCTATGACAAAGCTGTCACAAAAAATCATAATTAGTAGGCGATTTTCTCGAACTATTTTTATTAATTTCTCTAATTTGTGGCATTAAAATGAAGTACTCTGTATGAAATAATGTGTGTGGATAGGTCTAGTATGGTCATGTGCAAATATTATACCATAATTTTTTACCGGACACTTTTTATTTACAAAAATCTTTTTTCCCATGTTATTTCCCTATGCCAACCTTTACGTGGAACGCGCGGTATAGTTATGAGTATTTAAGTAGTTTTATTGTAAATTTAATTTACATGTATTGATATGTTATTTTGTTATTTGTATAATTGTTTGTGCTATTATGTGCAATTGTAAAATGTAAACTATATAGTTTTAATTAGGTTTAGGTATATTAGAATGTACCTATGTAATGAACTAATTTCTTTTTGTTTTTTTTTTTGTATTTTCATTTATTTTTATGAGAAACTATATAATAAAATATTTATTTAAAAAATATTTATTTTTCTAGACAAACAATGTTCTATTATTCTACGCTAAGGTGAATAACATATTATTTGTCATGAGTTTGCTTATTGCTCTAAATCTACACGCAAGTTTCGCATAGTACGGCGTGTCGGCTTACTGCCTTACTATTTCTGTATCGTAGAGCATAAAATCCCACGTATTTTGAGTACCATATCACATTTTTGTGCTCCTCGGGGCGCCACATTCTACTTCAGAACCCAGGCGCCAAGTACCCCAGATACGCCCCTGTGTAGACAACGTATTTATTGTATCGATAGCTCTCCATTTTCCAATGAAAACCAATGGTGCATACATTATAATTTATTTAAAAACTCTTCTATAGTTATTGGTTTCCATGATACCGTGTTGTGAAAGACTTTCACACATTGCAGGATTTCCACTTGTTCTAGATTGTAATATCGCGTCATTATTTTTAATTGCGTTATCGGTTTGATATTGAAATTGGTGCTGAAATACAGTAATCGGTGCACAAACTAATTGAATTTAATTGTCGGTAATGCAGGAAGTCACAGATTAAGTGCAGGAAAGATTTAAATTAAGATGTTTCATTTAATAATAAAAATAATTGTGTTATTTTTTCATTTGCAAGGGCCAATATTTCAATCTTCAAAGTTCCCTCTTACAAATAACAAAATAAAATAAATAAATAAATATATCATCACGCCTTTTACCCATCACTGGGTGTGGCACTCTGCCTGAGTAGATCTCGGTAAGTGATATTTCTTCGCGTGAAATGCTGTTACCAGCGGTTAAATCACGGCCCCCAAAGATATTTACTCCATTATTAAAACTATTAAAACTTTATGGGGTAGGTGGCTCAGTGGTATCGAGTCGGCCTGTGGATCTTGAGAACCCTGGTTCGATCCCCACAGTCGACAAACAATTTTCACCAATTTAAAAAATCTACCCCTGTGGCTCCTCCACCACTAATATCTTTGGAGGCCGTGATTTGACGGTTGGTAACCGCACTTCACGCGAAAAAATATATCACTTATCGAGATCTGCTTAGGCAGAGTGCCACACCCAGTGATGGGTAAAAGGCGTGATGATATATTTATTTATTTTATTAAAACTATAATAAGAAGTTAAAAAAAATGATAGTACACTTATGTGTGAGAAGCATTAAGATAGGTTTATTTGAGGTGCAGTGTAGTAAACATTAGATTGTGACACTCTTGCAAATATATTATTTACCAAAATGCATTCCCTTTATACAAGTTGTGAAAAGTTTCAATGCAACTTTATTGTTTAAATATTAAAAACTTGAAAACAGAGATAAAGCGTACATCGAAAGATAAATAATAACTTCAACAAACCTGCAAACAGAAAAACAAACGGAAGCGTTTTGTGAATAGTCCATTGTTATGAAGTTTAGCACAAAGAGACAGGTGTCAGCGGCGGCACAACGCCCTGCAGACGGACGTCACTGGCGCACGTAGCGTACCGTGGCGTAGCGCGGCGCAGCGCACATAAACCCAGACCATTTGCATTGTTAATACGATTGAAAAGCTTTTCTATGTGTCTGCATATTTTATTATTCAGTGTCGAATGTCGTCTCTGTGCATGCTAATGGAGACAGATAACTCATAACATCATCCTCCCCTCTCTATCTAACTACCACTACTCTAACTACATCCCTCTCTGTCGCACATACATGGATAAAAAAAATAACAAATTCATATCTTGTGAAGTAATGGGCCGAGTCCCGCATCAGCGTTTTATGTGTTTACAAGACGCAGTTTCAAAAAAGAATTTTATTATTTTTAGGAAAGTTATTGTTTTGAATTAGAATAAACGAGACTGGATATCGTTTTGAGATTTTTATATTCCGGAGCTTCCGGTTTATGGCGGTGAAGTTGATATTTTATTTCTTTAATAGGAAATGAATCTTTAAATTGTTTTCCGCCAGGTTCAAACTTAACTACCAACATATTTTTTTAGTTTGCATACTTCAAATTTTATTTTAATATTAGACAAAAATGTCCCTCATTTTATATCAAAAATGAATGGTTCAGATTTTACTATAAGGCTACTGTAATTGGAATGTAATTCCTGTTGTGCAGAATATATCTAATTAAATATGCAATTTTGGAGTTTAATAAATACTTACAAATAGTAATACATAATTTTGTATGTAGAATATTATTGGATGAAACTTTTACCGTTGCATTTTTTATGCAACACAAAATAGTTATTTGTGTATTAAGAGCGTAAAGTGAGTCTTTGTTACTCGAGCACGGTAATTGCAGCGCGAGCCGAAGGTGAGAGCTGCAATAGTGCAAGAGAAACAAAGACACTTTACGCTCGTGATACACACATAATTTTTTGTATTGCATCTTAAAATTATTAAAAAACCGTATACGTACTGAAAATAAAATCGTTCTGTCAACTGTCAATTTGACAAGTTTCTGTTTTGTTTGTATCTCTGATAACTATTAAAATAAGCGCGCATTTAACATCTTTTTCGCGCTTTGCTATTGAAGAAGCGCGACAAAGCTATTTTTCGATTGTGTACGATGACAAATGAGAGCGTAATTGTCAACTTTTCATAGCAATCGTAGAAAAAATGAAGAGTGTATCACGACCGTAAAGTGTCTTTGTTCCTCTTGCACTATTGCAGCTCTCGCCTTCGGCTGCAATTCCCGTGCCCGAGTAACAAAGACACTTTACGCCCGTGATACACACATAATTTTTTCTACGATTGCATCTTAAAATTATTTAAAAACGTCTACGTACTGAAAATAAATTCATTCTGTCAACTGTCAATATAACAAGTTTCTATTTTGTTTATATTCCTGGTAACTATTGCAATAAGCGCGCATTTATAATCTTTAACGTCTTATTCGCGCGTTGCCATTGAAGATGCGCAAAAAAGATGTTTTTCGATTGTTCCCCAAAAAATGTCAACTTTACGATGACAAATGAGAGCGTAATTGTCAACTTTTCATAGCAATCGTAGAATAAGTATATTTTACAGAGCTGTCAAATTGTCAATTCACTACAGTTTCTATCAGGATTAAAGTTTAAATTTTGTTAGCACCGCCATCCTCTTCACAATACCGAACAAAGAATCCTAATCCCATTTCATAAATACGTCACTCAACCAGAGTGAATATTTTACAACCAATATTGCTCTTAGCAAACTCAATTATTCCCTATAATTTCATCTGTCACAGCAACAAAAATACCCTTGGTAATCCACGCCCCAACTAACAGTTTTTTCACTTTTGTTCCTCGCCAGAGCACGGCTTATTCCTGCAGGAGAAGTAGATGCAGGCAGCAGGAGGAGAAGTGTAATCCTGCGGTAATTGAAGCGCGCGGTATGGTCAGTAGAGAGATCCTGCTGTATGCAGGACAGTGGTAGGATTCGCGTTTGTCCACCCTGAATCTAGTGGCTAGTGCCTCAGAAGGACTAAAGGATTTTCGCTGGGTATTATATGTTAATAGGACAGGTTTACTGAGTTAGGTATTTTCAGGAATGGAAGAGAGATTGAATTTAAAACAAACTTCCTGTTCTTTCTTCACTCTTACAAAAAATTTAGTTTGAATATTTTTTACTAACTTTCTAGTGCGTTTCTAGTGCCTTTAGAATATTTGAAAATTTGACGAACAGGAATTTAATCCTAATTATAGAAATCTACATCTCTTAGACGAAGTTGTATTTTCGATATCTATTGTATTTGCTAACTTTGCACAACAGGAATTTAATATTAATTACCGTAGGTTATAGCAAAATTCAGTTCGTTCGATATAGTAATATTTTTTTATATGTAAGAAGGTAGTGAGATTTGAACTCACAAATTGGAATGGTTATTCACTGAACTTTTGGTATCTAGCTTATGAACAGATCAATCTAACCACTGATTCACAACTGTAGTTACAAGGAGTCTACCGATATTTCTAAAAATCCTGAAAATTTAAAACCTGACGTAAAATCCTTAAAATTATTTAAATTTTTATATCAAAAATAAGTATTTAATTTAAATTAAATAAATATATCATCACGCTTTTTATCCATTACTGGGTGTAGCACTCTACTGTAGCATATCTCGGTAAGTGATATATTTTTTCGCGAAAGTTAAATTTATGACAAAAAAATTTGGGTAATATCTGAATTCGAACCAAGAACATTCAGCTTGTCGAGAAAAGATGTAATACATTGACGATGATAAATTTAAAGTTAAATTTATGATAAAAAATTTCATTTAGTTTTCTTTTTTTATACATAACAAAATTTTTCAAAGGAATTGCCTCCCAATTAATTGAAAAGTTAATTAATTTCTTTCAATTATTAATCCACTTTTTTCCAGTAATTAGCGAAATAAATTAAAAATATTTGGACAATTTTATTTTCTATACCTATATTTTTGCATTATTTTTCGCTAATATAATTTTGTTTAATATTAGAATGTAAAGACCTATTTTGCTTCGAAACTGTCTTAATATTTTTGTAATATATAAGATGATTTTATTACTGCTATAGATTTGATTCCCACAGGCGACAAATAATTTTCACGATATTAAAATTGTCCCTGTGGTCCTCCCTCCATTAATATCTATAAGAAGCGTGATTTTATGACTGGTAACTGCATTTCACACGCATAAATATATCACTTACCGAGATGTGTTACGACAGAGTGCCACAACCAGTAAGTGTTATTTATTTTATATCATTAATGGTGCTATTCTGTAATTTTTGTATAACGCTACAGTTCTGTAAATTTGAACAAAAGTGCATAGATTTGTATTGACAAATACATTTAATGCCATTTGACAATCAAATATGATGCACTTTTGTTTAGATTTACAGATCTGTAGTGTTATAGAAAATTACAAAATCACTTAAAAAATTTTAAAATGGTACATATCTTGAGAAATATATTTTCGTGTGTACTATAAACGATCATGTAATCAAAACTAGTACACAGACGAAATTTTAATGAGAGTGACATGACACGTGTGATCAAGTGTGCCCTGGGTCAAGTGGCGCCACTGACACGTCCGTCAGCGCCGCCCATGATAAACAGCTTCGTTATCCGGAATCGCGACGTGATTCCTGCACCAAACTCCGGTAGGATATCGGCAGCGCTAGTGAGCGAACATTTTTTCACGTTAATCCACTTCGCTCTGGTATCAAAGCCTATTGAACTATAAATAACGTGAACACGCTCTCGATCAACTACCTGTTTCTGTGTAACGAGCGTGATGCGTGAGCGTGATGCTAAGCACTCACAGATTTCTGTTAATGCTGGTACTGTTAATTGGATTATTATATTCCGTTTATTTTTTATTGAAATTATCTAATAAAATTAAATAGTTTTCAGAATTACGAGTATTTTCAGCTTAAACTTTTTAAATATGATATAAAGAACAATATTTAAGAAAAAAAGTGATAGAGTAAATACAGCTCAATTTTTTTATTCCTGCTGAAGTATTAGATGAGCCATAACTCCAAAACTACTAAAGATATATAAATTCTGTTTACACCAATAAATTCATTATAATTTACTTGTACTAACAAAATATAATTGAGAAAAATATTTTGAGTCAAAAAGCAGTAAAGTTACTTTGAAAAAATCCTGCTGATTAGCTATATCTCCAAAACTATGATAGATAGTTTAATGCAGTTTTCGGTTTTGTATTTGTCAAGCTTAACTTTATTTAAAAATATAATATCATTAGGTTTGATTCACTAATACACCACATTTTCAAAATGATTTCAGTTGTTTAAGAATATTCACTTATTTTATTACTGTTAAAAACAAATTTCACCAATTTAAATCTACCCCTGTGGTTCCTCCTACACTAAACTCTTTGGGGGCTGTGATTTGACGTCTGGCAACCACACTTCACACGATGAAATATATCACTTACCGAGATATGCTTACGGCAATGTGCCACACCCAGTAATAGGTAAAAGGCGTGATGATATGTTTAATTTATTTATTTTTAAAAACAAATTTTTAATATGTGAATCATTTATTTGCATTTGTCCCAGTTTCATGTCTAACTATGTAATAGTATTAATTGTAGTAATAATGGAATAAATAAAATAAATGATAGTAATGAATTTAGAGGCAGAATTTGAATCTTTACATTTTTTGTTTGAAACATTTATCCTGTAAGATGATTAGAGCAGCTCTTTGTAAAGTATATTAAATAAAAAATACTAAATATAGCATTACGTCTATTCCCAGTGTTGGTTGTGTTACTTTGCAAGATATTGCGAAATTCCCATGACAAAATTTCGATTAAAATTCTCAAACATTACAATAACAACAGCTGTCACTTGTCTGTAAAACCTTCAACAACTGACAGTGAAACAAACAATTCTGCGAAACACTGTACATAACCTGGCCAATAGAATCCCGCGATTATTTATTTAGTGAAAACACGATAGCAACGTAAACTCTTGCAGAACACAGTAGCAGTCCACAGTTTATTTTTCACGAAAATCGCATAAAACAAAAGCTCGCGTCGTCTCCCGCAGTTATGCGAATTATCGACTGTTGAGCAAGACAACCTCATACAACATAATGTAAGAGAAAATGAGAAAGAAGTCTAGAGAGATGTGAGTATTACGTGGTGGATAACAGGCTGAAGCTGTGGGGTGCATGAGCTCGATGCCGTAGGGCGTCGCAACGCACGCGAACACGCAACTGGACGCCGGGGAGACAAAGAACAATGAACAAGACAATGGTGGGAGGTACTCGTTTTTTATTGGACTGTAATTTTATCTTTAATGATGGTTCATTCATTATTGAAATAGTGTTATTGGACAATACAATGGCAAACTGTACTGAAAATATTTTGAATTATTCGTAGAGCAATTGTCTTTCACAATATTGAACGTACTATACATGGGGTAGGTGGCTCTTGAGAACCCTGGTTCGATCCTCACAGCCTACAAACAATTTTCACCAATTTAAAATCTACCCGTGTGGCTCCCCTCTACTAATATCTTTAGGGGCCGTGATTTGACGGCTGGTAACCACACTTCACGCGAAAAAATATATATTACTTACCGAGATCTGCTTAGGCAGAGTGCCACACCCAGTAATGGGTAAAAGGCGTGATGATATATTTATTTATTATACATATATGGGGTAGGTGGCTCAGTGGTATCGAGTCGGCCTGTGGATCTTGAGAACCCTGGTTCGATCCTCACAGCCGACAAACAATTTTCACCAATTTAAATCTACCACGTGGCTTCCCCTCTACTAATATCTTTGGAGGCCGTGATTTGACGGCTGGTAACCGCACTTCACGCCGCAAAAATATGTCACTTACCGAAATTTCCTTAGACAGAGTTCTACACGCAGTAATGGGCAAAAGGCATGATGATATATTGATTTATTTATTTACTATACATGCATATGTATATGGGGTAGGTGGCTCAGTGGTATTGAGTCGGCCTGTGGATCTTGAGAACCCTGGTTCGATCCCCACAGTCGACAAACAATTTCCACCAATTTAAATCTACCCTGTGGCTCCCTCTCTACTAATATCTTTGGAGGCCGTGATTTGACAGCTGGTAACCGCACTTCACTCGAAAAAATATATCACTTACCGAGATCTGCTTAGGAAGAGTGCCACACTCAGTAATGGGTAAAAAGGCTTGACGATATATTTATTTATATTTATATCTATTTATTTATGCTACTCTGTTCAGCAGGAACTGAATCCCAATTACAGTACAGGGTCTGGACTCACCGAGCCGCAATATGTTATTTCATATAATTCCTAGCTTGAGTGCGATTCGAAGATGGGATCTTCGAATTATAATTCCCAGTAATGGGTAAAAGGCGTGATGATATATTTATTTATATTTATATCTATTTATTTATGCTACTCTGTTCAGCAGGAACTGAATCCCAATTACAGTACAGGGTCTGGACTCACCGAGCTGCAATATATTAGTTCATATAATTCCTAGCTTGAGTGCAATTCGAAAATGGGATCTATGAATTCTAATTCCCAGTAATAGATAAAAGGCGTGATGATATATTTATTTATTTATTTACTATACATGTAAGCGAAAAGTTATAAATGCATTTGAAATAAATCCTGCAAACTGATTTCAATTAGCAGCTTTAATTAGATTACTGAGTAAAGGTAAACACATATTGGAGGCCATTTCCTACATTTCCCAATTCCCAGTTTTATTAAAACATCAAACAAATCCGCCATTTCCCCCAAATGAAACCAAACAACACACCTACACGTCGAGCCGCGTGACACATTCATCTCTCTGTCCTAAATAAAGATGGATGAATATCGCAATGACACACACGCTAAGAATATGATAAAATGTCAATCGACGGTGCTCAATTTTCATTTCGGGGATCGACGCTAGAGGCATCTGTACGACGCGTCATCACTCATCATCAGCGTTAATGTGCACGCATTGATGACATGTGATGCTGACATCTCGCTATGATTTCACTATGGTTTTATTGGATTATTGTGTTATTGTTTATTTAAAGGTTTAGGGTAATGGTTCCCGCGAAAGGGAAAGTGAAAGAGTGTTCTGATATCATTGCCTTCCTGATTACCTTACAGGAAAATGGCTCCAGTCAAACTTGTAAAGAATTCTATTCTGCATTAAACTGTTTACCATATTTCGTTATTACAATGACTAATATAATATTTCTACGGTTAAACGACAAAGATCATAATTAAACTATCATGACAAGAATGACAGCTGTTTCTATGATTTTTGTTTATTTTAGACCCGTGATAATTAGATATTAAACATTTATAACTGAATTCAATTTATAACCAAAAATACGATTATATCTGTGGGATTCAGATTCCAATATAAACTACATTGGAAATATGAATAAGCAGGAATCCAGTCAAAATTATCCGTGTATTTATCTAAGCCAACGTTTCATCAACATCAACAAAGATCTAGTCAATAAAAGTAAAAAAAGTAAAAAACAATATAACGTCCAAAGCCTCATCTAACAGGTCGGTTTACCACACTGAAAAAATATATATATATTTATGTCCTACAGACAGGTCGAATGATGAGCACTTGCTCATTTTTTGTTTTGTTTTGTATAATTTTTTACACTTTTGGAACTATTTACACCTGTTTTTAGCTTTGCGCTGATGAGGTTGCATTTGGCAACGAAACGTTGGCTTAAATAAATACACGGATAATTTTGACTGGATTCCTTCTTATTCATATTTTCATTCATAGCTCACAGTCGCTTATTTATAAAATCTTACATAAACTACTATAATTGGGATTAAATTTAAATGTAATATACAGGGTGTTTCAGGACTAGTGTAACAAACTTTAACAGCTTATTCCTGAGGTCATTTTGAGCCAAAAATGTCATATGAACATAGGTCCTATTCATTCTAGTTACCAAAATACAAGAGGTTGAAGTTCTATAAATAACACGAAATTTTCAAATTTTTGTAATCAAGATACTTTCGGAAAACAAAAATGCACGCAAATAGGGGATGGGAAAGTTGGCTTCTATTTGGATATCTGTCTTGGTATTCTCTGGACGCATAACGGGCATTACCATTACATAATCCATAAATAAAAATCATATCTGCATATTCAGCAGTACTATAACCATCCATTATGAAACAATAATACAATCAAAAGTACAACAATTTTTAAGTAAGACAAATAAGGTATGACTTTTCAATAAAATTCTTATTTCCGAAAGTATCTTGATTACAAAAATTTTAAAATATCGTGTTATTTATAGAACTTCAACCTCTTGTATTTTGGTAACTAGAAGGAATAGGACTTATGTTTATACGACATTTTTTGCTCAAAATAACCTCAGGAATGAGCTGTTAAAGTTTGTTACACTAGTCCTGAAACACCTGTATATTATAAATACAATTTTGTTAATAACTAAATAAGTAAAATTAATTTATTAGCCTTCTTTGTCTTGTAAATATTTGTTTCTTATAGTAAGTTAGTTGTGCAGAACTAGAGCACAACTTTGCTAGTGTTGCTAGTGTTGCCAGTAAGTTAGATAATGTTTATATGTATGGGTGCATCGTCTCCGTGTCGAGAACTCTGTGATTTACAGCGGGTAGGATGAGATTCGAACCCTAGACCTCATCGCTCATCTTGTCTAGGCTGTGCTTCGTTATAACCACATAAATATTTACGCAAGGAGCGTCGATACGCTGAGACAAAGATGGCGCCGCCATCGCACTTTACGCCCAAATAAAGATAAATAAATGTCAACGAAAATAAATATATCAAAACGAATAAAATAATAATCAAAGTAATTGGAAACATAGTTCTGTTATAAAGTGACGTTTTGGTCAATAGCCCCAGTGTGTCCCTTGAGATATAATTTTCATTATTATGTACTGTCCAACTCGTGTCTCAGAATCGATCAATTCTTCTGATAATCAAGTCGTTGTGTTATTTGGATTGTAATTTGACAGGTTGTCAATCTGAAAAACATTTATATTTGGACGACACAGCCATGACAGGAATTTTGAACAGGACATTATGACACTGGGTGACACAATATTAATATTGACATATCATCACATGTTATATATACTTCCTGATTACATTACGGGACAAATTTTTAGATAATTAAATACTGTGTCTAGATTAATTAACATAATTTATTTTACTTATTTCAGTACTGCTACAATTAGCCTTAATTGCTGATATTATCTACATTATGAAACAGGAACTAAACAAACAAATTTATAATATATAACTATCACATATATAATTTAAACTTGATTTTAACAGTAACTAAATAAGTAAAATGTAATGTCTAGACTGATTTAGAACCAAAATTTAATACTCTAAACATTACTTTGAATATTTGTTTTATAAAGTAATTAGAGAAGTAGTTACAAAGAAAAATTTCTTTACTATATTACTCAACTATGGTATAGTTTTTGTGGAACATTCTGTAGACACTACCTATAGTATTTTCTTATGAAATTAATGATGTACAACTATTTAACTATTTACACTTGTTTTTGGCTGTAAGTATTATTTATTTAATTCTTTTGTATTGTCACTTGCACTGTATTTTTGTTATAACTTCCTGTTTCTTCACAGTTGCCCTGAAAAAGTTGCAATTGGCATCAAAACGTCGGCTTAGAAAGATAGACTGATAATATTGACTAGATTCCTACTTATTTATATTTAAAAAATTCGATAGATTTAACTGTTTTTTCTCGTTGAAACATTTTATAATAAAATTAAATTAAAAAACACTAGGTTAGTTTCAAATAAAGTAAAGTTTATTTTACAATACGTATTTCGGTCGACTAGACCATCATCAGGTGAACAAGATATCTTGTTCACCTGATGATGGTCTAGTCTAGTCGACCGAAATATGTATTGTAAAATAAACTTTACTTTATTTGAAACTAACCTAGTGTTTTTTTAATTTAATTTTATTTATATTTCCATAATTAAAAATGCACTTATCTTTTTTGCTAATAAATGTTTTTAAATTATTGTTAATTTAATTAATTATTCTTTTGACAGATGTCACCTGGATGTCAATAATGTCACATAATATTATTGATTTCCAGTTGTCATACATATGGTTTTACTTTCATTTCATGTGGAAGCAAAATTTGCTTTTCGTAACACATGCACAAGAAACACGTTCTTATTCCCTAATTTTCGAAAGAGAAACACTGCTTTTCTTCCCTAAGGAGATTAGCTGTTTGCGGTGTTTCCTAGGTAACTAGTTACGCAACCCATATTTGACATTTGTCCCGATAAGACAGTAATTTTGTGCACTTGTTACGAAAAGTATAATATGCTTCACAGGAGGGCGCGATTATCCCTTGATACATAACATACTATTCCTTTTAGGGATTATCTCCTTCATTACATTATAAGTCAATCGGAATTTATCATTTGCAACAATAACATTTTTTTAATCCCTGCCCCTATCCTATCCAACCGTTTTGCTCATATTGAAAATTTTGATATTTAAACAATAATTTAAAACGTGAATTCAGAAAATAATCAATCGAATTTAACTCAAACCATGAATTTATTTGGTAAAATTCCTCATAATTCCTGCGTAGAAACCACACAATGATACTTAAATTCCACTAGCTATGCTGTTGGGATCTAATTATGTCAATTTTGACTCTCGGCTGTCCGTTTCTACGCAACAACTATTCCAAATATTACCGATAAATTCTTGGCTCGCGATATATTACCTATGATAATAACAAATATCACATTCTTTTCTCAGTTGAAGAAAAATAATTGTACTTTCTGCTGGTGCCATGAAGGATGTTTGAACGTGATTAATATCAACAAAGACAAAATTAATTGTCATCCAACACTTGGTGAAACAAGGTTTCATAAAAAATATAAAATAAACACTTGGTTATGTTTCACAAAATTCAGCCTCCAAGTCACCTTATGAGGGCATCGTCAGAGACTGGCCAGCACAGTTAGTAACCATAGACGCGTTTCGCTCTTATTGGAGCTCATCAGTATGGTATAACTCACTTCTTCACCTAGAACAAAGTTCACGTGAAGAAGCTGGTGACGAAGAACTGTGCCAGCAGAGAATAAGATCTCTAACAACCGGTAAGATGACATGAGAAGTTCTGTGGAACAGATCATGTCATCTACCGAAAAAAAGGAATAGCTACGCTAATATCCTTTAATTTCTGATGAAAAAAGCATGAGCATCTTTTGAATAGAGTATGTAGAATATTTGCCAGTAATCTGGCAGTAAATAACAATAAGATAAAGTGATAAATATAGGTACATAAGCCGTGTACAAATCCACAATTAGAATCTGTGACTGCGTCTAAACAGAGGTCCTGAGAGAACAATTCCGGTCCAAGTTGCGCCGTCATAATTCAGTTAGACTCTGCGTTATTATAAATACAAGTGGCGCACTTTGGGTCCGGAGTCCGGGTGCTACATCACCGGAGTCTCACCCGGAGTGTTGACAGGCCCAGGTGCGCCGCCTAATTGGGGTAAATTTCATTATGATTCATTTAGATCGCAGGTGTACTCGCCCTACAAGTTTTTTCCCTTTGTGGGTTAAATTTGAGAGAAAATATTTACTGCTATGTCGCTCGCTCTCTCGTAATATTCTGCCGCACAATTAAGTTATACAAGTAGCTAACAAGCTCCTCTGACCTTTATGAATTATTTTTAGGGCCTCTACAAGCAGAAAAACTTGTGTATTTAATTTTTAAATTCTTTTGAAATTTTAAAATATTTTGTGTTTCTTTTTCCTCTCTTACACTTTTACACATAGTTCACATTGTTCTATTTTATATTCGGCATAAATATACTTCTTCTTTTGCTGTTATTAAAATATTATTTAACATACTGGTTTCCATGGCACTAAATAACATTTTAATCACATATTAACAAGCCATGACTTCGAACGTTTTAGTCACGGCTTGAAATATTAAGCATGGGATGAAGTGAACTTAATCTTACTCCTGAAATAATACATTTTGTTGCTTTAACTTGCGCATTTAGAAAAAGTATATTTACATACTCATTTTTAAACATTCGTAACTAAAGAATATATTATATAATATATTATTTATACTTATACTTATCAACTAGGAGCTTCTGCATTCTGTTTTAATTCATGGCTATCTTAAAAATATATTAATTAGTTTTAAATCCTGCAAAAACAAAATGAGTGCAGGAGTTATCGTTCGTAACTCAGAACAGAGGACAAACGTTCATGTCATGTTCCTGCCATCCAAATTGAAATAACGTTAGGCAACGCTGCTATCAGCGAATCTCACGCGGGATCGGCGCAGCGCGTCACGCGCAGCAGGAACACTGCCGCGTGACAGACAGACAAACGAATGGATAAGCAACGTACCAGCATGACGCATGACGCCAGTGGCGTACATAAAGAATTGTTACTTTGCACAACAGGAACTTAATCCCAATTACAGTACAGAGTTCAGATTCATCGAGCCACAGAGTGGTAGTTCTTATATTATACAGAAGTTTATACTGGCATTCGAACCACTCAGATACAATCCTATTTTTACTTCCTTGTACGAAGTAAAGGAAGTATTGTAATCGCGAATATTTTCGGTTCTCAGATTTCAGCGGAAATATAAATTTTTACCATCCCTGAATTCATTTTGACTAATTTCGTCGTGACGTCTGTACGTACGTATGTATCTCGCATAACTCAAAAATGGTATTTTATATTTAGGACTGTTATAACATCTAGTTATGCACCTCCATTTTTGGTCATTATATAACTTCCGGAAGTGGTACTTTACTTGAAGCCTGTAATAGATTGTCATGAAAAACTATATTCAAATATAATTTAACTTTCCAAATTTGGTATATAATACTACTATATCAATGGAAATAACATAATAGATTTTGGTTAAAATAGACTAACCGGAAGTGACACATTATATGAAGCTGCTAACAGTTTTCCTTGAAAAAAATGGTATTATTTTAATTTTATAAATGAATGCTGCAAATAAAAGTTTTAGAGAATTAAATGCTGCTTCTAGCACATTAAGAATTTTTAAATTAGCCTTTTGCATAAGCGAGATATCTAGTTTTAAATATTATATATTTTTTGTTTTTTTTATATTAAGTTTGCTATCGATTAGAACAAAAAAATAAAAAAAATAAAAGATTTAATGTTAAATATGTGCAATTAAAAAAATATCTATAGTTTAATAAAGGTACAAGGAAGTCATGTGGTGTCCACATCAGATTTTTTAAATATAAATTATTAAGAATAAAGAGTAATGGAATTCGTATCAACCTTTAATATTATTTGAAAATATAATATTTTATACACATGTTGAAAGTTCATTCATACAAATTTTCCAATGACACTTGTATTACAATATAGGTACTATTTTTTTTTTTAGTAGTACTTTAAGATTGTCTTTTGTACAGCAAAATAATATAAAAGAAATAATATTTAATCTATTTTTATTTGTACTAAGAGAAAAATAAATAAATAAAATAAATATATCATCACGCCTTTTATCCATTACTGGGTGTGGCACTCTGCCTACGCAGATCTCGGTAAATGATATATTTCTTCGCGTGAAGTGCGGTTACCAGCCGTCAAATCTCTGCCCCTAAAGATGTTAGAGGACGGGGAGCCACAGGGGTAGATATAAATTGGTGAAAATTTCTTGTCGCCTGTAGGGATCGAACCAGGGTTCTCAAGATCCACAGGCCGACTCGATACCACTAAGCCACCTACCCCATAAGAGTTTGAAGAAAAACTGTTGTTGGTAACACCCTCTTTTGCGTCTTCCTCCTCGTCATGGGTGCCCGGTAGAAGTTTTTTAATTTCTACAATGTTTCTACCACTGCTTTGTTTTTTTCTGTCTGTAAATAAATTGGTGTTATTTGTTTTCTCTGTGATTCTGTTCGCGTTATTTGATGCGTTTATTTTTGGCCGGTTACAATTGTATCGTATGTCACAAACACGCTGTGTTTTTGTGCGTTTTAGAAATGTTTTAATCATATCTGTAGCGAATCATTAATTATATGTGTGGGTGGACGGTGCCGCTCAACGCAAATGAGGGTGTTGCATGAACTAAGGATATTAACTCTATATGTCTAATTAAAGAATTCATGTTGCTTGTAATATAAAAACTATGTAGATATTATATATTATACACTGTATGATATCACCGAGATTTCTACCGTGCTATGTACAATATACTTTCATAATTATGTTGGCAATATTCTAACCCGTAATAAAACCTAAATTAATAATTTGAAATAACCGAAATCAAAACCTACATATTTTGAAAAAACTATATCGATAAATAAATCAGAAATTTTACTAATATAAAAAAATCTGATGTGGACACCACATGACTTCTTTGTACGCGTATTAAACTATAGATATTTTTTAATTGCACATATTTGACATTAAATCTTTTATTTTTTGTTCTAATCCATAGCAAACTTAATTTAAAAAAACAAAAACTATATAATATTTTAATTTAGATATCTCGCTTATGCAAAAGGCTAATTTAAAAATTCTTAATGTGCTAGACGCAGAATTTAATTCTCTAAAACTTTTATTTGCAGCATTTATTTCTAAACTTAAAATAATACCATTTTTTTCAAGGAAAACTGTTAGCAGCTTCATGTAATGTGTCACTTCCAGTTAGTCTATTTTAACCAAAATCTATTATGATATAGTAGTCTTATATACCAAATTTGGAAAGTTTTAAATGATATTTGAATATAGTTTTTAATTAAAATATATTATAAGCTTCAAGTAAAGTACCACTTCCGGAAGTTATATAATGACCAAAAAGGGAGGTGCACAACTAGATGTTATAACAGTCCTAAATGTAAAATTTAAATTTTACGGTTTACCGTTTTTGAGTTATGCGAGATACATACGTACGTACAGACGTCATGACGAAATTAGTCAAAATGGTTTCAGGGATGGCCAAAATGCGTATTTTCACTGAAATCTGAGAACCGAAAATTTTCGCGATTACAATACTTCCTTTACTTCGTACAAGGAAGTAAAAAACCGTTGTCCGTAACCGAACTTCAAAATATTTTAGTTTGACTCCTTGTAAATAAATATTTGAAGTACATTTCATATTACTACATATTATAGAAACTATGGGGTAGGTGGCTCAGTGGTATCGAGTCGGCCTGTGGATCTTGAGAACCCTGATTCGATCCCCACAGCCGACAAACAATTTTCACCAATTTAAATCTACCCCTGTGGCTCCCTCTCCACTAATATCTTTGAGGGCCGTGATTTGACGGCTGATAACCGCACTTTACGCGGAAAAATATATCACTTACCGAGATCTGCTTAGTCAGAGTGCCACACCCAGTGATGGGTAAAAGGCGTGATGATATATTTATTTTATTTATTATAGAAACTTACTGTATGCATGTAATACATATATGTTTCGTTTTAATAAGACAATAATGAATAATTTTACAATGTATATTATTTTATAAAATTAGTTCTTACACAGAATTTTCTTTGTTTCAGGTGAGTCAGTCAGTTTTCATGATTCCTAGCTTCAGATAAGCGATAAGGTATAGTTATATAAAATACATAGTAGATTTTTCCAAGGACAGTCGATAAAAATCAATGCACTCAAACAATGTACGTATGTAGGTACATTATGTATACGAGGAGTATTTCGTGTCGAATGACGCAAAAGGAAATTAACTAATTTAGTTTGTTTTTATTGTTAATTATTCTTAACGAACTGTGGGATAATTTCACGTTTTGCATTATGGAAATTATTTAATATTCGTATACAGCTACATGAATGTGAATTAAAATGGTTTTTAATATGGTGGAAAATAAATATTAGTTATAGATTTACAACACATTACAGCAATGGGGATTTAAATAATTAATTAATGTTATATAATAATTATTTTTCTTTGGTTTCATCTTTATGACAAGAACGTAAATAATCATATATAATGTAACAAGTAGTACATATGAAGATTGCTGAAAATATTTTGACATAAATTATGATTTGTTATGGAAATGGAAACATAACGAGTGCGAAGCACAAGTTGTGTTTCCTATTTCCGTAACAACGAATGTATATTTATGTCAAAATATTATCTGTCAATTTTTATACTACGAGTTGTATTCGGCTTGAGAATTTATCAAACAAGAGTTAATTAACAAGAATAGTTAGGTATTTATTTGCACATTATTAATTAGGTATTACAGTGATGAAAATTCTACATTTTTTCAGTGTACATTTAATATTAAAAATTGACGTTTATGAAAATATTGAAAATATCATTTATTTTATTCGTAACCAAGGATATTATTAACAGTGGTATTTCCGTTATCAATTGTACCAGCGATGAATTTCCAACGAAATGTACATTTCATTGGTTCATTTTCAAACAAATTCGTGATCCTATTGGTTGACAGTGACGTGTAGTGAATTCTCAGTACAATTTTGCTCAATATTCAACTTAGTCTACGTATATATCTTGAATATATTTTATAATTTTTAGAGTACATACAAACTTTATAACTTTGACTTTAAATTCATCATCGTGTAGTGTCATCACGATATATCCTATCAAATGGGGTAGATTGAACTCATAGTAATTGCAAAACGAGTACGAAATTTGGAGCGCGACCGAAAGCGAGAACGAGTTTTGCAATGGCCTTTTCCCACGTGTGTTACATACTTTTTTTTACATCATTAAACGTAAAAGTTATATTTTTACGTTTGCGATACAAGACATTTAACAATTATTTTATATAAATCAAAGGACTTGTATTTGCAAATGCGTATCACGTTTCCTTTGTCACCATATCAAATAACATTTCCCTCACTCAATTTAATTGTAATAGTAACCGATTGCCTCACTAGTGAGGAAAGTAAATAACTTTCATTACTAATGTGGGAAACTTTTACTATCACAAGTAAATTTATTGAGGGAAATATCATTTTAACAAGTAATGTTGAAAAAAAAAGTTTTTCATAGAAAAGGAAAATAGATTTATATCCGTGGCATCTGTAAAACAATGGTATAATTTGACATTATGGACAGACATTTTAGTGACATCTGACAAAAGAATAAATAAAGCTTACTTTTAAAAATTGACTTTTTGATTCGATGCAAAAAATGTATATCTTATGAAGAAAACATGGGTGCTGTATATCTCTCATCTTGTGTTCGTAAAATTAAATAGAACTTTCAGGAAAACATGTCGCACTTTCTTCCCTCCATAAACAAATAATTGTAATTTATTTAAATTATTAGATATTTTGTATTATATATTTAACTTTCTACAAATATCTTCCTTGCAAACATGTCTCTATTCTTAGCTAAGGTTGCATCACTTGTTATCGACTTGTTTGGGGGTTCGGTGCAAGGGGAAGTGGTTTGTGTTGTCGTGACGACATCGTGGACAGTGTTCTGTCCCGGACGTGCCTTGCACCCCCGTCGATTTAATTTCGCTAACTGCATGGGGCGCTGACAGACAGCAGCAGGACTATCAACCTGCTATTTATATTCAGTTTACTTACTCATATCGAAACTAAAGCGGGAACTGAACAACTGAAAGACTTTAATAAAATGGGAGATTATTTGGTAATTAATTGACAAGAAAAATTAAATAACCAAACATATCTTTCATACAATCTCAAATGTTGCATTTTGTTCACACAATAAATTTTATATTCATATCTATCTATTTTTCCAATCTCTCGCCCTTTATTCAACCAATATACATCCTTTATTCAATCCACTCTTTTCCCAACATTCTTTTCAATTCATTCTGCAATTAATCTTTACCAAACATTGTCATCCTGTTACACTATTATCGTTTTATTCACGAACATAATTTCTTTCATACGAACTCACTTCATATTTCGTTTGCACATCAAATCTTCAGGCATATCCATCCATTTATTCCTAAGTTAAATAACAACAAAGACAAAATTAATTATCATCCATACACTTGGTGAAATTAGGTTTAATAAAATATAAACTAAACAGTAAATTTTGTGAGACTTAGCCAAGTGTTTAGTTTATATTTTATTATTCCTAAGTTATCCAAGCAATCTCTCCCCCTTAATTTCACTAGTCTTTCATTCGACATATATTTCAGGTACCTAGATCATCTCCTGGCACACTACTTTTGCTTCATCCGTATTTATAATTTTTTTAATACGAGCTCGTCTTATCTTTGCATGCAACAAACCTACAATTCTTATGTCTAAAAGTAGGTAATTTAAAAAAATATATATAAAGTAAACACTTGGCTATGTTTCACAAAATTCAGCCTCCAAGTCACCTTATGAGGGCATCGTCAGAGGCTGGCCAGCACAGTTCAGTTAGTAACCATAGACGTGTTTCTTCGTTCTTCGTCACCAGCTTCTTCACGTGAACTTTGTTCTAGGTGAAGAAGTGAGTTATACCATACTGATGAGCTCTAATAAGAGCGAAACGCGTCTATGGTTACTAACTGAACTGTGCTGGCCAGCCTCTGACGATGCCCTCATAAGGTGACTTGGAGGCTGAATTTTGTGAAATATAGCCAAGTGTTTACTTTATATTTTTATTAAACCTTGTTTCACCAAGTGTTGGATGACAATTAATTTTGTCTTTGTTGTTAAGTTTTTTTTTTTTCAGGATTATGATACTTTTGTTATATTGTATGAAATTATAATTGATAAAATATTAAATGGCAATTATGTACCGGCAATTGTTTGTAAGAATGTTCCCTCTCAGTCTGGTGAACGCGACGCAATTGTTTTTTTGTGTACGCAGTAAAATATTCAATCTGAAAAATGAATAAATAACGTAACAATGAAATGTCATTTGCAAACCTTTTAAGAGAGTATGGACCGTTTTATAAGCGAGTTAAATTTTTAAATGGGATTCTGAAACCTTGCCGACATTGTGGAAATGAGTTTCAAAAGTAAAATGGATTTTTCAATAAACTGCGCCACGAACAAATGAAAATAACAGAGTTTTTTAGTTGTGTTAGTTTTAATATATTAACTTGTCGGCACTGTAATTTCAAATTTGCTTTGTGCCTTTCAAAACACATTCGCAAAGTAATAATAGCAATTTATATTTGTTACTCAAGAATGAAACTAAAAATATTCAACAATATTTAAGGTAAATATGCAGTAGATAGCGCACTGGTATCGAGTTGGCCAGTGGATCTTGAGAACCCTGGTTCGATTCCCACAGCTGACAAACAATTTTCACTAAAATAAATGTACTCCTGTGGCTTTCCCTTCACTAACATCTTTAGAGGCCGTGTTTTGACCGCTCTTCATTCAAACAAATATATCACTTACCGAAATCTGTTACGGCAGAGTGCCACACTTTGTAATAGGTAAAAGGCGTGATGATATATTTTGTTTATATTTTTGTTACGTTAGAAGAAATGTCTGTCCAATTTTGACTGTTTTTTATTATTGTTTTAAAAAGAGATTTGTGAAAAATGGTTTGCGTAGGGCTCAGCTTTGAAGTTAGAGAACAGTAGGTACTATGTTCATCTCAATACCTCCATTTCCAAACTGAAAGTAACAAAGAGTAAAACCTGAAATACATATGGTTAACTCGTGGAAGATTTCCCATAGTTTGAATATACGGCGTTGAGACATTGCAGACGTTGAACTTAACGAATAACTCGCATTATCTGTGCACGACAGAGACACCAAGTTATCCTGTACGGAAGCCAGACTGAGATAACAGTACTCGAGTGTCGAGAACTTTAACTTACCTTGGCATTGCATTGTGCATGTATCTGGTATCAAGTGTGCACTGTGCATTTCACCATGTAACAGATATCTTCATTTATTTCCGGTCGCGTTGGGGTGGGAGCTCTTTCTCTTGGGTGAATGCTTTACTGGAGACATGCGCTTGCACTTTTAATTAATTTAGTTGAAAAACAAGTTTGTTGCTTCAAATATATTATGTTCTAAGTTCTGTGTTTTCATGGTTTTAGTAGCTTTATTTCTGTTTTTGTTTTGTCGAGCAATTGTTACAATAAATCTTAGTACATATTTCTTAATAATTTTTTATTAACTATAATATAGAAATTTGTATGAAAGAAATTATGAATATCTGAAGAGCCAAGAGAGAAGTGTATAGCAAAGACTAATTGCTGATTGATGTAGTTTTTAATTGTGTAATATAAATGTAATTGCTTGAAAATAGTATATTATATACTTAGAGAAGTGCACTTCTTTCACTTGGTGTATATGTATATACTATATTTTCCACGACCCCAAGATATACGCTTACGTCTCGATTTGCCAACTTCGCACAAGGAATAATCGCGCCCTCCCGTGAAACATATTATACTTTTCGTAACAAGTGCACAAAAATTACTGTCTTATCGGGACAAATGTCAAATATGGGTTGCGTAACTAGTTACCTGGGAAACACCGCTAACAGCTAATAATCGTAGTCCCTAGGGAGAGAAACATACTACCTGCGGAGAGAAACATCCTACCTAGGGAGACAAACATTATGTTTCTCTCCCTAGGGGAGAAATGCAGTGTTTCTCTCTCTAAAATTAGGGAATAAGAACGTGTTACTTGTGCATGTGTTACGAAATAGTATATTATATACTGAGATATAATAGTATATTGTAATAGTAGTGAGGAAAGGGTTTTGCAATGGCCCTTTCTCACATATATTACATACTTATTTGTTCATCATTAAACGTGCAAATTAAATTTTTACGTTTGCGATACAAAAATGTTATAATTATTTTATATAAATCAAAGGAGTTGTATTTGCAAATGCATATCACGTTTCCTTGGTCATCATGTCAAATAACATTACCTTCACTCAATTTAGTTATAATAGTAATCGTAATAACTAGTGAGAAAAGTTATTTATATTCATTACTAGCAAGGGAAACAGTTACTATCACAACCAAATTGAGTGAGAAAAATGCCATTTTCACAAGTTATGCTGAAAAACAATATTGGGGGAAGGAACCTGAGTTTTGGGAAATATATTTTGAAACTGGTGACAGTGTGAATTAATCCTGAAATGAATAAATACCCAGGAGAAATTCAAGCTGATCCTGAACCTGATTTGGGGTTTGAATTCATCAAAGGTCGTCAACCCTACTCTAACTAACCGCACTAACCCTGCTTCAAGGGCAGTGCAGTCACGGCTGACTAACATGTACAGTATAAACGCGTCTCACCTGACCGAATGTTCAATTACCTGTTGCGTGATTAGCCATATCACTGATTATATTAGTGATGCATTGATTTATCGCCGACCACTGCTCGTATTCAATTTGCGAACTATTTCATTATTTTACGCATGGCCGATTAGCATACGTGGAGCACGTGATCGTGAGTGTGATCTGTCGCCCAGCGTGATTTACGCGGTTTTTTGGCAACGCGTGCAGTGTTATGCTGTAATTATGTTGATTCATGGAAATTGCCATTTTCGGATTTTGAATTATTGCGACCCTGAAGTGAAAATTGCTGAAGATATTAGGGGTGGGGGATTTTTAATTTGATTGGTGATTTGGTTGATGATGAAAAGGGAAGAGTTTATTAATTTTTAAAGTGATGGTTAACAATTGATGCCCAATCGGCGGAAAATGAGCACTGGGAAAGTGAAATTGCCAGTGATTTGATTGGTTGACTCGTTAGGTATTTATTTGACAAATATTTTATGTTCCCGGAAAAACATTACACTATTTCTTATATAAAGGAGCAGCACGAACCCTTGAAACATTCAGATAAACTTTTATTATATATATATATATATATATATATATATATATATATATATATATATATATATATATATATATATATATATATATTAGGGAGTCCGTTATTTGGGCGACCTTCGAATATTCTTCGGGACCCCCTAGATCGCCAGACATTCCAAAAAAAATGAGTTTCCCAAAAGGATTCAGTGTTTTTTGATGATTAACCCGTGCCACCGAGCGGTTGAAGTTTAAAGCCTACCGGAAAATAGGGGTATAGCAAAATAATTCTATTGTGTCGCCAGTTAGCGTAAAATAGCCATGTGGGATATGTTTTCCTATGAAATTGATCATTCTGAACACGAATCTATTGTCAAAATGTTGGTATCAGTCGAAGTTTTAGTAATAATTGCAAAATACGCATTTTTTAATGTTTTTTTGTGGTATAGACAATTTTCAAGTAAATGTTCATTTATTTGAGTCCAGTTTCAGAAATTTTTAATAGAATTTATAATTCTATTAAAAATGTCTGAAAATAAAATTATAAATTCTATTAAAAATTTCTGAAACTGGACTCAAATAAATGAACATTTACTTGTAAATTGTCTATACCCCAAAAAAACATTGGATTCAGTGGATCAAAATACATATGTATGTAAATTTTCGCTACAATAATCCTACGATTAAGGATTTTCGGGATAATTGAATTAAAATATGAAAAAACCAAAGGGGTATTACCTCAGGAAATAATAAAAAAAATGAAATTGCTTAAAATTGCATGAAAATTTGCTTATAAGTCAATTTGAACACGGGGAATCCAATGCCGTTGAGCGCAATTTCATATTTTGTATAGTTTTTGAGATATAGCCACCGGAAAAGTTAAATTCTTATTTTTGCTCAGATTTTATACTTTTCCGAAGCTATATCTCAAAAAGTAAACGACATATGAACATGAGCTGAACGCCATTGAATTTCCCGTGCTTCAGTTAACTTTTGAGCAAAGTTTCAGCCATTTTTATTTTTTTTCAAATTTTCGCCAAAAAAATGGCAAAAACCAGTTTTTTAACATTTTCTCGAAACCTAAAAGACATATGCACTTGAACATTTTTCCATTGGATTCAGTGGGTCAAAATACATATGTATGTAAATTTTCGTTACAATAATCCTACGATTAAGGATTTTCGGGAAAATTGAATTAAAATCTGAAAAAACCAATAATAATTAAATATTTCCTCCGTTATAACAGAGCTCTACTATCAAAATATACATTGACAATGATAATTATGGAAAGAAAATATTTTTAAAATATGAAAATAATTTTTAAATATATCCTAAATTCTAATTTCGTTATTGTGTCAGCAAAGATGTTACCGGTACCGGTTTTGAATGTATTACAAGCACTTTAATACTTAAATAACAATCATGAAAAATGTTGAGAACATCTCAAAATAGCATATCATAAAATATGGCTTAAAATTGAAATAAAAGATAAATGCAAGTTGAGAACCATTACAAACCTGTTCCTTCTCATAATTTCTATCTGTTCATATTAGTTCAATGTCAATCGTTGAAGTGTACGTATCGTATTCGACTATTTGTGATGCTGTTTTATTATAAAAACCCCGTATTCAGTATGATTTGAATCAGTGAAAGTGCTACTAATATATGTGTGAGTGTTTGACAAAATTGTGACTAACTTTAGTGAGAAAATTCTGGAGTTTTTTTGGACAACACCACTGGAGCTGGCTTGCTAGAAACTACATAAAGGTAGAGAAATCTTATAAAATATTATATTGCGGTTCGCCTGCAGATAATTATGATTATAATTAGGAGTGTCTGCTAATAAATGGGTATTCTAAACAGTTTATAGATAGGTGTAAAGTTCCGGTTCAACCCTTTATAGCTGCTGGACGGTTTCCCTTAACAATCTCATTATTCCAGAGCCGTATTATTAAATAATTGACGAGACATTTTGCGGAGAACTGCCTTGTAATATTCATGTTAATAGACTGCTCCTTAAAAATTATAATTAGAGTTATATTACTGCGCTTCTATTAATATAAAGTAGGTAAATAAACATCAACATATTCTTTCTTTTTTTGAGTTTGTTATTTGTACAAGCTTTTATCTATTTTGTCATTTTGCAAATTTATAAATTTGCATTTGAAATTGTAAATATTTAGTGCCGCGTTATTGTTGTAATTAAATATTTGCTAATTTGTAAACTGTTTAAAATTAACCGCTGATATTGATCAATTGGATTAATTATTAGTTAAAATCATTAATTATAAACAAATATGCGTTTGTAATGAAATTATTTAAATCCGAATTATGTTATTTTTAATTCAAACACAAATTATTTGTGTTTTGTTAAATTATATGTAACACATTGGATAAAGTGATTTAATTTTTCATATAATTAGAGATATAATTAAATGGATCGTTTGCAGCGCCAAATATTTTATTGTAATATTACAAACTTTTATACAAGGTCACCAGCTTCTTCACGTGAACTTTGTTCTAGGTGAAGAAGTGAGTTATACCATACTGATGAGCTCTAATAAGAGCGAAACGCGTCTATGGTTACTAACTGAACTGTGCTGGCCAGCCTCTGACGATGCCCTCATAAGGTGACTTGGAGGCTGAATTTTGTGAAACATAGCCAAGTGTTTACTTTATATTTTTTTATTAAACCTTGTTTCACCAAGTGTTGGATGACAATTAATTTTGTCTTTGTTGTTTTATACAAGGTGTTAAAAAAATTTCAAAGTATATTCATTTCGATGTGCTGATTCACAATAAAAAAAAATGTTTTCAAAATTCGCAAAATTATGGACATGCTTCTAGAAGAGTACATTTCTAGTGCCACTGGTCGACTCGTAATTTTTAATAAAAATAATAATGGATTTTGTAACCACGTAACTGATGTTGAATAACAAATGAATTATTTTTATTAAAAATTACGTGTCGACCAGTGGCACTAGAAATGTACTCTTCTAGAAGCATTATTATGCGAATTTTGTAGAAATTCTTTTTGATTGTAAATCAGCACATCGAAATGTTTTACCCTGTATATTAGGGGTTGATTTTCAAAATATTATTTTACATATTAGGACATTGTAATACAAGTTTTTCAATGGTCTTTCAATACGTGTATTACATTCTATTTTTCTTATAACAATTAAACATTTTACACTACAAAAAATTATTTAATCTTTTTCATTATTTTCTCAATTAATATCAAAGGTTGGTGCGGATCCCAGTAATGTTTTGTATTTATGACAACTGAAAACAAAACAAGAATTTATATTTTTGTATGCAGAAAATAATCACTTTCATAGAAAATAGTAAGAACAGACATACTATTTTTTAAATAAAAAATAAATATATCATCACGCCTTTTACCCATTACTAAGTGTGGCACTCTGCCTAAGTAGATCTAGGTAAGTGATATATATTTTTGCGCGTGAAGTGCGGTTACCAGTCGTCAAATCACGGCCCTCAAAGATGTTAGTGGAGGGGGAGCCACAGGGGTAGATTTAAATTGGTGAAAATTGTTATCCTATCGAATTGTACAAAAAATAATAATAATGCCGAAGCAGTTATTTTTATTGTTATTTTCTTTAAATACAAAGGCAAGGTGTCGCTCCCTTCGTTTTATATCGTTTTAGATTCGTTGTTAGAGAAAGAAGCGTAAGTTATTTAAGATTTTTGAGCATGTAAAACATACATCGAATGAAAGATTAATGAATCAGGTATTTAATTTTATTTATGCAAAGAAGGAAATAAATATATACCTAACAACAGCTTACACAATATTCTAGATACTTTCATGAAACAGTAAATAGCATTGTTTTTTTAAAAACTTCATGGTTTCTTTCTCTGTCGGTAGATATAACCTGCCTGGGAACTCTCACACATGACATGCCTCGATCTATCTCTATCCGGTTTCAAGTAAATATTTTTTTTTGTTCGCTTGCGGTTACTTTAAGTTTGTTTTTCATATTTCTTTTGTGCATTACTTAGTTCAGCTGGGCTTTGATGTACGGATGACAGTGGATTGTCGACAACCACCGATATATTATCCATGGGATCATGTTATCGGGAAAAATAAAATATCTGATGTGGACACCACATGACTTCCTTGTACCCGTATTAAACTATAGATATTTTTTTAATTGCACATATTTCACATTAAATCTTTTATTTTTTGTTCTAATCCATAGCAAACTTAATTTAAAAAAAAATCAGAAAATATATAATATTTAAATTTAGATATCTCGTTTATGCAAAAAGATAATTTAAAAATTCTTAATGTGCTAGACGCAAAATTTAATTCTCTAAAACTTTAATTTGCAGCATTTATTTCTAAAATTAAAATAATACCATTTTTATCAAGGAAAACTGTTAGCAGCTTCATGTAATGTGTCGCTTCCAGTTAGTCTATTTTAACCAGAATCTATTATGTTATTTCCATTGATATAGTAGTCTTATATACCAAATTTGGAAAGTTTTAAATTATATTTGAATATAGTTTTTCATGAAAATCTATTATAGGCTTCAAGTAAAGTACCACTTCCGGTAGTTGTATAATAACCAAAAAGGGAGGTGTACAACTAGATATTATAACAGTCCTAAATATAAAGTTTCAATTTTCTACGGCTTACCGTTTGGGAGTTATGCGAGATACGTACGTACAGACGGCATGACGAAATTAGTCAAAATGGATTCAGGGAGGGCCAAAACACCTATTTCCGTTGAAATCTGAGATCCGAAAATTTTCGCGATTACAATACTTCCTTTACTTCGTACAAGGAAGTAAAAAGGTTTATTAAATTGCAATATTTAATTTAAATTATATAAATAAATATATCATCGCGCCTTTTACCCATTACTGAGTGTGACACTCTGCCTAAGCAGATCTCGGTAAGTGACATATTTTTTTCGCGTGAAGTGCGATTACCAGGAGTAGATTTAAATTGGTAAAAATTGTTGGTCGGCTGTGGAGATCGAAGCAGGGTTCTCAAGATCCACCACTGAGCCACCTACCCCATTAATTTAAAGAAGAAAATTGATTTATTGATAATTAAAATAGAAATGTCAGGGATTGTGTTAAGCTCAGACATGGTTATTATATTTTTGTTTGTTTTTCGCGACGCGATATGATGCAATTTTTTCTGAATCACCTATTGCATCAAAGCATTTAAAAAACTGTGGAAATTCTGCAAATCCGTTAATTCCGGTGGTTGTCAGCAATTGATGTAAACTGTTAATGTTTAGCAACGGCCTTTGGCAAACAATCCACCGGAACATTAATGAAATTAACGGCTGTTCATGATTGTTTTGACGGTGAAATGAAAATATCGAAAAATTCTGTGATTACGTTGACAGGTAGGAATATATACGTACACGTCACTCAAACCGTTGTATTTGGTTGGTTCGTATGCTATGTACTCTGTACTCGTTCATTCGATCAAGTATGCTGCTGACGGCTTGATAAACCGACGGAAATCAATGCTCACTTTTGTAAATTTACAACTATTCATTTTCTATAAATATTTACGGTTTGTTTGTAAAATAAATAAAATATAATAAATATATCATCACACCTTTATCCATACTCGGTGTGGCACTCTGCCTAAGCAGATCTCCAAAGATATTAGTGGAGGGGGAGCCACAAGGGTAGATTTAAATTGGTGAAAATTGTTTGTCGGCTGTGGGGATCGAACTAGGATTCTCAAGATCCACAGGCCGACTCTATTCCACTGAGCCACCTACCCCATAAAATTTGTTTGTTTGTTTGTAAACTGCGATAAATTAAATGATATCGACAGTAGGTTTTTATTTCCCTCATAAGTGGATTTAATGTTGGCTATTCTTTCCCTAGCCAGGAAAGTAACTGTTTTATTTTCTTATTTATGGTTAATTAGTAAAGCTATATCTGTGACACCAAGTGACATATGCCAAGAATGTAATATCTCTTATCTATATTTCTAATTAATATCTGAACATTTTAGTTTCTAGAGTAGTGATAAAGTTATTTATATACTCATGAAGATAGTGTCATTCTTCCCTTAGGTGCTTTATTTCCCTCACTTTCGTTGCAGGGAAGAAATGCCTCAGTTTCTTCCCTTGATACACAAATAAGTATTAAATGTCTCTGCCAAACTGTAATTAATAAATTTGTAACTTGTAATACCCTGTTTATCTACTACTCTAATTTTTATGCTACAAATATGGGGTAGATGGCTCAGTGGTATCGAGTCGGCCTGTGGATCTTGAGAACCCTGCTTCGATCCCCACAGGCGACAAACAATTTTCACCTATTTAAATCTACCTCTGTGGCTCCCCCTCCACTAACATCTTTGGAGGCAGTGATTTGTCGGCTGGTAACCGCACTTCACGCGAAGAAATATATGACTTACCGAGATCTGCTTAGGCAGAGTGCCACACCCAGTAATGAGTAAAAGGCGTGATGATATATTTATTTTATTTATTATTAAATCTATCCCTGTGGCTCCCCCTCCACTAATATCTTTGGGGACCGTGATTTGACGGCTGGTAACCGTACTTCACGCGAAAAAATATATCACTTACCTAGATCTGCTTAGGAAGAATGCCACACTTAGTAATGGGAAAAAGGCGTGATGATATATTTATTTATTTAAGTATGAGAATCTTTGATAATCTAATAGCAAGTAATAAAACAAATAAATTCTAATTCTTTTATAAGCTACTGTATTTGGGTTTAGGTTGCTATTATGGGAAACAATAAATAAATGAAGGTAAATCCGAATTAAGTGTGCCCTTTAGCGTTTGAATATCAAGTATTTAAAAACTTGAAATTAATTAATCTTTGGTAGCTACCTCGTACCTCATTAAAAGATTAAGACAAATAAGTTTCGAAATTACAGAAAAAATATCTTTTAACAATATCGACAACCCCGGCTTATTATCCCAACTTCCAACATCTTCTATCTGGCAAAGAAAAGTTCAGAGGTCGGTCGTGTTCTCAACAAACAAGCTCAAGACAAAGATAACACGAATGTTCCACATCGGAACAGTAGAATGCCGAGTAACAAATGACGTCCGGTGAAATTTTAAACATCCGAATAATATCGATCGATAAGAAGGGGATAGTGAAACAAGGGGGTAAATGTGTGCGTGACGACGCATGTAAGGGAACGAGGGAAAGGTCTTTATTAATCTGTCAGCAGGAACCTCGTATACCGACGTCGACGCCGTCACCACCGTCGATCAAAGTTGAGTCTTTACTCACATTGAAGAATGTTACTTATGAAGTTAAGCTGCCAAACTGTTGAATTGAGACTTTACTATGATACAAAATAAATCATTGTCCGGCAGTACGGTGGTATAAATAAATAAAATAAATATATCATCACGCCTTTTATCCATTACTGGGTGTGGCACTCTGCCAAAGCAGATCTCGGTAAGTGATATATTATTTGCGTGAAGTGCGGTTATCAGCCGTCAAATCACGGCCCTCAAAGATATTAGTAGAGGGGGAGCCACAGAGGTAGATTTAAATTAAATTAAATATGAAAATTGTTTGTCGGCTGTGGGGATCGAACCAGGGTTCTCATGATCCACAGGCCGACTCGATAAGTACGATAGTGTGGATAGCATTACGGAATTCGAATCCGGAGATCCCGAGTTCGAATCGCGCTCAAACTAAAAAATCACACTGCGGATCGGTGAGTGCGGACCCTGTACTGTAATTGGGATTAAATTCTTGTTGTACAGCGTAACATAAATAAATAAATAAATAACATGAATATATCATCACTCCTTTTACCAATTACTGAATGTGGTACTCTGCCGTAGCTAATCTCGGAAAGTGATATATCTATGCGGTTATCTGTCTCTCAATGATGTTAGTGGAGGAATAATTGTTCGTCGGCTGTAGGAATCAAAGTTAGAGACTTTACAATATCTAATAAACTTCACCAATATTATGTAGTTTTGTTATATTTACCACATTTATAAAACATTTGTCGAACAATATTAAGGGCCTGACTGACGACCATAAGGTCGTGGGTTCGGGTCCCGCCCGTGGCGGCCATACAAAGGACATATCGGCATATGACCTAAGTAGTTGGTCCGATATATAAATAAATAAAAAAATATATATATATATATATTTATGGGGTAGGTGGCTTAGTCGACTTGTGGATCTTGAAAACTCTGGTTTGATCCCCACAGCCGACAAACATCTTTGGGGGCCGTGAAATATATCACTTACTGAGATCTGCTTCGGCAGGGTGCCACACCCAGTAATGGGCAAAAGGCGTGATGATATATTTATTTTATTTATATTAATAATTACTATAAAAGAATGAAATATGTATCGCTATTAAAATATGTATGAATACTTTTTGTTGAAAATAAATTAAAATCTTACAAAAACCCAGCATTCATCCGAGAACTTTATTATCATTTTAAACAACCTTAATCCATATTTATTTTTAATTTATGTAAGTTTAAAATATAATCTGAAAATATTATTAGAGATAGCTCGCTTCTCATCTCTGCCAAGTCTTAAATAAACGGGCTTAGTCGTCCGGCGAGGCTTCCATCGTCCTTCGCTCTCCATTCTCCGGGTTCAAATCTCAAATTAACATTTTATCAGCGGAGATTAGCGCTAGTGTGTGGGTGTGTGTGTGGAAACACAATCAGATGCAACTGTTTTGGGGACACTTTGTGCAGCCGACAAGCTTGTTACTATGTTAGAATAGCCCTGGTGTAATTAGTTGCACGTTTTGTTGGTTGGGGCCCACCTTGACAAAAACTGTCAGTCCTGGCTTGGGTTGTTATTAAGTATTAAGGGCAGTAAATGCTTTCTATCGGTTGAGAAAGAGTTGAAAATTATTTTGACATTTACAAAATTGTTTTAAAAAAAATATGTTTTCACATAATATGTATGTGCATAATTCTGGACGCCAAATTTAATATATAAACCGTTGGAAAAAAATTTCTTTTTGGGCTGTTAGCTGCTTTAGCTGGCTATTTTAAACCAATCAAAAACAGGATAACAAATTACCGCCGTTAAGCAAACAAATTTTTTTTTTTTTACACATTCATATTTACAATAACCATAATTTCGAAATTAATATTTTAGTAATGCATTTGCGTGAAAAATTGCTTGTGCTACTTTTGATTTTTTTGTTTGTTATTTTGCAGTATTTCTGTTATTTATTTACCGCAATTATTTGTTGTGGAAAGACACTTTTAATTACAATTTTTTTTAGATATTTTACTAAATTATTTATTAAATAAAAACCTTACCGTAGTTATTGGCTTGACTATAAATTTTAATTAATTCATTCATTTATTTATTTATTTGACACCACTGAATTGTGCAAAGTCCCAGTTACTTTGGGTGAGAGGGCAAGTAAATAATAAGTGGATAAATATAATTGAAGGTTTGTTGCGTGAACAAAAAAATGAGACAAAATTGTATGAAACAAATTATGAATGTGGATAGTATGTCAAAATATTTGGGGATCCATTTTTATTTATTTGTTAGTCAGCTCAACAGGAACTTTATTCCATTAATTAAATAAAAAAATATATCATAACGCCTTTTACCCATTACTGGATGTGGCAATCTGTCTAAGCAGATCTCGGTAAGGGATATATTTTTTCGCGTGAAGTGTGATTATCAGCCGTCAAATCACGGCCCGCAAAGATATATAATACAATATAATTACAATAGCTTATATTGGATGTTGAACCACTTAGAGACGATCATTTTTATCTGGGTATAAATATAAACAAATGAAATTAGAAAGCACGATCCCTTCCTTGTTAATTAATAAACGTAAGTGTTGCCTCGATTTATGCACTGGGCTACAATTGGTTGCCCAATTTGATGGAACATAGCGTGATAAATATATATGTAAACAACAAATAACTAAAAAATAAAGAAAAATCGTATTTCTAATCAGTGTGTATTCTCGGTAAAAATATCTCCTCACATGAAAAAATCCCACCCCCACTCAGGAAGCCATCATATCCTACACGTATTCATTTCGTAAAAATTTGCATTTAGATGAGAGGGATTAACGCGGGTGCGTTTCGTTCACTACCCTGTTTGCTATCGGCACGAGACGCACATTTAAGTTTTAATTTCCGTCCCCGTATTTATCGGGCCGCCGCCCCCTGTCGTATGAGCCCCGTGAGCCCTGTCCTGCACTCGTGTAATGAGCGCAGGAACGGTTATGTCTTCTGCATGCGTACAAGTTAGATATAGTGGATGTACTGTGTGTGATTGCTACGATAAGGGATGAAATCAGCAGACGTGTAAATGGGTGATTTGTTGATGGATCAAGGGGTGAACATGGAGATAGGGTCGTTGAAAATCTGTTTGGATAATAGCTGTTTAAGATTGGGCGTAGGATTTAATAGGAACATAATTATGCACTATGCATATTATACTACCGAAGAAAAATTAGTTCTGATGCTTATAATCCGGGTAGAAAATAGTTAACGGAAGAGAGTGAGACATTTTCTCTCGATGTTGATGCTTCATTTCCCGATCCGAAGGTGAATAACACTTTTATATAATTATATAATTTTTTTCTACGATTGTTATGAAAAGTTGACAATTACGCTCTCATTTGTCATCGTAAAGTTGACGTTTTCTGTGGAACAATCGGAAAATATTTTTTTGCAAGTCTCCAATGGCAACGCGCGAAAAAGATATTAAATGCGTGCTTATTTCAATAGTTACCAGGGATACAAACAAAACAGAAACTTGTCATATTGACAGTTGCCAAAATGAATTTATTTTCAGTACGTATACGATTTTAAATAATTTTAAGATGCAATCGTAGAAAAAATATGTGTGTATCACGCGCGTAAAGTGTCTTTGTTCCTCTTACACTATTGCAGCTCTCGCCTTCGGCTCGCGCTGCTATTACCGTGCTCGAGTAACAAAAAATCACTTTACTCTCTTAATACACAAATAACTATTGTTACTACTCTATCAGAAAGTGAAGTTTTCAGCAATAAATTAGAAATTTAGATAAAATTCATTAATCACTTGGCAGATCCTATCTGGATATCACTAATATCAAATCATACCGTTGTTTTTTAGTTGCCATGGATATAACTTTACTTTTCTTCTCTACAGTAATCTTTTTTCCATCATATGCAAATCTAATTTTGGCAATGTCTTCCAGTAAATGTTTTCCTCCCTTATTTGCGGTTGTTTCATAGCAGACGTTAGCATAGTCTTAGATATTTATACAAGCGATAAATAATGTTAATTTATTCTTATCAAAATCAATACTTAATACCCGAGAAAGAAAATTATACACTTTCCTCACACGTTATAAAATGTATTCATTCAAATGACAGTCGAATTTTTGACAGTAATATTATATACGAGTGTTTATTGTTTAAATTATATTTATGGTGTTATTCTGTAATTTTCTATAACGCTACAGATCTGTAAATCTGAACAAAAGAGCATCATATTTAATTTCAAATGGCATTAGATGTATTTGTCAATAAAAATCTATGCGCTTTTGTTCAAATTTACAGAACTGTAGCATTATAGAAAATTACAGAATAGCACCATATGTGTGAAAGTAAATTTATTCTGTCCTTAGAATCAGGCAAAATTTCATTATTTTTAATAATGTACGAAAGAAATATAACAAAAAAAAACATCGCATATACTCGTGTGGATCCATCTAGATTTGAAAATCCCACATCAGATTTTTCTACTTCAAATATACCTCCATTCATTCAATTGTAGAGCTATATCACAACCTTCTTTATATATTTACACTCGTTGTGCATCAACGCACAAAACCCGCGTCCGACGCAACCTACGAGTACAACCCGGATCAAATCTGACAGCTGGCCAACAACCCAACCACTCGAAACTTAAAATCTACAGCGTTGCCCTTTTCTACAAACCATACCCAGCTTTGTGCAGTGGATAAATAATGCAACACGGCATATGGAAGAATTAAACCGAAAGGTAAATAGTGATCTCAGTAAGGTTCAACTGCAAGTGGAAGCTTTTTTGCAAACATACGATGTGAAAATGTGTGTGACCAATTGAAATGCGTGAAATTTGTTTGTAAATAGTAGGGTGGGTTCTTTGTGTGGCTGATACTGTAGGAGATTATTAAAATGTTATTTTGTTGTGAATGCGCCCCTCCTCGATACAGCGGAGATCACAACAAATAAAAATGTAAATCTTGTTAATGTTTGGTTACGCTAGAGCCCTAGAATACTAAAAGGTATAATCTCGTCTTTATTAGTCGATGGTTTTTCGATATTTAACATTGTACACCTTGGGTTTTTTTAATTTTAGGCTAATTTCAGCATGTTTTCTCTAAAATTCTTTCTTTTAAAAATATTGTAATGAAAAATTATATACATATGTATTTTAACCTGCTGAATCCAAAGGTAAAGTCCTAAAGTCCATAAAGCATTAGTTTTTGAGATAAGGTTCAAAACTGTTAAAAAAAAATTGAGAAAAGTCACTGAAAACTTGTAAAATAAATAAATAAAATATAAATAACTACAAAGACAAAATTAATTGTCATCCAACACTTGGTGAAACTAGGTTTAATAAAAAATAAAAATAAACACTTGGCTAAGTTTAACAAAATTCAGCCTCCAAGTCACCTTATGAGAGCATCGTCACTGTGCTGGCCAGCCTCTGACGATGCCGTCATAAGGTGACTTGGAGGCTGAATTTTGTGAAACTTAGCCAAGTGTTTATTTCATATTTTTAATTAAATAAAATATAAATATATCATCACGCCTTTTACCCATTATTGGGTGAGGCATTCTGCCTAAGCAGATCTCGGTAAGTGAAAACTTGTTTATGAGTTAAATGAAACACGAGAAATTTAATATCGCTCAGCGTATTTGACGGCTAGTAACTGCACTTCACGCGAAGAAATGTATCACTTACCGAGACCTGCTTCGGCGGAGTGCCACACCCAGTAAAGGGTAGAAAGCGTGATGATATATTTATTTAGTTTTTGAGATATAGCTTCGGGAAAGTAGAAAATCTAATGAGGGAAATTTTGGAAAAAATCAACTTTTCAGAAGTCTTAAAATCCAATCAAGATATTTATTTATTTATTTTACTATTTATGTTACTCTGCACAACAGGAATTTAATCCCAATTACAGTACAGGGTCCGCACTCACCGAGCCGCAGTGTGGTAGTTTATATAATTTTTAGCTTGAGTGAGATTCGAACTCAGGATCTCCGGATTTGAATTCCATATTGCTATCCACACCACCGTACTGACGGATAACAACCTGAAGATATGAAGATGCACTCAACGGCTTTTAATTTCTTGTGCTTTAGTAAACTTTTAAACATTTTCAGCAATTTTTATTGAGTTTCTCGTGGCAATATTTTGTGAGCTGTACATTAATACATGAATGTTATTAGTACGGTCCTGTGTGCGGTCATCTCCAACTAAATCCCTCCAACATTGTACCTTGAATCCTTGCCAGCTCAACAAGATACCGAGTGTTCGGAAATAGGAAAATAGGATCGGCCCAACACGTTTCTTTCACACGTCGCGTTGAAGTAGATTTTACTTAAGTGTCATATTTATTCAATACGATTTCCTTGTAACAAATACCCGCGTCGCGACGAACCCGTTTTTGTTTTGTTGTGGAAAGGCTACTTCGATTTTATATAAGAAATTGTTCTGTCATGCGAACACCGGCAAGTTTTTATCGAAATAATAAATTTCCCAGTCGGTTACAGGCTAACAGGGTTCCGCTATACCGACATGTGTGAAATTTATTGCGTAAATCCCTTAATATCGCATGGGACATATTTCATCAATTATTTTATAACAAATTCCTGCAGATATGGAGAACAGCCTTCATTCAAAGAAGATTATGTGAACTATCATCCATTGCTTTGTGACTATTTCAAAACGTATTATTGATACATATCAACTCATACTTTTTTAAATGGACTGGCATCAACCCTTCAAATATTCATTAATTCTTTCCGACATTATTTTCAAATTCTTTCAAATATGCTGTAGATATGACGTTAAATAAAACCCATGAGAGGGATGATAAAAAAATAATTAAAACATTGACCCTAAACCTAACCCTTTATTAAATTTTGAAATATATTTTGTGTAACTTAATCAAATTTTCCGGATAATAATTAAAACATTTCGTAACGCAATTTGAACCCCTGCTATCATGTCACTACTAACTTAATATTCCTAAAACAAAGAAACAACATAGCGGTCCGACAACTAATCTAAAGAAATGAATAATCACTCAGGGCGTCGGTAAATCTCACCACCACCGTTGTACAGCCATACCGCGTCGCGACGCCAAGCGTCACACTAACCGGCTACAAATTAAAACAGTAAATTATAAATTTACACCGTCTGTAATAAAAACTCACCCCTTTCTCTCTAGTGACACTCGATCAGAGGTTGCCAAACATTATCTGATTATGATCGACGCAATTCGTTATTTTGTCCTCTCACTTTCAAATTAATTTCAAATTTTTATATTTCATAACTATTCTATATATTAAAACAATTTCAGTGTTTTCAGATCGAAATAATGTACCGCGACAATTTTATGTTATTTTCATGTATTTTGTATTTAAGATAAGAATTAATTTCTCTTGGCAAATATAACCTGGATGTCACCAACATTATAATACAAGGCCTAGAATGTCACCAGAAAATCAGCGACATATTGAGTGCTAAAACTGACCGCAAGAGGTGCTTTTTCCGACAATTAATTAAATTAATTTATACAAACCCTCACTCAATTTATATTTGATTCTTTTACTGTCATGGTTTAAAAAATAACTAGAACACCTGAAATTTTTATATTAGAAAACTTGATCAATGACATAGCTATCACCAAACTTTTGCAACGTTTGTTTCACTAGTTTTACTTGGTATATTGTGATATTTCAGGCTTATATAAGAACATAAGCAACAATTCTATAGATAATAAATTTACTTTTTTCTTTAGGGAAGAAAAGTATTACTTTATTCTCTCAATTGTACCAAGAAAATTTTACTTTCTGCCAGGATCGTGACAAAAGTAATATTTTTATGCTGGTCGCTTAGTAGGAATTCGAACCAGGAACCTTCTGCTTAACGGAAAGAAATGTTAACCATATACATGATATTTTATCCAATTAAGAAAATGATTTTTTCTACGATTGCTATGAAAAATTGACATTTGCACTCTCATTTGTCATCGTAAAGTTGACGTTTTCTGTGGAACAATCGAAAAATATCTTATTTGCGCGTCTCCAATGGCAACGCGGGAAAAAGACGTTAAATACGCGCGTTTCCAATGGCATTGCGCGAAAAAGATATATAAACACTCGCTTATTTCAATAGTTACCAGGGAAACAAACAAAATAGAAACTTGTCATATTGACAGTTGACAGAACGAATTTATTTTCAGTACGCATACGTTTTTTAGTAATTTTAAGATGCAATCGTAGAAAAAATTATGTGTGTATCACGAGCGTAAAGTGACTTTGTTCCTTTTACACTATTGCAGCTCTTGCCTTCGGCTCGCGCTGCAATTACAAAGAATCACTTTACGCTCTTAATACACAAATAACTATAGTTGCAGAATGGGAGAGCATATTTATTACTTTGCGGATATTTCGGCAATCGTACTTTCCTAGTTTCAACAATCGCTACACAAGCAATAACTCAAAAATTCCCTATATTATAAATCATAAATACTGAATCACTTTAATAAAAACCGCCCTTAAATATTATATTAAGCTATGTTTACATTTCCCCCAACAGACAACAACAGAACAAAGAATATCACAAACACTGTAAAAGTTTGAGAATCACTGTGAGTGTCACTAGTACCTCTGTGGTGTGACTGCACTCCCAAGGGCCGACAGAGTGTCGTGAGTCAAGGGTCGTACTCCTAGCACTCCTCTCTGCTCCACACTCTCTGTTAATGAGCGCGCAACGAGGAAGGAGAGCGTGTAATGGCTGCGGGAAAAATATCACTGAGTTATAGACAAAGGGTGCGTCTAATGTGTTGACGATGGAATTTCATTAAATATTTCTAGCGCGAGATATGGGGTGGTTCTCTAGCTCAAGCACTCTATTGTTTTGTAAAGATTGTTTTCTAACGGCTGAATATTGTCTAATAAAGGGAATTTATTTGGTGATGTATTTGAATAAATTATGAAGTTTGGGATAATTGCAAGACATGATGGGAATATTTCAATTTCAATTCTAAGGGTTCTACTAATATTTTCCAGAAACCTATTATAACCCTTGAGATTCCAAAATGAACGTTCTGTAATAAATACTTCAAATTTTACTTCTATTATATCTGAGTGGTACAGATTCCACTATAAGCTACAGTAATTGAGATTTACTTTCTCAAACTTTGATATTTTTTATTTATTGGATAAAATGGAATAAAATAGTCTTCAAGAATAAACAGAATAAGGTTCCACTCCTATCAACTGATATAATTATAAAATTTTATAGAGTAAATCGATCGACTGTTTAAATAATGATAAAACTTAGATAATTAAAATGTCAGTCTAATTTTTTTTAAAAATGTAACAATTCCGACGTTTCGGCGATAACCATCCCCTTCTTCAGGGATATGTAACGTCTAATAATTGACATATACAAATTGTTTTAAAAAAAACAACAACAACATAGACAAAATTAATTGTCTTTAAATGCTCACTTGGTGAAACTAGGTTTAATAATAAAATATCAAAATAAACACTTGTCTAAGTCTCACAAAATTCAGCCTCCAAGTCACCTTATGAGGGCATTGTCAGAGGCTGGCCAGCACAGTTGGTAACCATAGACGCGTTTCGCTCTTATTAGAGCTCATCAGTATGGTATAACCTACTTCTTCACCTAGAACAAAGTTTAAGAGCGAAACGCGTCTATGGTTACCAACTGTGCTGGCCAGCCTCTGACGATGCCCTCATAAGGTGACTTGGAGGCTGAATTTTGTGAGACTTAGACAAGTGTTTATTTTGATATTTTATTGTTTAAAAAAACTTAACATAATTAGTCACAAATTAAAAGAATAAAGAGTCAAAAATGTTAAAAAATTACAACTCTTAACAAGTATCTCTGAAGAAGACGATGGTCATCGCCGAAACGTCAGAATTGTAACATTTTAAAAATAAATTAGACTGATATTCCAATTATATAAGTTTCTTCTTTATAAAATTTTATATTTGGATTGTTGCAGAATTTTCACTAAACTATAAATACTAATTTAATAGCTTTAAATCATTCTCATACTAATATTTTTGAAGTGATTTGACAACAGTTAAATGTCACTTAATGATAATTTAGACAGATCTCATGCAGTTACCAGCTGTCAACTTACAGCCTCCAAAGTTATCAATATGTCACATCATTTCACGTTTCGAGAGTCGCATTCCCACAACATACAACTGAAAGTATAATAACAGGGTACAGCTGTCACTTCGCTTGACACATATGCACCAAGAGACCTGCCCTCTCACGTTCCCAACCCTTCGCATCTCGAGCGCTCATCCCGAAACAATATGCTCCCGTGGGAATTAGCATTTGACGCTGACGAAATGTAAATCCACGCTGTAAATAATGAACGCGAGGCTCGACGACTCACACTGACTGTACTACGAACAACGACACTTTACTATTGGAGGAATACATTCCAGACTTACTACTTAGTACACCTAGTGGAAAACTATTTTTAATAGATGCTTAAACTGAAGATAAAATGAATGCTAAGGGCTGTTTCGCATAAGCGATATTTTATACATACATTGTCCAACATTCTCATTCAAACAAACAATTTTCACCAATTTAAATCTATCCATGTGGCTCCCCCTCCACTAACATCTTTGAGGGCCGTGATTTGACGGTTGGTAACCGCACTTTCTCGCGAAGAAATATATCACTTACCACAATTAGTAATGGGTAAAAGGCGTGATGATTTTATTTATTTATTCTCATTCTGACAAGCTCATATATTCGTCACACTCGGAACCTTTCATTACGCAACAAACCTTCAATCACATCCATGTCGTAGTAGATCTCAGTAAGTGATATATTTATGCGCATGTACTACATTAAACAGCCGTCAAATCAAAGATGTTCTTGGAGAGGACAATATATAAAATTTAATTAGTTAAATAAAGTTTGCAGATGCCTCAGTGGTATCGAATCGGCCTGTGGATTTGAGAACCCGGGTTCGATTCCCACAAGCGACAAACAATTCTCACCACGTTAAAAGTTAAAAATACTCCTGTAGCTCTTCCTTTACTAACATATTTGGGGGCTATGATTTAACGGCTGGTATCCGTACTTCACGCGAAGAAATATATCACTTACCGAGACCTGTTTAGACAGAGTGCCACATCCAGTAATGGGTAAAAGGCGTGATGATATATTTATATTTATTTATATATTCCACCATGTCAACTGCGAGACACCATCTGTCATTTAATTTTATTTTCCGTTAAAATGTGGGCTATCTCGCCTCTGGAAGGTATCTTTCTTGTTGAGTATCGACAACCGATCTCCATAAAAATCTCCGGTGACAGAGCCAGCTTAAGGTCGTATTTCCCAAGTTTCCCGGCGTAATGAAACGCGCCTATTGAAATCACGTTCTCATTGTCGATGCGTTTGACGTGTATTTAAACGACGACGAAAAGTCGTGACGCAGATATTATGACATACTTAAAGCTGTATTCTATTTTTAGTGATGGAAAACGTGCTATTTTTTATCACGTATTTGCTCAAGTGTTAGGATATCATACCGCGAGCCCATTATAACAGGACGGCGAGGATTTCTGCCGATCTGCCGAACGTGAGGTTGAATATTGTTTCTTATCCATCTTGGAAGTTCTTCGATTTATACTTCTTTTTACTTTAAACTGCTTAAAAAGAACAATCGTTGCCGATTTGCACTTTGCCGAGTGAATGTTTTACACTGGGTCATTCATAGAAAGTTCTTGTTATCCTATTCTGTTATCATTTGCAATATAATAATGTAAATATTAAATAAATATATCATCACGTTTTTTACTCATTACTGGGTGTGGCACTCTGCCGTAGCAGATCTCAGTAAGTGATATATTTATGCGGTTACCAGTCGTCAAATCACGGCTTTCAAAGATGTTAGTGGAGGAGGAGCCACAGGGATAGATTTAATTTGGTGAAAATCAAACCAATGTTATTAAGATCCACAGGCCGACTCAATACCACTGAGCCACCTACCCCATAATTAAATATTAAGGGCTCTAAATGCTTCCTACCGATAGGGCAATTACTAACTGCAATGATTATTACATTTTTTGTATGATCGACGCAATAGCAAATTTAAAATAAAGAAATATTTGAAAATTATTTTGATATTTTAAATCTTTAATAGATAAAGTCACTCAGTGTAGTATTTATCATTTGTATTATAATTTTGATGCTATATTATTTAGTTTATTTTACCGATAGTTACTGACAACTTCATTTGGGAAAAACTGAAATGACCGGTACTTAGTTACTAGATTTGTTATTTTTACTTCCTTGTAGGAAGTAAAGGAAGTATTGTAATCGCGAAAATTTTCGGTTCCCAGATTTCAACGGAAATAGTTGTTTTGGCCCTCCCTGAATCCATTTTGACTAATTTCGTCATGCCGTCTGTACGTACGTACGTACATATCTCGCATAACTCAAAAACGGTAAGCCGTAGAAAATTGAAACTTTATATTTAGGAATGTTATAACATCTAGTTGTGCACCTCCCTTTTTGGTCATTATACAACTACCGGAAGTGGTACTTTACTTGAAGCCTATAATAGATTTTCATGAAAAACTATATTCAAATATAATTTAAAACTTTCCAAATTTGGTATATAAGACTAACCGGAAGTGGCACATTACATGAAGCTGCTAACAGTTTTCCTTGAAAATAATGGTATTATTTTAATTTTAGAAATGAATGCTGCAAATAAAAGTTTTAGAGAATTAAATTCTGCGTCTAGCACATTAAGAATTTTTAAATTAGCTTTTTGCATAAACAAGATATCTAAATTTAAATATTATATATTTTTTGATTTTTTTTTAATTAAGTTTGCTATGGATTAGAACAAAAAATAAAAGATTTAATGTCAAATATGTGCAATTAAAAAAATATCTATAGTTTAATACGTGTACAAGAAAGTCATGTGGTGTCCACATCAGATATTTTAAGTATGTATTAATAATTGTTACAAATGTTACCATAGAGGAATGTTTAAATTTTATTTATTTACTGTCTTCCAATTTGCAAGTAATTACTAACCAATCAGTAGTTTATAAACATAACTGTCGTTACTAATGAGGAAAACGGTTACTTTTACAAATAAATTGAATGAGGGAAATGTTATTTTCATAAGTAATGTATTTATATAACAAGATATAAATATGCTGCGTAAAATAAATTAACTGCAACATTTTGCAATTTAAAGATCAGTAAAGGTTTATCAAATCTTCTGGTTGTATTTTCCGATGAGTAAAGACGAATTTTCCAGTCTAAAAGTTTTTAGAATATATTGTGTAAAAATAATATTTTGTTTCTTCTTCCTTTTGCTACAGTTTCAAATATTATTACATCAGCATTTATCTTTTTACCAAGTCATAAAGATTCTGGCAAAAATTCCAAATATTTAATGTACACTCATTTATATAAATCTTTCCATTATTTCTTGAACAAACGACCAAAATACTCGTCAAAACAATTTAAAAATAGCAAGATACAAGCCATTAATTCTCATAAATGCCGGAACACAATTTCAAAATTTCCGCTTTCTTGAACCATCCCCATTCCGGTATCTTGGCGCAGTCGGCAAGACTTAGTCGCTAGAATATATGGAGGACTCCACGAACGAGCTTCTTAGTCCAATGGGGATTACCTCTTCGCTGCGAACAGAATTTAATATGTACAGAAGGACGAGAACGAGGACGGTCATTGTCGCCCATGACAGACAAGGGTGCGAACAGTAGACAGTGGTGTCCACGGGGTGGGCCGACGGGCACATGAACTTACTCCGAAGGGAGCTAACCTGCTTTTTATTTATTTGGGAGGTCTAGCTTGCTGGAGATGTTATGAATAATTTTTTGGTCAATATTGACTGGTGATGTCATAGTTCTCATTGTTGAAATAGGTGTTGAGGGGAGAGAGATTGCGTAGACGACTTAGGAATAAATGGATGCGTATGGTTGACGGTCATTAAAAATGTTTGGATAAGTTTAGTTTCAGGATTAATTATAATTAATTGTTACTGTTTGTCATATATCTAATTAAGACATTAAATGATTGTTAATTTCACACTTTACTATTACAATTAATGTGATATATTATTTTGTCTCGTTTTTGTATTATTTGCCATTAGTTTAAAATGATCTGTTGAAATGTGAAATGATTGTTAATTAATTTGTGTTTTGCTTAGCTTTACTTAGTCTTTCTTTATTCACTGTTTCATTCTGTATACGTGTTTAATTTGTTTTTCCTGTTCAATTAATTGGTTTCGCCTGTCTCGACAGTGTATTGTAACAATAACAACAATAAAAATAAAGATAGCATGTCAATATCTTTCTTAGTTTTCAAGTTATAGCCTCGGGAAAGTTGAAAATCTGATTTTGAAAAATGTTTGAAAACAGCAAATCTTCTAAGGGCTATAACTCAAAAAGTAAGCAAGCTATTGATATGCGGTTTGAACGAGTGAATTCCCCGTGTCCGAAACTAATCGTATGCAAATTTTTAGCTCATTTAAAGCAAATTAAGTTTTTTGAAATTTTTAATTATTTCTTAAGGGGTACCCCTTGGGATTTTTATGATTTTTAAACAAATTGCTCTAAAACTATTTCTCGTACGAATAATGTAACGAAATTTTACATACATATGTATTTCGACGTGCTGAATCCAATGGTGTAATGTTTATATCCATAAGTCTTATAGTTTTTGAGATAATGGTCAAAAGCTGTACGAGGAAAAAAAAATTGGCGAAAATTTTTCAAAAAATAAAAATCGCTAAAAACTTGCATAGAGGTCAATTGAAACACGGGGAATTCAACCTTTCAGACCGCATCTCAATATCTTGCTTAGTTTTCGAGTTATAGCCTCGGGAAAGTTGAAAATTGTTTGAAAACAGCAAATATTCTAAGGGCTATAACTCAAAAACTAAGCAAGCTATTGATAACTCATTTAAAGCAAATTAACTTTTTTGAAATTACATTACATTAATCATCGAGTCTAATTTGATGGTTTAATAAATGTATAAATGCATAATGAGCCCATTAGAGTTTGTTTTATTCATTTACAACAATTATTACAGACATTATTAATTTTTTAAAGTTACTAAAAATATTTTTGAAATAGTTAATATATCGGAAATAAAATTATATTTATATCAACTCTAGTCAACACGCAAAATCTATATATTTATAATAGATAGTATGTAGATATAATCGCGAAACGCGACGTTCTAAGTAACAAGCTCAGACAACATCGTGACGTCACCCGGAGTTGCAAGAAATATCCTTTCCTGCTTAGCCTCTTAAATCTCTGTTCGTATACAATATAACTGCGGGCCTTGTTGTGGCAATAGAAAATACAGCTCGTGCAGTTCATTTGCAATATTTCCATAAATCATGTTAAACTATTATCGGCATTATCATATCACTTGTTTTTCTTCGAACTGTTTTCAACTTATCATAATGTTAAACATTAGAAAATTCTCCCCATAAGCACAGCATTATTTATTTTTATGCTGTCAATTTGATACAATATTATTTTATTTTATTTGTTTCATGAGTGGTTCAAATTCTACTGTAAGCTTTAGGTACTATAATTGTTTATTTATTTAATTGCAAAAGAAACAGGAAGTCAAATACGTGTTATTTATGGATGCAATAAATTCCCAATCATCGATTTTGTAGTCATTTGATTCGAGACAAAAATTAATTATCCTAACTTTAGTTAATCTAGCATTAAAACAGATTTGCCAACACAAAAAAATGTAAAAAACTTGGCAATACATTATCTAGTGGCAGTAAATCCAGTGATAGACAATCCCATACATCACCCTTGACATCGTATACAGTAGATTGCGCGGTCTCCAGCGCCGACTCTGCATTCTGCATCTACATCAGTCCGCTTTAAATAATTTATCCGCAATTTTTTTGCGGACGCCATCAAAGCTTATTGCACTCCTGGGATAACATAATTCAAATTAGCGCGAGTTTTTTAGATCAAATTTATGTCGGCGGTCGTGCATAGATGTCCATTACCTTTCGGCAGTGCTCATATTTGCCCGTTTGCCACTGAAATGGTAATTTTTGTCTGGACCCTCAATGCGAAGCTTTGACTTTTTTATGAGGCCGACCAAGGTTAAAATGATATTTGTTTTTCACGCAAATTTTACTGAAGTTTTCTTGTTTTAAAAATAGAAACTCGTACTCACCATTCAACCCAAATAAATACATAAATATTCTATTGGACGTGTCTGGAGTAGGTTAGGGACATTGTCGTCTTTAGGACTTCTAGTCATCGGTATTTTCATTGGTATTACAGCAAGTTTAACGACAGGACATTAACAACAAAGACAAAATTAATTGTCATCCATACACTTGGTAAAACTAGGTTTAATAAAATATAAACTAAACACTTGGCTAAGTCTGACAAAATGTGTATGGATGACAATTAATTTTGTCTTTGTTGTTATTTAAATTGCTGCGTAGCTTTTCCTTTTTTCGGTAGAGTGCAACACTCAGTAATGGGTAAAAGGTGTGATGATATATTTATTTATTTTGTCCTGTTAATAGAGGTATGGCTGCGTTGTGTGGATATATTTAGGGGTTTATTATCTTCTGACATTGTAAAAATTATCTTGTTAAGGTTATGCGGTAGGCGTAGCGTTGATTTAGTGCAAATAACAAAAATGAAATATTCAAGAACAAGTCCATAAAATGCTTGTTTAATCTTTTATCTTATCCTGGGTGTTGTAAGTCAAATCCAACATGGTTTAGCTTTAAATAACGTTATAATTAGGTCATAAATTTAAGATTTCAGAATAGGAAACGGTGTTTTTACGATCCATACGAGTGTCGGTGAAACCGCGAAAAGCGACAGAATTTAATGGGACCGCGTGCTTTATGTTCGTCATTAAAATGTCAAAATTACTTATTTTTATAATATTTCCCTAACGCATATATGACGACACGCACGGCCGTAATCATTGACAAGAAGAGAGAAAGAGAGACAAGAGATATGGTACGCAATACATGTTATTATTTTGTTTTATTGAACATAATGTCCTGTTAAAAAAATATAAACTAAACACTAAACGATAAATCTCACAAAATTCAGCCTCCAAGTTACCTTATGAGGGTATCGTCAGAGGCTGGCCAGCACAGTTAGTAACCATAGACGCGTTTCGCTCTTATTAGAGCTCATCAGTATGGTATAACCCACTCCTTCACCTAGAATAAAGTTTACGTGAAGAAGCTGTGTGACGAAAGACTGTGCCAGCAGAGAATAAGATTATTTTTAAACGGTAATTTTGTGAGACTTAGCCAAGTGTTTAAGTTTATATTTTATTAAACCTAGTTTCACCAAGTGCATGGATGACAATTAATATTGTCTTTGTTGTTAGTTATACAAATAATTTCATAGCAATATTCGAAAATCACGTACACGGCTGCCTATGAATTTATCGTTGATCCAAAGCCATTAAAAATCAATGTTATGTTATGATAGTGTTGATATTCTACTCGTCAAACGAATAAAAATGATGAAACGCGAAGCATGTAACTGCAGCCGCAGGTTACATTGCCGCCAACAATACCAATTTAACTTTGTAGCAAACAAATCCAAATCTAAACCTTTCCGCCTCCGCCATAGAATAAAAAAATGCGGAGCGCATTGGAAGTTTGACATAACATGTCACTGTAGCTAAATAAAACAAAACGCAGGATTTTAATAACGTATACCAAACGGCCGCGGTGCAAACGTTCCTAATTAAACTATGAAATGTAATCAGCGGGAACGGTATGCTCATCTCGTGGTTGACAGCGTATATGGCGTTATTAATTATTTTGTGCAGGGAAATTTAAAGAAATATATTTTACCCATTACTGGGTATGTCACTCTGCTGTGGCAGATATCAGTAAATGATCTATTTATGCACGTAAAATGCGATTACCAGCAGTCGAATCATAGATCTCAAATACGAGTTTACCAGATACGAGTATTATGAGTCCCGAATTTATTTTGAAAATAATAAATGATTTAATTTCTTCCTTAAAACTTTACGAATTTTTTTTTCTGTTATGTATGTATGTTAGTATAGGAGTGAAAATCAGTTTGATCAAATTCTCAAATCTACAATTACTGACTGACCTATCTAACCCAAAAGATTGTAAAATATCATATTAATATGATTAAATTATTAGATTATTTTCTCAAAAAAATATGAAAATTAGTTGGAGCAATTTAAAGATATTATGCTAAAATATAAAATAAATAACGACAAATCCATCGCTGAAAACTGCATTCAAATATCTATCATAGTTTCTGAAATATAAGTGATCAGCAGGATTATTTCAAAGTAACTTTACTGCCCTTTGGCTCAAAATTATTTCCGCAATTATATTTTGTTAGTACAAGTAAACTATGGTGAATTTAACGGTGTTAACAGAATTAAAATATTTTTAGTACTTTTGGAGATATAGCTCATTAAAGGTTTCAGCAGGAATGAAATATTTTTTAGTCATGCATGACTTAATTTTTTTTTTCATAAATATTGTTATATATATCTTATTTAAGAAGTTAAGGTCGAAAATTTATCTGAAAACTAATTTATTTCATTATATTTTAGGCTTTAATTAGAATATATAATATCAAAAATATATTTGTAATTAAAGTAGTTCTCCTAAATCTTTGGGAGCTGTGATTTGACAGTAGATAACCGCATATCACGCACAATATTTTCAAGATCCAGTACAGTAAAGTATTACACCCAGTAATGGGTAAAAGACGAGATGATATAATTTGTTTTGATAATTTTAAGATTATAAAAATTATTTTTTCTACTCCTGTTGTTAAAAATCTTATGTTGACAAGCTGTGTTTTTGAACGTTTTTGTCACGGCGTGAAGATAACAAATGGCATATTAAATGTGAAATAAAATTAAGCAAGCTAATTGCTGCATCTGTCATTGTAACTAAACCTTACTTTTTAAATTATTTAAAAAACTTTAAAATTGTTTATTTTCTTACTTTTGCATCGTAGAAAAAGTATAATGTGAGTCGTTCTATAAACTTTTTAGATGTTTGTGTTTTATACACTCGTAACTAAGGAGACGTTTATAAAACTTGTTACATAATATACCATTAAATATACAATTGACTGATTCTACTTTAAGCTGTAAGCTCCCTGTACTGTACGAGTTATTAAGTTTCTGTTTAATAGAATAGCAAATAAATAATAAAACATAAACAATAATTTGTAGAAAAACTTTGAAGAAGTTTATTTCAATAAAGTTAGAGTAAGTTTACAATATCAAATAACAGGCCACTTGTAGTTGAGAAAAGTTAAAAAGTCGAGTCGAACAATTGCAGTAGAAACAAACAAAGTTTCAATAAGTATCGAAACGACAAGTCAATTGAATCGGAGATGTTTAAAGCTTGGTTAGAGATTTCATTACGTGATGGTGTACGATACAGTGGGGTTGGTCTCCCTGCGCTGAATAAAACATCCGCGCATCGTCGCCAGTCCCTGCACGTGCGCTCGTTAAGTGCAGCCCGGGCTGTTGCCAGTGTAAACGCTGCTTTATTTATTTATGTTTTTTTGGTGAACTCTGCGAGTGCCGGGAATAATTGTTTTGGGAGTGAGCTCAGCGTATGTGTAATGTTTTAAAATTTTTTAAGTACGAGATTAAAATTCTTGTGCGGTAGTTTTGTTATAAGATCACTGCTGTAGTTTTTACTGTGTCCTTAACTTTAGAAGCTTCATACATACTAAACTTTTACCAGCTTTTACCAGCTAGAGGTCGTGCATTCTAATCTCGCTCACTTCAACTTATTTTAAATATAAAATCAGCCAGAAAGGCAAGATATTTAACTGACGATATTTCAGCTAAAATTTGTGACTATTTTCAAGTCTAAAGAAAATTAATTATTACGTTTTAATTTTAATTGTAAAGTGAATATTTGAATTGTATGTATTCTTAAAGATTTCAACTTATATCTACTGTAAATAAATAAATTTTATGAAACAGTCGTGGTTCAATTATTCAAATCCAATTATTTATTACAAAAACATTTATTCAAAACTGGCCTAAAAAATGTTCCGGGCTTAATGAAGTCAGCTCCGGGAGCATCCGGGCTTATCTCACGCGTGCGAGAGCGCATGCACTGCACACGTACACAGCACACGAGCCTTCGCACGCAGGATAAGCGAAACGGTCGCCTGTGCCGCCTGCGATCGCTTGTTACGCTTATTTAATTGTTGTGTACGCAAACATATACAGTCTCACAGGGCTGGACTGACCATATTTTGACAGGCTGTGTTCCAGAGAATTGGGTAGCATTGGAATATTCATTAAATTCATTTTGCAATCTGAACGTTCCTATCTTACCACACAATGTTAATTTATAATTATTTTTATAAAGTTATTTCTTGATTATTCACGCAATCTCTCAGTCTCAATTTCCCCAAAAAGCAAGTACAAATAATAGTTCTTTTTCTACAGTTCATGAGCACAGATTTTGTTGACTCTAAATGATTAGAATTCTAAGATAGATGATAAGATAATAACAAAGCAAATAAATTAATTAAAATCTAGATTATTTTTAAAATATCTGACTGATTTGATTTATAGAAAAAATAAAAATTCAAATAGTATTTGTCTTTAAGAAAAAGTTAAAAGTTTGAGTGTAGCAAATATAAAATTTTTAAATAATTTTTATATTTATTTATTTTGTTACTTTGTACAACAGGAACATAATCCCAATTACAATAGCTTATATTCTGAGTCTTTTAAACAATAATATACTTTTTCTACGATTGCTATGAAAAGTTGACAATTACGCTCTCATTTGTCATCGTAAAGTTGACGAAAAAGATGTTAAATGCGCGCTTATTTTAATAGTTACCAGGGAAACAAACAAAACAGAAACTTGTCATATTGACAGTTGATAGAACGAATTTATTTTCAGTACGCATACGTTTTTTAAATAATTTTAAGATGCAATCGTAGAAAAAATTATGTGTGTATCACGAGCGTAAAGTGTCTTTGTTCCTCTGACACTATTGCAGTTCTCGCCTTCGGCACGCGCTGCAATTACCGTACTCGAGTAACAAAGAATCACTTTACGCTCTTTGAATATACGTTAGCAAGAATTGAAAGAGCGACTGCTTGTTTGTTGATTAGTAAACGGTAGTTTTATTTAAGTTTGATTCAGTGGATATTCATTTACGATTTTATTCATAATTATGTTTGAACCCACATGTTTCAGTATAGTTTTAATTATATTTTAATTTATGCTGGAATAAATTCATGAAAATCACAAGCGCAATATTTCTTCAGCCATGAATTTATAAGTAACAGAAAACAAACAAAACTTTCCCAGCCGTCTCTGGCCACATGATACACAAAACAGAGCCCTGTCCCGACTCCTGCACGGCAACAGGGACAGGACGAGGACATGCATTGTCCAGTAGCCGCCGCGCACACATTAACTTGTTATCTGACCGCCACTGCCGCTGCCGCCGCCTCCACCACCCCTGCAGCTATCCGTTTAATATGGAAATCACGGCGGGCTTAATCTGTCCGTTTGCGAAGAAATTAAAAAAGTTTATGCGCCACCGCGTCGAATTAACCGGCCCGCCTCGATCCACCAATAACGCGGTTATTATTTTTATAATTGCCGGGTCAAAATTAGCCGATCGCAGCCAACTGCGGAAAAGCGATCCTAAGCGTGAATTGCCAAATGAGTTTTGTTTGTAATGAACCAGCCCGTTTTGTGGTCTCTAAGAGATTATAAATACTTAGGTTTTTTTAATTACTTGCTTGCAAATAAACTCAAATCAAGTTGAAAATTAAAAATTATATTTAATAACAACCAAACGAAATTTAATGTTAAATTTATGACGCCAGGGACTCTCTTCTTCCAGGGCAAATATTTTTTCTGTTATCAATTTAACTTTAAATTAATCATTATTACTGTACTTTCAGTCATGTCATTTGACAAAAAATCAACCAATAAAAATTTATAGTATTTATCTCATCACAATTATATGAGTAATATAGACGTTATGCACCCTTCTAGAAAGTAAAATTTTCTTTCGTCAAATGAGAGTAAAGTAAAGCCATATCCATATCCGACAGTACGGTGGTGAAAGTTTGAATCGGATCCTGTACTGTAATTGGGATTAAGTTCCTGTTGTACAGAGTAACATAAATAAATAAATAATCGGAAAACAACGGTTTGATTGGATATTAGTGACATCTACATTTTATTCTTGAAAATCTTATTTTATAAAAAATAAATAAATATATCATCACGCCTTTTACCCATCACTGGGTGTGGCACTCTGCCTAAGCAGATCTCGATAAGTGATATATTTTTTCGCGTGAAGTGCGGTTACCAGCCGTCAAATCACGGCCTCCAAAGATATTAGTGGTGGAGGAGCCACAGGGGTAGATTTTTTAAATTGGTGAAAATTGTTTGTCGGCTGTGGGGATCGAACCAGGGTTCTTATTTTATAATAGGATATAACACTTCTCTCCAGAGGTATACATAAGATTTTCTCTACGATAATTTGTTCATGTCATTTAAATAAAAATTTAAATATACTTACAATATGTATAATAATAAATGGTTAAAACCGTGCTTAATGGTTGCAATGAAACTAACCATAAATATGGAAGGAAAATATGAGGAAAGAAAAGCCTACTTTCGATTTTGGTTGTAAAAAATATTATGTATACCTCGCGAAGAAAGTGTCAACGACTCCTTCGGGAGGAAATGCATCACATTCTTTTTTTGGTTTATAAAGAAGAATTATTCTGGCTATCTCTAAATGATTCGAAATCTACTATAAGCTACTATAATTGGGACTAAGTTTTTATTATAAAACATTAATAGTAGTTTATGTAACAAGTACATAATTTAGGTCTTTATTGGACGAGCCGAATTTTATAGCAGAGCGAGCGCAGCGTGCGAGGCTAATAAATAAGGCGAGTCTATAAAGTCCGATTATGTACGAGTTGCATACAACGTTTTATGTTCGACTGCATGAAGAATATTTTCTCTTAAAATTTGATTGTCAATACCTATATTTAAAACATTTAATTGCATCTCAAAGTGTGCTTCGTTGTTATGCATTTGTTGCTTTATTTATCAAATTGTCAAAGTGAAAATAGTGTTGAGATGGATGAAGACATTGAAAACGTTTCAAAAGAAATAAAAGATTTTGTATGTAATGCAAGAGAATGTCTAACAATTGTATGAAGACACATATAATACATACAGAAAATCTTTTGAATTTTGTTTTAATGTGACATTGACAGCAGTCCAATTTTGCATTTTTATCGTACTAGTCCAATAAAGTACTCGATTATGGACAGTAAACAGTGTCGTAAAACAAGGTAATATGATGCAGTCGAACATAAAATACATTATTGTATTTATAGTTTAGTTGAACAAAAACAAAATGGTCAACAGTGTAGGATAAACCCCTGTCTGGCTAGAGAGAAGCAAACGTTGAAATGAAATTGTGGGAACCATTTCCAAAACCACCTCATCATATTTCCAATCACCAGCAGAATTCAAATGATCTAATTACTTCCGTGAACACAAAACTACCTAATCCACTTCCAGGGCCAATCGCAATCGCACTAAAATCCCCACAAATACACACACATGCATAGAGAAGTGAGGGAACAACCCTTTCATACACACACACATAGACAGAGCAGCAGCCGGCCTGGTCTGATGGTGGTGTCACGTGGCACACGTAGATATCTCCCTTGCAGGGGTCGCATAACCCCATAAACAACGCCATAGATTGAAATCGACGTGTCCGATCACAGATCACAGATTACCTGCTGGCTCCAGGGCCGGCTGCACTCATACTTCCTTACACCTTTTCACGACCCTGTCAAAAAAGACAAATGTTCTTCCCTCAGTTGAGACAAGAATATCCTACTTTTCATTTAAATACGTGCAATGGGTGAAAAATAAAATGAATTTGATACTATTGATGTGTTGTAACCAATGAAACGTGAAGAAATTTAATTTGGGAGCATGTGCGAAATATTCATTGTGCACACGCGCGAAATACGCGTTGTTGTGGTAAAGTAAATGATGAAAATATTATTTACTTCGCCTACTGATATTAGGAAAAAAATTAAATTAAAAAACACTAGATAATGTAAAGTTTATTTTACAATACGTATTTCGGACGACTAGACCATCATCAGGTGAACAAGATATTTTATTATAAAATGTTTCAACGAGAACCGACAGTTAAATCTATCGAATTTAGGAAAAAAAGTTAACATTTTTTGACAGTTGTATTTCGGACCGAGTTTCATTTTTATGAGTTGACAACTTTACACGAGATGAAATAGATGTTCCGGCCTAGGAAAATACAGGACTTTTTGTCACAAGTGCACTGAAATAACCTCTTGTAATGTGCATCTTGTTTTATGACGTCACATAACTTAGAAATTTGAAATGTCATCTGGATGTCACTAATGTCAAATTATACCGTTGTTTTCCAGTTACCATGAATATGGCAAATGTTTACGGGGCGACAATGAGACTATCTGAAAAAGGTTATTTTCATTCCAGTAACATGCATTAAAATATCTGATGTGGACACCACATGACTTCCTTGTACACGTATTAAACTATAGATATTTTTTTAATTGCACATATTTGACATTAAATCTTTTATTTTTTGTTCTAATCCATAGCAAACTTAATTTTTAAAAAAATCAAAAAATATATAATATTTAAATTTAGATATCTCGTTTATGCAAAAAGCTAATTTAAAAATTCTTAATGTGCTAGACGCAGAATTTAATTCTCTAAAACTTTTATTTGCAGCATTCCTTTCTAAAATTAAAATAAAACCATTTTTTTCAAGGAAAACTGTTAGCAGCTTCATGTAATGTGCCACTTCCGGTTAGTCTATTTTAACCAAAATCTATTATGTTATTTCCATTGATATAGTAGTCTTATATACCAAATTTGGAAAGTTTTAGATTATATTTGAATATAGTTTTTCATGAAAATCTATTATAGGCTTCAAGTAAAGTACCACTTCCGGTAGTTGTATAATGACCAAAAAGGGAGGTGCACAACTAGATGTTATAACAGTCCTAAATATAAAGTTTCAATTTTCTACGGCTTACCGTTTTTGAGTTATGCGAGATACGTACGTACAGACGGCATGACGAAATTAGTCAAAATGGATTCAGAGAGGGCCAAAACACCTATTTCCGTTGAAATCTGAGAACCGAAAATTTTCGCGATTACAATACTTCCTTTACTTCGTACAAGAAAGTAAAAAAGGGTCATTTCTGTGCATCTATGACGAAAAGTAAATGTCCTTCTCTGGGAAAGAAAGTAAAGCAATTTCCATGGCGACTGAAAAACAACAGTACGATTTGATAGTAATGGTATTCAGAAAATACCATATAATGTGTTTCTAAAAATGTCGTCCTGAATCCGGTGCTGGTGTATCTCAGTGGCGTGCGTGGACAGGGGCGCTAATACCAGACAGCCGCCAGCAAATAAGAGTATTGTAATACGGTATATTACAGGGCCGGATTAGCGGGGACGCGTGTCCGGCTTACAGCGGGCCGGATTTATGGTGCATTACTTGCGGGCGGCGGCGGACAACACCGAGGAGTGTGTGGTTATTATTTACAGAAACCGCAAACATGAGGCGAGAATGGTGACTGAGACTGTGAGGCTGCCGACTGCTGTCCTCGGCTGTGTCTACAGATGGGGATAGCGTCCTTGTTTAGATATAACCTTCGATATAGGCTTCTAGAGGAAGGTTATTAGCAAACTAAATTAAAAATTGTTTTCTCTCTACTCTGTTAGAAAGTCAAATGTCTTTCTTCAATTAAGATAATAAAGTGAGACTTGACATCTCTAAGGAACGAAAAAAATTACGCAAATTGTTACATTTTTGAATCTCAAGTTTGAAAACCCATATCTCGAAAACAAAAAGATATTGATATGCGACTTAAAGTCGCACCACTTTAATAACCTTTATCAACATTTACTCTTGTCAATTTTTGCTGTGGCTCTGTGAGTCCGAACTTTGTACTGTAATTGGAATTAAGTTCCTGTTGTACAGAGCTCATATAAATAAATAAATAAATCAAGTCTGTGAATACCATTGAATTCCTCGGATGAAAATACATACGTATATATACAGGCTGTTTCACAACTTAGAGCTAAAAATTAAAGGGTATATTCTGTACGACGTGCTGATCATGAAACAAAAAGAATTTTTTTTTAAATCGCAGAACTATTTTCCATGTTTCCCAGTCCAAAATTTTTCGTTGCCACTGCCACTGGGTGGATGATTATGGTAAAGTTGTTAATTAAATAAAATTATATTATAAATAACTGCTAATAATTGAATTGGGTAATTATTCTTTCGTAGTTGATACCTACTTCATTGTTTGTGTTTAATAGGAAAGCAAATCCAGTGCAGTACTACAAAAAATGTTTTAGGTTAACAACCCGTAATTTTTCGAATTTAAAAAAAATTCTTTTTGTTTCATGATCAGCACGTCATACAGAATATACCCTTTAATTTTTTGCTCTAAGTTGTGAAACACTCTGAATATATATATATATATATATATATATTCATAACTTTTGTTGTACAGATAAAAAATTTTAAGCGTAAACATCTTAGGAAAATTCCATTAAAAATCTTCAAACAATGACAGTTTTTGATCTTTTGTAATAATAAATTAATTTGTGCGAATTTTACCTGAAAATTTCCATACCTCTGTATATATTTTCACGAAAGAAATTCAAAGATTTTCAACGTTTTGAAACACTAACAAGAGGCTCTTCAAATATGAGATTAAAAAAATAAAAACTCGGTAAAATGGTCTAAATAACACAGAACCAATTCAACCAAAAATGTTCTATATGTTTATAATGTCAATATCAAGCGTACTTCAGGTGGGATATTTTGAATAATTTAATTCTATTAAATGATGCTTCATGGTACAATCGACATTATTCAGTTTAGAAAATGAAATGTCAAATTATGAATGCTGTCAATAAAGGATACATATTACTAAATATAATTTTCTAATTTAGTTGCTGATTAAACTCAATATTAAAACTACAAATTCATTCTGGTGTTATGATTGAGGGTTTGTTGCGTGAACAAAAAATGAGACGAGCTTGTACTTTAGGAATTATGAATGTGGATGAAATTAGCAGTAAGAAGACGTCACAAAAATAATTTGTATGTACCAAAACAGTGGTATCCAGTCAGCCTGTAGATCTTGAGAACCCTGGTTTGATCCCCACAGCCGACAAACAATTTTAACCAAATTAAATCTACCCATGTGGCTCCTCCTCCACTAACATCTTTGGGGGCCGTAATTTGACGACTGATAACAGCACTTCACGCGAAAAATATATCACTTACCGAAATCTGCTTAGGCAGAGTGCCACACCCAGTAATGGGCAAAAGGCGTGATAATATATTTATTTGTTTACAAAAATTTAATTCAGATTGCTATTAGCCACAATGCTAGTTTAGTGTAAAATAAATGACATTTCTTTGAAGTAATTGAAAAAAGCACCATTCAGTTAATCTGGAAGATAATAATTTTTGTACTGCATGCAGTAGCAATAAACTTGATTTATACTCTTTTCTTATTGTTATTAACCATGAAACCATAAAATAATAAGTAATTGGAATAGTAGATATTCCATAAATATTATTTATTTATATTTACGATATTTCAGAAAATTAAATTCTTGTAGTGTCTAAAACAAAAGTAAAGGTATATATACACTACCACAACAATTACTGAAACGATCGCGTGATGATATTAAATTTTATACACAAACTTAAATTCTTTTCATCGTTTTATTTCCTCTCCGAAACATTTTTATCATTTTTAAAAGCTTTACTACGTCGCAAGAATGATAGTATAGATACCGCATTTTATAGCCATTTTTACGGCGCTATAACATACGCGCAATTTAAGAATTTGCGTTATAATTACTGCCAGACATCCATCCACCCAGAATATACCCCAATGGCGTCTAGTTTTTATGACAACACACTAGAAAATTTGACAAGGTCCGTGTAAAAAAATGAAACAGATGTCGGCATCTAAAAAATTTTATCTAAATCTACCAGCGCGGCGCCTCGTAAATACTTCGCGATAAGGGTTTACCTCCCTGAGAAGAGAGGGTGTATTTGTCCCCGAACGAAATATAATTATGCCTGCTGCTATTCGGGAAATGTTGCTTTTTAATCTTATTTATCTGCAACGGTTTTTGCTATTAAGGAAATTAATTTCTACGAGTTTCTTCTTCATCTTTTTAAATTTTGTTTTAATAAATGCGACTGTGATGCAGGTGGCACAAGAATTTTATTAAAAATGCGATGTTCAATTCTTCCTGTTTATAATTATTTCATTCTTGTCATACTTAGCTATAGTTCGACCAAACAAACTTGAACCTTTTCAAATTATAATATAGTACTCAATAGATATAGTATAGAATTGTATTGTGCTAACGTTTATTATTTCATTTCATCGTTTTGCCATATTTATCGTGGGTTTTTTTACAGATTTTAATTTCAATGAAACGATAGTCACCACGTTGTCAAATTACCTAAAAAAAACCTTAAAATATTAAAATAAATAAATAAATATATCATCACGCCTTTTACCCATTACTGGATGTGGCACTCTCTCGGTAAGTGATATATTTTTTCGCGTGTAGTGCGGTTACCAACTGTCAAATCACGGCCCCCAAAGATATTAATGGATATTAAAATATTATAAAAACTGCAAGTTTCTATGCTAAAATGAAATACATTTAATAGAATTGCGTATTTTAGTTACACATACAAAATTATAGGTTAGGTTAGATTATATTAGGTACGACTTATCTCGTCAGAGGCGTTAGTTGACGTGCCTGCTCTGTAAATTAATGAGTTATGAAACGGCCATAATAAACGTAGCGCAATTCAGTAAACTTGGCCATGATTACAGTAACAAATTATTTCTTTAATTTTGATAGACTAAATCTTTTGAATATTAATTATTATTATTTTTGTTTCAGGTAAGCCGACTTTTTCCTTTCCTGCGGAATTTGCAATGCCTGATTTCAAAGTAAGTTATATTAAAATAACTTTATTTATAAAAATAATTGTGATAGCTAGGATTTGAACCTGGGACCTTTGAACATAACAGAAATAAAGAGAAAAGTTGATATAAGTATTTGAGTTCAGTTGAAAAAGTTTTGATCAATTGATGAGTATGTATTTTATTAAAATAATACTATGCATATGTCATAACGAGCTACCGGCAAGTAACCCCCATTTAAGGGTTATTAATTACAAATGCGTTGTAAGAATAATTATGCTAGTAATCGGGGTATAAACTAAAGCAACAGTCCTCGCAAACTAATTCAATCTGTCTCGGTCGGTCCGCGCGTCCGTTTTCGAACATACGTCGCCGCCGCAAAAAGCCCGGCTCACACAGGGAAAAACACTCGCGACCAGCCGTACCGCGGAAATTTCTTTATCGTAATCATTAACGTAATAGCTGTCATCATTCATAAAATATTTTAGATTAAAGCTCTCAAGAACCGCCCGCTGGTGTCGCCATCTCTCTGAGATACTCTCTGTCTCTTTCTCTAGTGTTAGTAGCGTGTAAGTCGGTCTCTTTCTCGCGGGAGAAGAGTTGGCACTTAGCGCGCGTTTTATTAAAAACGAAGAAGGTAAAAAGCATCCATTTTTTACACGTGGAAAAGAAGAGATGTTTTAAATTGCATAATGCAAATTTATGATAAAAATAAGCTTGTATTAAAATAAGAAAACCTGGTGTTATTTATGCTATCTTTAAGTGTTCTTTGCCGCGTAAAAAACTCTGTAATTCTCTATGCATTATCTCCTGCAAATGGAATTTTTTAACGCGCGCAGCAAAATTTAATTTAATTATCTCGCGATTCTAATATAATCTACAGATTTACTCGCCTTATTTTTATACTGCAACTTTATTTGACTATTTTCAATTCAATTTATAAAGTAAATAGGTCAGCATGCTATAAAGATATTCTAGTTACTATTAAAACTTAAACTGTCTTTGTCGTTATTCGTGTACTACTTTCAAAGACAATCGCATTCAATCTTTTAGCATTATCCAATTAAAATTTGTTTTTAAATAAATAAATAAATACATCATCACGCCTTTTACCCATTACTAGATGTGGCACTCGGTAAGTGATATATTTCTTCGCGTGAAGTGCGGTTACCAGCTGTCAAATCACGCCCCCCAAAGATATTAGTGGAGGGGGAGCCACACGGGTAGATTTAAATTGGTGAAAATTGTTTGTCGGCTGTGGGGATCGAATCAGGGTTCTCAAGATCCACAGGCATATTTTCTCCAGTCGAACGATTATAAATTATTTTTTTACGCCCGTTCAGGAACCCGAACCGTAACCGAAAACTGAAATCGTAACGAAACAGAAATTTATAATTTTTAAAACTCAAACCAGCAATCGAAACCTATGTAATATTTTTTTTTAATTACAACCGATAAACGAAACCGAAATTTCACTGATACAAAAACGGATAACCGTAACCGAACTTCAAAATTTTTCGATTCGAATCTCTGCTCCCGTTATTAAAATATCATTTAACGTACTGGTTTCTTAATCACATGTTGGCAAGCTGTGGCTTCGAATATTTTAGTCACGGCTTGCGATATTAAGCACGGAGTGAAGTTAGCTTCAGATATCTGTTATTGTACCGTATCCTTACTTTTTAAATAATTATTAAATCCTATAAGTTTGTTGTTGTTTTAATTTGCGATCGTAGAAAAAGTATAGTATAAATAAAATAAATAAATATATCATTACGCCTTTTACCCATCACTGGGTGTGGCACTCTGCCTAAACAGATCTCGGTAAGTGATATATTTTTTCACGTGAAGTGCAGTTACCAGCCGTCAAATCACGGCCCCCAAAGATGTTAATGGAGGGGGAGCCACAGGGGTAGATGTTAAATTTTAAAAGTATAGTATGTGACTCGTTTTATAAACTTGTAACTAAAGAGACGTTTATAAAACTTGTTACATAATCAAATATATCAGAATTTATTACTGCTTCTCGCTTGTGCAATGACCGTACGAACCAGCAAGCCTCAACTACTCTGTTGATCAATAACACAAAATAAACACAATTTTCCCGCCCTAAAGTAAAACAAACAAAATATGATAAAGGAAAAAACCAAGCCATTAGTAGCTTAAAAATATAGTTTCCATCAGAATGAATAATCTTAATATTATCTCTGGGGCTTGTTAGAGCATGTGACAGAAGCCACCCCACCCACTTCAACCCATCAATGCGAGAGAGATAGCGCTAGCATGTGTGCGTTTATTAAACGACGCATTTTGCTGATAACAATACGTCATTACTTTGCGTGCGACAGCTATGGTTTGCGGTACGCGACTGCGTCCCCTAGACGGATGTCCATGGACGCTTGTTTAGTTTTATGCAGGGGGTGCTTTGTGAGGTGCGAGGACAATGGAGCTATTGTACCAGGTAGAAGTGATGCCAGATTATTATTCATGTTAATTGGATTTGCAAACATTGATTTCTTTGGATTGATATGACATTCAACTAAAAATTCATTTGAGATTCCAATACTTACCTATAGAATGGCGTTATCAAATAAGTGTACGATACTAATTAACAGCCAATAGAAACATTATATTAACCATGGTTACTATGATTCTTATATAATAATTATGTCTGTCAGTACGGTGGTGTGGATAGCGATACGGAATTCGAATCCGGAGATCCCGAGTTAGAATCGCACTCAAGCTGAAAATTATATAAACTACTACATTGCGGCTCGGTGAGTGCGGACCCTGTACTGTAGTTGGGATTAATTTCCTATTGTACAGCTTAACATAAATAAATACCATTAGTGCCTATGATTTTACCGGATATTTTTATCGTCATGATTTTCTTAAAGCAACAAACAGGAGTGATCTAGGCAAAAATGACCAAAGGAAAATCATAGTCACGTATGGTATTCGGTTTGACTATTCCTCGAAATATTTTATTTACTCCTAAAAAATGTTACCTGCAGTATTTTTAAAACAATGTCTGAACTTCTATTACCTTGGTGATCAATTTACATTGTTTCATTTTTTGACATAACTAACCAAATAAAGTCAAATAAAATTCAACAATATTCATCTACTCAAAATAGTTAACAAACGATATATCTAAGCAACGATTTGCAACAATTTTCACTAGTGAAATTGTCGTATATAATATCACAAGGGACTCAAGTTTTATCAGTAAACTTTTCTTGAAAACATTGTTTACCTAGCAACATCGTGAGAGTCATCTGTTCGAATAAATCACGAGAGCGTAGCTCGAGGGATTTATTCTGAGCTGATGACTCGAAGGATGTTGCTTAAAGGTAAACAATGTTTGAAAGAAAAGTTTACTGATAAAATAAGAGTCGCGAGTGGTATTTGTGAAGAATATTTCTCGAATGATATTTTTGTATTAAATTAAAAATTTATTTTAAATGTGATTATTTTAATTAGGTATTAAAGTTGTTACAATTTATTGTGTATTCCTCAAAATATTTGGTTTGTAATAATTTGGCGGTAGTATTCCAAATTGTCTTCACCGTAAAATCTTTATAGTTTTCTCCATTTACCTTTTTCATGTTGAATCCAAAGTCACATAATATATCAGCCAATTCGGTTTTGCTAGTTGTTCGTTTCAACTCATATCTTCTTTTATTACAAAATGCAGTAAATATTCTCCAGGTACTAAGTTGACACTTTTTTGTATTTTCTATTTCGGTACAAATTGCCGCCAAAGACGCATCTCCAAAACGATTCACTTCTGACATTTTAGAAAACTGATTGTTTATTTTGAAAATGTGGTGTTTGTTTCTCTTAGGCAACGGCGATTTGTCGGTGACAAATGGTCTTGGGCATTTACCGCGCGACAAACCTCCGTTGGCAAGCCATTTGTTACTGTAATTGTTTATGAAACTATGTAAAATTTGTCAGTATAATTGACATAAGTGAAATTGTCGCTGTAATACTACTGTATTTAATTTTTATATCTTTGTTGCGGGTTCATTGTCTCACTGTCATTTTCTATATTTATGATAACCGAAACAATCATATAATTCTATTGTCACAAGAGAACAGAAAATAATTACTTTCTGTACGAAACTGAGTGCAAAGAAAAATAAATTTGTACGTAACACACATTGATGCGCGAGCGACAATAGCCTATTTTCTGCTATACCTAATTAGGGATAAAAACTATCTCTTCTTTTTCTTAATTGACGGATGACAGAGTTGTGGAAAAAAGTATTTATTCTAGCTGTTATTATAATCTGATATATTTCGTTAATTTAATGTTAAACCCAGCCCTAAATGTAAGAAGACTCCCGCGATTAATTAACTTCATTTATTTTCCTGTCTGCATAACAAAATAATAATAGTGCATGGTGCGTAGGTATAAATAATCCAAAGAAATCTCATTTTCATTTAGTTGCTACCTCGTAATTAAGGAAATGGTATCAATATTTCACCTGCATTGTACATAAAATTTACGAGCTAAGCAAGATTACTACTTTAATTACCAAACTCTGATAAAAAAATCCATATGCATAATGATGAAACCAGCGAGGAAACTTATTTTTTGACAGAATTATTTTGAATTCATCACATGGTAATGAGCGTATTTAGATAACGTGTTAAACAAACTGCCGTGATATTTTAAACGGGGAAATCTCGACATTATAATAAATTTATGACCCGAATAGTTATTAATTTTTATCAAACATGTAATTAATATCGTATGAACATGGTTCGGTATATAAATGCAAATAAGACCAACGATAAGAATCGATTTTTACATTAATCTCTTCTAGGTTAGAGACTCCTGTTAACATGCTATAATTACATTGTTGCTATTATTTATTTACTCCCTATATTAAAATAGTTCCAAATAACTTGCACTTAATTATTCTAAATAAAACAAAAACTTAATCCCAATTACAATAGCATATATGAGACATAACATCACGCTATAAAATAGGGTAACATGAACTCTTGAAACATCCAGTCTACATATTTATCAAAACATTCTCATTCTAACCCTGGTTGGATCCCCACAGCCGACAAACAATTTTCACCAATTTAAAATCTACCCCTGTGGCTCCCTCTTCACTAATATCTTTGAGGGCCGTGATTTGACGGCTGATAACCGCACTTCACGCGAAGAAATATATCATTTACCGAGAATTGCTTAGGCGGAGTGCCACACTCAGTAATGGGTAAAAGGCGTGATGATATATTTATTTATTTATTTTATTCTTATTCTGTCAGACCATCATCGCTTCACACTAGAAATCTTCAATTGTGTACATCCATTCATTCGCTGTCCCTATTCACCTATTTTATTATTCTTTCATTCGACGTTCGTTCCATATCCTGAAATAATCTTAATCCTCTAATTCCTTAACAACGAATCTACAAAAATAAGAAAGAAAAGGAGTATCGCCAAGCACTTGTTTTGAAATAAATTCCACACAGTTTCAGTTAGATATTCTGTAGTAAGAACTTAAAATAAGTAAGAAACAAAATAAATAAATATTGACAGATACAAATAATAACTGTTATTTGGTATATTTGTTTTGTTATTTTATTTATTTATTTATGTTACGCTGTACAACAGGAACTTAATCCCAATTACAGTACAGGGTCCGCTCTCACCGAGCCGCAGTGTGATAGTTTATATAAGTTTTAGGTTGAGTAAGATTCGAACTCGGAATCTTCGGATTAGAATTCCTTATCATTATCCACACCACTGTACTGACGGACTAATAATAATTTTATGAAAATTACTAATAACATATCCGCCATTTTCCGGTTCCAGATAGAGTAATATTGTAAATATTAATGCAAAAATATTTCCTCTACAACAACCTATTTAATTTTTTTAATGTAAAATAATTAGAGAAGCCAATAATTTAACATTTTAAAAATAGCATTGAAAACGCTGTACTGCGTCTTTCGATTTACCACCCTGTATGTTATCAGCAGGGTATGTGCAAAAGTCTAATATTTCCCAATAGTTTTTTATATTAGAATATTTTTTTGTTAGATTTGCTTTGGTCATACTTTTGACAAATAAATTCCAAACCTATGATATATACCGGGTATCTACTTTTTTTTTCGAACATAGGAAATTCAATGTTAAAATTTTGATTTAGCGATATCTCTTTACCTATTAATTTTAGAACAAAAGTGTACTAAAGAAAAATGTTCAGAATGAAAAACTGCATTCATAGAGTTTAAATTTGTTGTTCAATTGGTTTTATGTCCGAGTTAGAAGCAAAAGAAAATACACGCATTAAAGCAATTATCAGTATGCCATCGGAAATATGCTAGCTGTTTTGAACTCAAATTATTTTGAATGTCATACATTTAATAAGAGTATATTGTAATAAAAGTGTTGAAAGGGTGTCACTAAAAAAGGTGTTTGTAAGATTAAATACATTTTGCTTACGGCAATTTAGTATTTTACACGACAAGAATTTGTTATTATTATTTTATTTTCTCAAATAATATCAAAGGTTGTAGCGAATTCATTGTTTCACTATCATTTTTTTGTATTTATGTTTACGGAAAACAATAATATCATTTTGTTGACACTTGGGTACATTTCGTACTGTCGTAGGATTAATATTCGCTCGCATTTTAAACAAACAAACCCTAAGCTTTTAGATTTGTTTTTGGCAAAATGTACATTTCACACTTTGCCAGTAACATATCTACAGTATAAATAAAAAACAACAAAGACAAAATTAATTGTCTTGAATGCTCACTTGGTGAAACTAGGTTTAATAATAAAATATCAAACTAAACACTTGCCTAAGTCTCACAAACTGAGACTTAGACAAGTGTTTAGTTTGATATTTTATTGGGAATAAAGAACGTAGACACTTGATGTAGTTTCACAAAATTATTTATTAATCAGTCAACGTTCTGAAGATGGCCTAATAAGCCGAAATCGATCAACTTGTTAATAAATAATTTTGTGAAACTACATCAAGTGTCTACGTTCTTTATTCCTATTCATAATGTTTCACCAAGTGCCAACGGCTCATACTTTTGATATTATGATATTTTATTATATCTACAGTTAGCTATTCCTAATGAAATAGCAAATATCGTGCTCGACGTTCATTCCGAAAGAAGCCGATTGCCATCCATCGTCCGAATCAGAAGAAACCAATCGAGTAAACTTGCCGCTTCGTTCTTTAAAGTCCAGATCCATTTAACTGATGACCAAAGCAATTAATTGGTGCACCCCGAGTAAACGTTGCCGCTTAATTCCCAGCTCGCTACTGCTGCTATCCATTACGACATTAGAGAATCGCATCGCATCCCATCTCTGTGCTTTACTTGTTTAAAAAACAAACCATCGCCATGGAGTATTTATATGCACACTGCATTTTTATGTCTGTTTGTTTTGATGAATGAGAGTAAAGCCATCGAAGGGAGATGTACTGATGGGTTGGGAGGATTGGTGGGTAAAATAAATAAACTGGTTGATCTGTGGGTGGCAAGCTAATTGACTGAGGGAGCGATTGTTTGGACGAATGACCGGATATTGTTATACTGTCAATTGTTTTACAATTCAAATAAATTTACTAAAGTAAATATTTGTTTTGTTCGTATTATTCATAACGGTGATTAACTAGTTCACTATACTACTTGATTAACTTTATTTTATATCAAGATTTATAAATGTTTAACTGCAGATAGGATTTTATTAATCACATTTGTTGTAATAATTCTAGAGATAATAGTACCTATGATTATTAATTAATATCAAAATTACCTATATTGCTTCTATTATGTATGGCTTTTAACTATACTAATTTATAAGTGCATTCCTACTTTGTTTGACATTTGATAATAAATTATTTACATATTAGGATGCCAATTATGATATTGTTGGTACTAGGTAACTTACTAATAATTTAGCAAATATGGTTTAATTATTTACTACATAAACAATTATTTAATTGATGTTTTATTATTCATAAATATAATAAATTTATAGTTTAGATCAGGAAATGAACTATTATTAAATGCAGCTTTAAATAACAAAGGGCTGAAATGGATATTGTTAGCCAAGCAAGTTTTACAAGTTTTCAACGTTACAAAGAATCAAAAATGAAAATTGTTTTTTCTATGATTGCTATGAAAAGTTGACAATTACGCTCTCATTTGTCATCGTAAAGTTGACGTTTTCTGTGGCAACGTGCGAAAAAGATGTGAAAGGCGCGCTTATTTCAATAGTTACCAGGGATACAAACAAAATAGAAACTTGTCATAATGACAGTTGACAAAACGAATTTATTTTTAGTATGTATACGTTTTTTAATAATTTAAGATGCAATCGTAGAAAAAATTATGTGTATATCACGAGCGTAAAGTGTCTTTGTTCCTCTTACACTATTGCAGCTTTCGCCTTCGGCTTGCGCTACAATTACCGTGTTCGAGTAACAAAGAATCACTTTACGCTCTTAATACACAAATAACTATATTAGTTATCACTGGTTGTTATCGTAACAGTCAATGAAATTTGGATTTTAAGTTAAAAATTTGGTGAGCGAGCATTTTGTCGTGAATGTTTGGGAAATGCAAACACAAATACCTACTTTCTATATCGACTATAGAAAAATTTATTATTTTATTACCTTCCTATTAACCGCTTTTGAAAAACTATCAGGTGATAACTTCATACATCGTTAGTTTTTCCAATAAATCCCGAAGAAGATTTTAATTCAAAGTCATTTACAACCACATATTTCTTGTGGACAAAACCACCCGCATGCAACACATCGTAACATAGCCACAGCCACAGCATTCTGTTCGGTGTTCGTCTCCCCATTTAACCGCGCTAACTGCAGTTAATTCGCTAATGCACTCGCGCTGTCCTAGCCTAGCTGTTTGTTGCACTTTTGATAAATGTCCCGATGCACACACAAAGGCACATATTTTATTTTATTAAGTTCCGACCTACGTCTCTTAGACACAGATAAATTGCTCAAGATAACTCCTAAACTTTTACATATAAACACGGTGAGTTTATACGTTGTCGCTGCATTTGTACACACTTTATTTATTTTTCTAGTGTTATTTACAGTTCTCATTTAACTGCAGTGCGGGATATTTATCTTATGGTGGAATTGCTGCGTTTTACTGCTTTATTGCTTAGATTTACGACCATTTTTTTTAATGTTCAATTGGTTTTATATTGAATTATGCACCGATAACGCGATAACCGAATTGCAAAGATTTATAAAATGTACTTTCTTTACTAGAGGCTGCAGTATATTAGAAAATATTGCAACTTATTGCAAGAATTATTATTCTGTTTTTTTAAACAGCTTTTGCTCAAACTAATAGATAAATTTATTAATTATATTCTTATCCAAATTCGTAATTATTTTCATACAATCTAGTTTAATAAGTGAAGATTTACGAAACTGGTGTACCGGAAGCGAATGGATGAATGTTTGTTGTGTGGTGATTAGAGATGGGCGAATATCAAATTTCTCGAATTCAAATATCGAATACGAATATTAATCAGAACTCGAATACTCCTAAAAGTTAATTTATTTATTATTAATAATTATTTAATTATGTCCTTTTCATTATTTGAATGAAATTGTTAAGATAAAATAAAATTGAAACAAAAAAGAAAAAGACGAAAACCTCAAATTTAAGGTGAAACGTACGGGCTGATGTTGGCGAAAAACAAATTTGAAATATAGTAAGTCTTCATAATTTTGAAACAAAATATCTTTGTTATTAATAACTTAAAAGTATTGTAATAGCTTTAAGTTTATGTACAAATGATAAAGAAAAACATAGTCAAAAATTGAGGTCAACATATATGGCGCAATATTCGAGGTATTCGAATGTTCCGCTATACTGACGTTAATATTCGAAAATCTCGAATATCGAATAATGTCAATATTCGCGGCATTCGACTATTCGCGGATGATATTCGCCCATCTGTAGTGATGATGGATTTTGGTTGTGAGAAAAGAAAGAGTTCGTATGGAGGAAGTGTTAAAGTGGTCGAAACGAGTATCGTGTATCAATATGAGAATGTTGACGGGTTCGTGCTACTCCATTTAATGGGATATAGCGTGATGTTATGTATGTATGTAGTTTAATCTGTCAAAGTCTTGTATTCGTTACGGTACATAATTTAGTGCATGGCTTTCCCTATAGCATATAATTTTATTTTGTCCCGGTCTGCAGTGTAAACGGTTCAAGCACCAATCAGCCTTATCTTCAAGTCCATGCGGCACCACTTAATGCCCGAAAAAAAGTGTTCAAGTCAGAAATACATCTCCCGGTGTCATCTGCAAGCCGTTCACGGCGCCATCTAACCCTAACCAGTCACCAACAACCGCAAGACGCACGAGGGGTTGTCATACTTATTTTAAACCGTCTGTCATGGATCATAAATCACAATTATATCGCGCACGCGTTAGTTTTGCTTCACTCCATTTTGGAAACTACACGATATATGGAACTGACTTACTCGTATATTTTTTTTTATGGACTGATGACTAATATACTTTTTTACCAGCAATACTTAAATTTTATTTTATGGGGTAGGTGGCTCAGTGGTATCGATCTTCGATTCCCACAGCCGACAAACAATTTTCACCAATTTAAAATCTACCCCTCTGGCTCTCTTTCCACTAATATCTTAGGGGCCGTGATTTGACGGCTTGGAACCGCACTTCACGCGAAAAAATATATCACTTACCGAGATCTGCTTTGGGAGAGTGCCACACCCAGTAATGGGTAAAAGGCGTGTTGATATATTTATTTATTTATATACTTAAATTTTAATCGAAGAAAATGAAAGTAAAATATCATATAAACACGTTTAACATTACTGATAATATTTTGACATGAATTATGAATTGTAATGGAAATATAGAGAGTTCACAACACGAACTGTATTTCCTATTTACGTAACAATGATTTTAAAATTATGTCGAAATATTGTTTGATAATTATCATATTATAAGTTATATTTTACGTGAGAATTTAACAAGCAAAAATTTCTTTTGTACTAGCAGATCCCTGTCGAGAATTTGCCTTTTTGTTAGATTTTTTTTCATTTATTTTATTAGTAACAAAAGAGATTTAATTATCACTTATTAATTTCACTACTGGAAAACTATCAAAATAACTTTTATTTCATTGGTTTATTTTCGAATTTTTGATTCTATTGGTTCTCATATACGTGGCAATTTCTTAGTTGAAATTAAGTATAAAATTTAAGTTTCATGGGTGCAAACAAGCATTAAAATTACCCGTGTACTTACAAATATAATCTTTGGAGGCCGTGTTTTGACAGCCACATCTAGAATGCGTAAAAGACGTGATGAAATATTTAATTATTTATAAATTAGCAACAATATTTTCAACATTTTAGTTAAATACAAAATTACAATCTTGTTTAAATTAAATCTACCCCTGTGGCTCTCCCTCCACTAACATCTTTGGGTGCCGTGATTTGACGGCTGGTAACCGCACTTCACACGCAGAAATATATCACTTACCGAGATCTGCTTCAGCAGAGTGCCACACCTAGAAGTGGGTAAAAGGCGTGATGATATATTTATTTTATTTTATTTTACAATCTTGTTTCAATAAGATTATTATTATTTTTTGTAATACTGCCTAAAGTCGATTCTATAAAGCTTGTCGTGCACTAGCTCTGAGAAAATTGGCCCGTTTACAGCAGACAGCACATTGTATGTGGTGTGCGGATACAAGGCATGTTATACACCGTCTGATATTAATTATTTTTTAGCCGGTAATTATGTTTGTCTGTTAGCATGTGAAAGAGTGGTTTAATAAAGCCACTGTAGATTTTTTTTCTTAGTTGTCTGTAGATATTAGATGGTTTGATATGAATTTATTGCCTGTAAAATGCAATATTTAAAAACTGTTTTTTAAATTATTTTAAAATATAGTTTTAAGTAGTTCTGCTTATTAAACACTGCAGAAAAAGCGTTATATTTTTAATTATTATACATATTATTATTTCTTGCCATTCCAAATTAATAATATCAGAAAGTAATGGCAGTAATTCGTACAGAACTGTGTCAAATATAACACAATTACTTCTTTAAATTATGAAGAAAGAAGTCACAGAAAAATAAAAAAAATCATTCGCATCCTTAATTTTAATTTCCGGTTACACAGCGCACTGCCTTAAAATCTCCAAATTGAAATAAATGATTCTCTCGCCGTGTATTTTCACTTCTCATCATTTGTCTTCGGCCAGGATAATTTTATTCCACCATTCATCCTTTGAAAATATTTTCATTGTTCTTATGTTTTAATCCTCGGAGGCCTAAAATGGAATTCTATCGAAAGGGATAAAAACAAATCAAGAGCGTTTGTTTGTAAACATGTCGTCGTCATGTCAACGGAAACGAGAGCGCTGCGACGCCGTCCATGGCCACCCAGGATGTTGTGATGGATGGCCACAGCGCACTTGATTATTTTCAAAATTCTAATTGAAATTCCTAAACATTCAATGAAAACTAATTATAAAAAGAATGTTGTTTGCTAGCGGATTCTTCGTGGTTGTTGACAACAACCAGACCTACTTGCAATTATTGGGTGTGATATTAATATTACCCTTTCACAATTTATGTTGTAAATTGATGACAGCTTACTTACAGAACTATTTTTGTCGAACACAATCATTATTCGTGTGCTACAAATATGCTTGTTTAATAATTGCAAGCCCATGAAGCAGTTCATTCAATAGACTAATTTTTGCAAAATCGCTTATCAATAGTGTTGCCAATATTACTGATTGGTAACTATTTATTTACTATCGGGAAATAGTAAGTAAACAAAAATTAAATATTCTTTCATAATACCCATAGCAATTAAAAAACATAAGTACTTTAAAAATGTCAGGTAATAAATTTATATATGTAAATAATGAACAAAATCACATCAAAATTTGTTGATAAATTTACAGATTTATGGATCTGGCATAAAACTTATGGATTTATTCAGAATATGTATCAAATCGGCTAGTGGATTTGAGGACCCGGGTTCGATTCCCACAGCCGATAAACAATTTTCACCACATTAAAGAACTACCCATGTGGCTCTCCTTCCACTAAGATCTTTAAGAGGCGTGATTTGACGGCTGTTAACTGCATTTCATAAGCATAAATATATTGCTTACTGAGATCTGCTACGACAGAGTGCCGCACTTTATGGAGTAAAAGACGTGATGATATATCTTTATTTAAAATGTCAAAATATTTATATAACTCTAAACACAGTCCACATAGAACAAGTTGATAGCTTTAATTACCTTGGAAGTATTATAGAGAGCGGTGGAGGATATGAAGGAGAAATCAATAACAGGATTCAGATTGCAGTAAGGTCGTACCATCTACTTAGAACAACCCTAATTAACCATAAAAACGTATCTAAAAGAACAAAACTAACAGTATATAAAACGATATTTCTTCCCATACTCTTGTACGGCAGCGAAACGTGGGTAACCAATATTAGGCAACGAAGTAAAATTCAAGCAATAGAGATGAAGTATCTTAGAAGAATTCAAGGAATAACAAAGATGGACAGGATTAGAAATGAATACACTAGAAATTCGCTCGAAGTAAAAGCAGTAGTGCAGAAGATAGAAGAAAACCAATTACAATGGTATGGACACCTTATCAGGCTGCCAGAAGATAGGCCAGTAAAATCGATATGGAAAGCAAGAACGACCGGGAAAAGAAGCAGGGGAAGGCCAGTAAAAACATGGGATGATACCATACTAGATTTACTAGAAAAGAAAAACCTTACATCAAGACAAGCGCATGTTTTAGCAAAGGATCGGAAAAAATGGAACAATTTCACGAAAGACCAATAAGGAGTCATTTCTAAATTGTAATTTTGTTATTGCAAACATTTATTCCAACAAAGTCTTTCATCCGCAATTTTGCCAATCTTTCATTCCATGTATGTTCTATTATGTCATAACTGTCACTCAAAATATTCTTATTAGTTTCGTAGTCATCAAATAAATACATATTCCGTATTAGTAAAGAGATTGTTTGAGAACTGCAGGTATTTTGTTAAACAGCAGTTTTTGAGTTCACCTACAGAAATCCAGAACGTTTGTCAAACTCGTTGACGTTTCCGGTGGTATTAGCACCTAATGGAGTAATCTGCTCGTCAATATGTCAGCGGACAAATTAGTCATGACAGAATATTATTAATTTATTGTTTTGAACATATAAATAACAAAATAAATATTTTTCTGGATGAATAAATAAACTTAGATGAAAGGAATTATAAATGGGGATGAAACAGAAGTAGTGAATTGAATGCAGGATGAATATAATGTATGTATAATATGTAAATGTTCAAATAATGTTTTAAGGGTTCGTGCTACCCCATTTAACAGGGCAGCGTAAAGTTATGTATGTCCGTCAGTACGGTGGTATATGAAGATATGAACTACTACACTGCGGCTCGGTGAGTGCGGACCCTGTACTGTAATTGGGATTAAATTCCTGTTGTACAGCGTAACATAAATAAATATATATATAATGTGCCAAGAAAATTGTGCTATAGGTATATGGGAAATAAGTTTTTCATTACTATTGCTTCCCTGATTACTTGATAGGAAAACGTTTCAAATAAAAGTTGTTGAACTCAATTTATTTTACTTATTTCTTAATTGCCAAAATTAATTTTAAATTTTGTCAGAAGATGATATTCTCATAACTAATAATAACAAGTAATATTATCTGACAATGATCATATTACGAGTTATATTTTGCGTAAGAATTTAACAAGCAAAATTTCTTCTGTAGAAGCAGTTACCCATTTGCCAATTCGATTGACCTTTATGAAAATAACCAAGGAGATTTAATTATCATTAATTAATTTTGCTAGAGGAAAACTATCAAAATTGCTTCTATTTCATTGGTTAATTTTTAAACAAATTCTTAATTCCATTGTTCCCACATTTAAGTCATGAATAATCAAACATTGTCCGTCAGTACGGTGGTGTGGATAGCAATATGAATTCGAATCCGGAGATCCCGAGTTCGAATCTCACTGAAGCTAAAAATTATATGAACTACCACACTGCGACTCGGTGAGTGCGGACTCTGTACTGTAATTGGGATTAAATTCCTGTTGTACAACTTAGCATAAATAAATAAATAAATAAAATTGGAACAATGCAAACAAATATGTAACGATTTGCTGTCACATACACTTGTACTCATAGTAACTAAATAAGTAAAATATAATATCTAGATTGATTCAGAAGCAAAATTTAATACTTCAAACTTTTATTTGAATATTTCTTATAAATAATCAGGTAAGCAATTTGTTTCCCATGTTATTCTGCCTGTAGAACAGTTTCATAGGATATTATGTATATGTGTTTTTACAGTCAAGACTATACCATCCGGAGATGCCTGAATGTGGCAATAATTAAAAGGATTAACGCAACAAAATTAATTTAGATATAAAAAATATGTATGAAGGAATCAAAACTAAAGCAACTGAAACACGAAACAATTGCAAAAAGTTATTTTTTTTTCTTCAAGGGTTACATACGTAGTTTTCTAAATAGATGCACAGTTTTTTTTAATATTCTTTACAATTAAAATTTATTAAAAGTAATAATAAATAAATCTTTCTTAAATATAATGGTGAGTTAGATCCTACTTTACAGGCGCGGTGGCCGAGCGTGTTAAGGCACATCTCTTAACATACTGTGACGTCATCCGAGCCAAGGTTCGTCAGTTCGAATCCGCCTGTCGACAATGTGTGATTTGTCGTAAAATATAAAATACAGTTACATGTATTTATCGCACTCGGGCGCTATAAGCTAGTCACTTATACGCCTTAAATAATGTAGCATTCGACTACGAAAACCGGCAGTACGGCAGTGTAAAAACTGCGGCTCGGTGTATCCGGTAGGCCCAGGCCCGATTTGGGCTGTAGCGCCACAGATGATGATGATGATGAAGGAATTTATAAAAGAATATCATAAAACATGTTAATGAAAATTTAAATTTTATTTTTCGTTGTAATTATTATTTATATATTTTTCGTTGATTACAGATTAAAATTTAAATATGTTCGTTCGTTATTATCAGTATTATTTTTAATATTTAAATTTGTAATAAATAAATAATTATTAAAATTACAAAATTAATGCGGCATTTTCGTTTCACATAAATTGATGCTTTAGAGCAAAAGTTTGTCTGGCATAATTTCTCATCTATAAAAATGAATTTAGCAATTACTGCCATCTTAGTAATACAGCTCCATAATCACACATTTCATTCTTGGTGAAATCATAGCTTAAATTCACAAATACTTCATCGCTGCAACGAAATTTAATCTCAACGTTTCCTCACAGTCTCACCTCCCATGTACACAAGTCAATGCATATCCTGCCGGGAACAACACAGGGTGGTGGTAAGGATGTGATGCACTGGCGGCTTGCAGTTTGCGCGAACGCAATTAACGTGCACGTGCAAACATTGCGCGCTCGACGCAGGTAAACGTGATTATTACGTCACCCAGCCGGTGAATAATGCGCCGTGCGACAAATCTCTGTTGCACTTTCATAAATAATAAGCGTATGAGTACACAAAGCTAGAGGGAAAAAGGGGGAGGTTAACGCCTGCTGCGAAAGTGATATCTTTAGCAGGATATATTTGGGGGATGTTCACATTTTCTTTAATTATTGGTAACTTAATAGGTGGTTTATTCCTTATGTTTAATGTCCTGTTTTAATTTGGAATCTTTAGGATTTAAAAAGTTGTAAGAGTTTTCGATTAAATGGAAATTTTTATAATTAAAATTAAAATTTAAAATTTTTACCAATTTAAAATCACCCCTGTGGCTTCCCCTCCACTAATATCTTTGGGAGCCGTGATTTGACGGCTGGTAACCGCATTTAACGCGAAAAAAATATATCACTTACCGAGATCTGCTTAGGCAGAGTGCCACACTCAGTAATGGGTAAAAGACGTGATGATATATTTATTTATTTATATAAAATTAAAATTTTGAAATAATGTTTCATTATTATATACATTGAAATCTTCAGCTTCTAAATTATATTTCAACACATATGTTTCATCCATAATAACAATAATATTTATTACTTCCTTGTACGAAGTAAAGGAAGTCTTGTAATCGCGAAAATTTTCGGTTCTCAGATTTCAACGGAAATAGGTATTTTGGCCCTCCCTGAATCCATTTTGACTAATTTCGTCATGCCGTCTGTACGTACGTACGTATGTATCTCGCATAACTCAAAAACGGTAAGCCGTAGAAAATTAAAACTTTATATTTAGGACTGTTATAACATCTAGTTGTGCACCTCCCTTTTTGGTCATTATACAATTACCGGAAGTCGTACTTTACTTGAAGCCTATAACAGATTTTCATGAAAAACTATATTCAAATATAATTTAAAACTTTCCAAATTTGGTATATAAAACTACTATATCAATGGAAATAACATAATAGATTTAGGTTAAAATAGACTAACCGGAAGTAAAACATTACATGAAACTGCTAACAGTTTTCCTTGAAAAAATTGGTATTATTTTAATTTTAGAAATAAATGCTGCAAATAAAAGTTTTAAAGAATTAAATTCTGCGGCTAGCACATTAAGAATTTTTAAATTAGCTTTTTGCATAAACGAGATATCTAATTTTAAATATTATATATTTTTTTATTTAAAAAAAAAATTAAGTTTGCTATGGATTAGAACAAAAAATAAAAGATTTAATGTCAAATACGTGCAATTAAAAAAATATCTATAGTTTAATACGCGTACAAGGAAGTCATGTGGTGTCCACATCAGATTTTTTGAAAAAGGTCAACGTCCATGTGGTTTATTTAAACCCAATTTGTCGCATGATTCTTTTAAAAATACGTTGTAGATAACATTTTTGTGTGGTTCGCGAACTTAATTGTCAACCATCGTAGTAATAAAAGTTGAGCAGCACAGGAACTCCTCTAAGTTATATCATTCTGTTTTAATAAATTCCCGGTTCCCTCAGCGGAAATGGAGGGCCATCGAAATTATTAGCTTCCGCAATAAATAATAAATTTGCAGCGCCTGCATTTCTACCATTTCACCATTCCACCGTTCTTGATGAAACTACGCCGCAAAAGCAAAAGGAATAAAAACGAAATGAACAAATCTCGGAAATCAATTTGTTGCTATAATTAAAACCGTTAAATATTCACAGGAATGCTTCCGCTACAAGACTAGCACACTATGATTATTTCCGACGGGAAATTGACAAATTTCATTTTAAACTTTGTAACAACAATTTCTACATACTTATAGAATATCTAGTAATAAATGGATATATTAAAATGTTTCTTTATAATTCCTTCCAAAAATTGATTTGCGAACAAAACAATAACGACTGTTTGTAAGTGAAGGTATTATGACAGCAATAAATCAAGAACATCTCTACAACGCAGGTGAAAAAAAACAGGGTGGAAAAGAAACAACACTATAGGGTGCTTTGTGAGTAGAAGCGAGACGGGAACCGAACGACGAGATGAAAGGAAACAAAAGAAGCAGCACAGGAGGAAGGAAGTTCTTTGGTGATATTTAAGAGTTCATTATTTCCCGAGATGAAGATGAAAAAATGAGCGCAACGTGCCGAACATGATAATGAATTAATTGGCTGCGCAATTAGCGCGATCCTGAGATGAGCAGGATTTAAGCAGGATGAACTCGAGGACTGTGAACTCTGCACTCGCCCTTCAACTGTCTTCTTACGCACCTACATCGGGAGCTTCTTTTTTTTGTAAATTAAAAAGTAAAACTAAGAAATTACAGATAATTAAAGAACAGAAAACGAAAGAAGCAATCATGTCTTCTGTTCAATTATAATGATTTGTAGCTTAGAAAATTTTTGAATTAAAATGGGATAAAAGTTTAGGATGAACATGAGAATATAGTATTTGATAATTTGTTGTCCGGTGAAGTATTTACAGGGGCATGCCGTGTGGCATGACGCCAGCGAGTATTTTTGTTTTTTGTTTTCTTGAAAACCGCCTGACAGCTCTAAACATAATTCTTTCCGACGCAAATCCTTACCAAGAACAAAAACGTAAAATATACTTGTCTGCAGTGAAGACAACTACGCTGAATTTGAATTTCCAATCATTTTAAAAACTATTTTGCATAGTTTTTTGTAATCACTCAACAATATTACCTATTATTTTATGTATTTATTTTGTTGAAACTTCGACAATGTATATACTTTTTTGTTCACGGCATACGCAGGCAACTTAACGTTCTTCTTGCGACGAAGTAAGAAAAATTAGTTTTTCCTGTTTAGTGAGCAGAAATGTAATTTATTTATTATTTATTTATTATATAAATTTATTATTTTTTTGCAAAACTTTAAATCTATAAATTATCATAAAATTTTAATTCAAATAAATAATTTATTACTTTTATTAGACTTTCTCTGCAATGATTTAAAATTCAAATAATTTTTTTTAAGCGTATCGTGCAAATTTTTTGTTGGAAAGCGCATTTTCCACTGTCATTTTCTATGCTTGAATTCAAATGGGAAAAATCATCGCTTTCTTCTCTAGTTCTACAATAGTATATTGTTATAGAAGTGATGAAAGATTTTCATTGAAAAGCATGTTTGTAACACAAGTTTTCAATAGCCTTGCAGCCTTTGTATTACGTACTATTTTTCATATAAAAATTTATCATTGTACACAACAAGAAATTATTTATTTTTTAGATTTTTTTATATTTTCTCAAATAATATATATGGTGATTGCGGATTCCATTGTCTCACTGTCATTTTTAGACTTATGATAACCGAAAACAATAATATCATTCTGTTGATAAATTAAATAGCCCTGTCAAAAAGTATAATTTACTTTTCTCAATTGATAGAAGAAAGTTATACTTTTTATCCATAAGAACAAAGTAAATTTGTCTTATCAAAAGTATGAGCCGTTGGCACTTGGTGAAACATTATGAATAAAAATAATGAACGAAGACACTTGATGTAGTTTCACAAAAATTATTTATTAACAATAAGTTGATCGATTTCGGCTTATTAGGCCATCTTCAGAACGTTCAGAACGCGTTCAGAACGCTTCAGTCAACGTTCTGAAGATGGCCAAATAAGCCGAAATCGATCAACTTATGTTAATAAATAATTTTAGTTAAACTACATCAAGTGTCTACGTTTATTATTCTTATAAATTTGTCTTCCTAGGGAAGGAAAGTAAAGCCAGATCCATGGCAACTGAAAAACAATTAGTAACTTCCTGGTGACAACTGTCAAATCAAAACTTCAAATATATTTCTGATCATTTTATTTTCTGGTAGTAAAATTATATGTATATGTCGTGAAAAAAATGTAATTCTTTCCTTGATATACAAATAATAATTATTATGGCCTGAATATCTTGAACGAGCAGAAATAAATGGATAGATTTTCCGATATTTATAGCTATGCAGGTAATAATAAATTCGTGAGTAACACGTAAAATTTATTTCTGATACAGTGAAGTAGAGCTCGAGTATTCGTGGTTCGTCCATTTAAATCAAACTGCAACATACATGCACAAAATGGCATCTGTTCAAAATGCACGAAATCTCTTGAAACGTCTCCATAAAGCAACGATATTACCAACATCTACAGAAATAAGTAACACGCCCATTCGCAAACATGCAAAACTAACTTAACCGTTGAGAGAGACAAACACATCTAGTGTACAGTATGTGAGAGTAGGATGGCTTAATCTCCCCGAAAGCTAGTGCATTCTCTGCACGTACACGGTTAATCATCCAACGGCGTTGCTGTAAACTCGCGCACCGTTAGTTATTTGGTCTGTGTCGTGTCCGGCTGATATGTTGCGTGGATTGGATTTATTTAGCTGGTTAATTGTGGCAATCGTGCTCTGCGAACTCACGTTCTCTACGCTAGAATTAAATGCATTCTAGTAAGAAATGACACCATGTTGTAATTCATGCAATTTCAAGTGGGTAGTTAACTCAGACTGTTGTTTCGCTAATCAGAATCACTCAGGTTACTGCAGCAGCTGCTCTTACTGCACGAGTTTTACTAGCATGATGTCGTTCTACTTTAGCTGCACTTAAACTAAATGTAGCGCGACTAGACTAATCTTTGCTCGGAAGGTCCTTTCTACTACCGACTATATTGATTCAATCTAGATCTTACAAACAGACCGGCACTTTATACATTCTCGTACTCACCCCCAAAAAATAAAAAATTAATATGCTTGGACCACACACCGGAAGTATAACACCTTTGGTATAGGTTTTCATAAATTAGTGAACCCAGGAAAACTCGCTTATTCTCTAATGCCTATGGCACATTGGTCGAAGAGCATCGATGGGCATCGATGAGCTCTTCGATGAAACAACAGAATGCACCCTTCATTGACAAACAATAAAAGCTTCTAAAGTTGAGAAAGAAAAACTAATTTTCAAAAATATGCTTACGTGAAATGAGACACAAAAGATACGAGTGAAATGAGATACGTTCCTTTCATCGATGAGCTCTTCGATGGAAATAGAGGAGCCTCTAATTTTCGTTCATGACGGGTGCGTTCTGTTGTTTCATCGAAGAGAAAATAAAAAAATAGGAGAGGACGCGCACATTCCGAAAGTAAATGCCTGTCACTTTCGTTCCTCACTTCCGTTCGCCTCACGGCGTCACAAATTTCGTAACGCATTTGTCAACTTACTCTCCATCTTCTCAACACGCGTAAAGAAGTTTTACTTCAAAAAATGTTGTAACTTATTGATTAAAAGGAATTAAACTATAGATATCTGTAATTACTAATCTCTAGGAGAACAAGTAGCGATAAAATACGAAAAGGAAAAATGAAGTTGATGTTAATTAAAATGATTAGTTACTTTCTTCGTTGATGGAACTGTTTAAAAATGTAATAAACTGTTCTATGGATATGAATAAAACGTACATATTAAAATATACGTGAATGAAAGATTAAAAAGCGATAAAATGTTATCATAAAATTGGAAAAAACTTTTACGATATATTAATGACAGTTTACTTTTTATGTTTTCACAAAATAAGTTTTTTTTTCGAGTAGTTCAATTCATATAAAAGAATGATAAAACTTGTATTAAGCTCTAAATAAAACTATAGTTTTTAGCAAAGAATTTATATTTTTTGTATATACTAAAACTTTATTACAGAATAAAATTACACTGGGAAAATCCGATAAATTGGAAACAAATTTGTGTTTATATAAAATTCCGGATAGTATAAAATAATCCAGAAATCTGATTAAACAAACGCATTGAAATGAAATGAATACTGAATGATACAAACTAGTGTAAATAAATTATAAAATCCCTAATAACATTATCTGTTTAAAATCAGACAAAATAAACAAAATTGGTGTTCGGTTCAATGGTTGTAATTTACGGTTTAGAATCAGGGTAGATATTTGTACAATAAAAACAGGGTTGTCGTATTTAATAATTCATATTACAATTAATATGTCATGTGTCACAAGTACATTTAATTATAAATAATTAATTACTTTAGTGCTATAAATCTCAAATGTACCATTCTTTATTCCATATCCACACTGGGATTAAATTCGAATGCTGTTTTGTTTCCGGAAGGCGTGGCTAAAATGACGTGTGAAATTTTATGAATATCATAAAATAAATTAAAAACTAGATTAATGTATCATTTAAATTAACCGAAAAATAATTAAAACTGTTGTAATTAATTGAGCGTAGCATGATGTGAGCTGCATGTAGTTATATACTCCAAGGATCTGTGATGTGTGTATGTTTACTCAGCGTTATTCATTTGTTATGTGGATCGTGTTGCAGTGCTATAAACATTCGTTAAAGATAAAACAAAGCACTACCTGACCTGCCTACAATTAAAAATAACATCAAGTTACTTTATATAATTGAAACTTGCAAAATGAATTCATTTGTGGCTTGTGGTGTATTCAGCAGCACGACAATTCAAATGAAATAATTACGTTTTAGTAAACGCCATTCAATTCATATTTGATATCTTTTTAATGTCTATTTTAGATTGTAGGGTTTGTAGAATTTATTAGATGGTTTCTATAAGATAATTAGGGTATGTTGGTAAAATTTAGGGTGAGATATTGTGAGGAAGATCAAGGAATAATTGAATGAATATTACGTGAACGAAAGATGAGACGAGCTTGTATGAAAGGAATTATTCATATGGAAGGTGTCATGTTAAGATAGAATCTGAGGAGGTAAAATTTAGACAAAAATCTACTATTCCGGTGTCTATACCGGGAGTTTTTCTTATCAGTAACCCTAGGGATATATCAATACCATAGTTACAGTTAAAAAGTTTGGCAGCAATACATTAGAGCGTTTATTTTAAAAGTAAACATAGGGATAATAATATTTTTTAAGCTCAACTTTGAAAGTCCATAACTCAAAAACTAAAAGAGATATTGAAATTCGGTTTAAACGAGTGTATTTCTCGTGCGCTACTTAACTTGTACAGGTATTTTGAAAATTTTGAAATTGTTTTACTGTATAGAACCATATAATAAAAATTTAGACTTTTTGAACTGGTTCAACCAGAAATTCACATCTGCATAATAATGAGATAATTTCGTACATTTTATTGGAACCACACTTCCTCAATATTTACTCAATATTACTCTCTCTTGTAACAACTCTAAATAATGTTCCCCATTTATATAAAAACGCCCCAATATTTGATCCCCTATTAACCCGGTCTGATTTTGAAAGAGAACAGTTTTATTACTTTGACAACTATAGATGACAGCAATGTTATTTTCCCTATGTTTACTTTTAAAATAAACTCTCTAATGCATTGCTGTCGAACTTTGTAATTGTAATGATGGTAATGGTATATCCCTATGTTTACTGATGAAAAAAACTCCCGGTATCTTAAAAACCAAACAAAATAGACAGATGCACTCAACGACATTGAAATTCTTAGCAAATTTGACCAGCTAAATCCGATAGTAAAATTCTCAAATGTGTAAGGCTTCTAGGAGTCGAGATTATAAAACTGATTTTAAAGAAAGTTTTGGCGAAAATAAAAAATGAAAAAACGAAACAATTAATACCGTTAAGCACACCTTTATATCTAGTTTAGGTTTTGAGGTCTTAAGAACTAAACAATGTGTTCATAATCATTATATTGAAATGATTATTAAAATAGTAAATTTACAATGCGCTGAAAAGTTCCCTCTCGTATTTATCCCTGCGATGTGATAACTCCATAATGGTCGAATAAAATGCAATAACAACTTTCTACAAATTCTCTGTCCCGCTACCGCTACCGCAACACAACATAGCGTTTATGTTGTTGGAGGCAAAGCAGGAACTCGTGTATAAATGTCATGCATGTATAAAACAAGTATATCTATTCTAAACACAGCAAATGAATATGCATTATATTATTCTCCGCGTTCGCCGCGTTTTCCTCCGGCAAACTTGACGACAACTGCGAAATTAAATGCGATAATTCCGACGTACGTATGGAAATATTAACCCTGCAATCCTATACCAGTACACTCACAATGAAATAAGACAAATTGTTATGCACTACAACGTGGCACCTGTCAGACTGTACTTAATAGTTTTAAATATGTTAATTTCCAGCAGAACTACACGTTCAAACAACACTGTTCTCATCTACATTGTGACATTCTACTCACACTAAAATGATCAAGTGCCTTTTGTTTCATTCATTACGAAATCATTTAAAGAATATTAGTTATACAACGTTTAATTGATACTTTACACAATAGAAACTTAATCCCAATTACAATAACTTATTGTGGAATTTAAACCACTTACTAACAATCGAGATTTGTACGCGCGAACTCTGTTTATAAAAATGAAATTTGGAATTACTTAACTACATTTTGAAACCAATATTATGAGATGTTTTTGTAAATTTGAAAAGGTTTATAAAGAGATATTATAAATCTTCTGATTGGGCCTGGGCCTACCGGACACACCGAGCCGCAGTTTTTACACTGCCGTACTGCCAGTTTTCGTAGTCAAATGCTACATTATTTTAGGCGTATAAGTGACTAGCTTATAGCGCCCGAGTGTGATAATAGCTATTTATGAAACTAGTAAGGCAATGAAGGTTATTACCTTACGTATGTGAAATTTGCAGAACGAGGCGTAGCCGAGTTATGTAAACACATAAGTAAGGTAATAACCTTAATTGCCTCACTAGTTTCATACAATATTTTTTCTACTTCCGTTCTAATAAATACGAAAGAGCGTTTTTGAAATGATGAAATTTGACATATTAATGACAGTTATAAATTCAAAAAATAAAAGAATAACACATCAGAATTCGTCTACCAACATATCTGTTGCTATGTTACCTCATTATTTCACTAGTTAAATAATGCAGTTCATTACCTAATTAAAATAAGTTAAATAAAACGTCTATTTCCTAACGGAAGTAGAAAAATACATGTAACTATATTTTATATTTTATGACAAATCACACATTGTCGACAGGCGGATTCGAACTGACGAACCTTGGTGTGCCTTAACCCGCTCGGCCACCGCGCCTGTGATATTATAAATAGTATATATATACATATTGAATGAAGTAAATGTTAAACGAATCTAAAATTAAGAATTGTACTTGTCTTCATTCATCTAAATTAATCCCGCAATTAACCTTTGGCAAACTTTCTTATCCTGACTCACCAATTTCGCATCAACCTCATCCATAGTTTCTTTCATACCAGTGAAGTCTTTCTTTCACGCAACAATCCTTTAGTCATATTTATATTACAAATGGTATAAGTGATTAATCAGTATATTGAGGAAACGGTTCGTAATGTCACCTGAAGAAACCAAACATCCTCTTCTAAGTAATCCCCCAAGAAGTCATGTGCAGAGATTACCCGCCTGAAGCTGTATTCACTCTCCGCTCGATCAGATCCCGATCGTTCACTTCACCATCACCAACAGCTCCACTAGGTTTGTTTACAAACCAGACACTGCTCTTTGAACACATTACCGGCTTGCCTGCGCCACATCAAAGCGGGCTGGTGGCGGTGACGGTGGTAGCTAATGGCGTCGGGGGAAGAGAGTCTTGATCACGATCGAAGAGGACAGTGACACTGGACGCAGTGGTGGATAATGCGTGTGATGTGTAAAATGCGTGGAAAGAGGAACTCAAACGGAATAAATAATTTTGGGGTGAGATTCGTACAAGCAATAATTTTTCTCATTGATTTTAAGTTAAATGCAAAATAGTTATTTGTAGCATTGAAAATAATTGACTTGGTGTAAATTTTAGACCAATTTCAGACTGTTTCCTCTATTATTCTTTCTCGTAGAAATATAGTAACAAAAATAATTTACATACACATGTATTTCGACCCACTGAATCCAATGGTATAGTACCTAAATGTATATTTCTTCTAGTTTTTGACATATTGTACAAAAACTAAATTTGAAGAATAATAGTATGTTATGCATCAAGGGAGGGAAACAAGCGATTATTCCCGCGTCTGAAGTTGGCAAACCGAGACGTAAGCGAGGGCTGAAGTCGAGGTTTGCCAACTTCACACAAGGGATAACCGCGCCCTCCCGTAAAGCATATTATACTTTTCGTAACACGTGCACAAAAATTACTGTCTTATCGGGACAAATGTCAAATATGGGTTGCGTAACTAGTTACCTAGGAAACGCCGCAAACAGCTAACAATCGTAGTCTCTAGGGAGAGAAACATACTACGAGTACCTAGGGAGAGAAACATCCTACCTATGGGAGAAAAGCAGTGTTTCTCTGTCTAAAATTAGGGAATAAGAACGTGTTTCTTGTGTATGTGTTACGAAAAAATAGCTACAAATTTGTTTATAAATCAATTGGAGCACAAGAAATGAGGAATTCAATGCTATTAAGCACATTTTTATATCTCGTTTTGGTTTTGGTAAAATATAGATTCGGAAAAGTATAAAATCCAATAAGGTGATTATTTGCAAATCTACCTTTCCAAAGCCTAACATACATATTAAGAACTGAGCAAAATATAGAAATGCGCTTAACGGCATTGAATTCCTCGTGTCCGAATTAACTTCTTTAAAGACGCGCAAAGTATTGTTTAGTTCTCTTATTTATGGGAAGAAAACTTTACTTTCTTACAGAGTAATGAAAAAGTACTTTTGCAAACTGTTATTTTCAGCAACTTCTACTTTCTATCGCCAAAAGGTGTTTGGAAGACCTACTTTTATAACTGATCATAGAAAAAATACATTGAATCTAAGTGGTTCAAATTCTACTACAAGCTACTGTAATTAAGATTAAATTCCTGTAGTAAATAAATAAATGAATAATTGAATGACATCCTACTAAGATAATCTAATCATAAATGTATCTAAATAATAATATTCGTTATTTGTAATGACTTAACAATTCCATGTACAAACATTAGCTTGTCGTGTTCAGGGTTACTCGTTGCTCCAGTTCCACAGGGGTTGGGGGTGGCAGTGACGTCACCGCCCGCTACAGACAACTGACGATAACACAGCGCTCCACATCAGAACAAACAAACAAACGGACATACATCCATTTCACCGTTGAGTGTACTACACAACATCTTGCTACCCTGTATGTGAGGGATGTATGTGTTTGTGTGGTTGACCCTTCGTTTTAATCTACTGGCTGTTTTGTCGTTTTTTCCTCGTTCCGAGTATTATAATTGGACTGACTCTTGTATTTGGGGCACCGACTATTTTGTTTTATTGTACACTGTTCATATTTACGCTTGGTTGCTATCATTTTGTTTCAGTTCGGTTTGAAAGGAGTTAATTCTCTCTAACATTACTCGCAACTGAATTACTTTAATTCAATTAATAACATATTAAATTATTGCAAGGAGTTTACATTGAACATTTATACCAGTGTTAGGTGATTAAAAAATATATGTATGTATTAAAAGATTCAAAGAATTTATTATAAGCTACGTATACATTCGTATACTAAAGTATCTAAGAAATTATATCAAAATTCTTATTGAGAAGTTTTTCATTTACTAATTCCTGAAATTGTGTTTTTATTTCTGTAACGTACAACTTTATACAAACTTCAATTTTAATTATATAAAAGTAAGGGAATCGCGAAAAGTTTGTGATTTTTGCCTTTAAGGAACATGGCTCAAAAATGTTTGAAAACCATTGATGTATACACTTGATTTATCCTGTAATTCTTTTCATATAAGCTCGTCTCTTCTTTCCCTCACGCAACAAACTTTCATAGCTAATATACCGATAGCCCAGAATTTATCGGTCAAATTTCGAATAGTTGTTGGGTAGAAACAGATTGTCAAAAATGATATAATTTTATCCAGACAGCGTGTCATTTTTGACACATAATACATAGCTTAAATTATATTCAAATGATTATTTCCTGAATTTAAATAAAAATAAACAAACTAATCATGAAAATTTTTAATATGAGCAATCGGTTGCTTATGATATAGTACAGGGATTTTATCAAAATGTTATCACTGTAAAATCGTCCTTTTAGTGCAAATGAAGCGTACTGAAATTATCAATCAATAATCAACTCATCCATGCAATCTCACCCTCAATTTCACCAACTCACATAATAAATAAATGTAGAAGCACTTTTAAAATTTGTATTTGAGTATGTAAAACCTAGCATTAACGTCTACATTTTCGATATACGTCGTCATTGAGATACACTTTTTCAAAGTTAAAATGCATAATTCGTCTTTACAAATCGTAGAACATTAAGGATCATTTTTGTAAGTTGTAAGTAAACTGAATAGATTCTCAGAAGAAAAAAACAAAACCCCTCGTTCCATTATCTCGCAGTTCCGTGTCATCTTGTCGTATTCAGAGTCGAGCTAAAAGCGCTATTAGAGAAAGGGTGCATTACTCGGATGATTGATTGATTGGTTGGTGGGCTGGTTGATAAGTTATAGCGACTCTATCTCCTCCTGAAGCCTCCCCTGTGTTCTATTCGCGTCATCCATCACAAACCGCAAGCGAAGCGTGCAATCGGTTAGTGCACTGCACGAACACAATCCGAATGTTCCAGTGCTTTCCAATCTGTTGCCGTATTACTGTAATTATATTCTCCGGACTACAAAGTGTCCGACTTTTGTTTTTGTTCTAATGGAACGTAGTAAATATGGAATTGTGTACAGATTTACTAGTATTAGAATATTGTACACAATCGTATTTTAGTGTTCTCTATTTTTTTTCCAGATTATGTCTGATAAAATACGATTTAGTTAAGTAACTACAAAATTACATACAAAACGATTTAATATATCAATTTTAGTGTGGTGATAATTTGAGGGTGACTAGTTAATTGTATTGAGTCGGACTGTAGATTTCAGAATTCGAGTTCTATTCAAGTATTAAATTTACCCCTGTGCATTGCTCTTTAGTAACATCTTTGGGGCATAAATATATCACTTAACAAGATCTGCTTTGGTACAGTACCACACCCAGTAATGGGTACAAAGCGTGACAGTATATTTATTTTATTTATAATTAGTAAATGATTGTTCCGAAAAGATTTCGAATAAAAATTGTAGAGAATTCAATTCTGCATCTTGTTTCAGTTTACTTATTTAATGATGTTCGAAAAGCCTACATCTTTATTGATGTATACCTCTAGAAGAAAGTACCTTTGTTCCTTCGGGTACTTTATAAGAAATTGCAGCTTCGAGACGAAGACATTCTTTCCTTAATATACAAAATAGTATGTTATTTATTGATGTTACGCTGTACAACAGGAACTTAATCCCAATTACAGTACAGGATCCACACTCACCGAGCCGCAGTATGATAGTTTATATAATTTTTAGCTTTTAGTTTATATAATTTTAGAGTGAGATTCGAACTCAGAATCTCCGAATTCGAATTCCGTATTGCTATCCACACCACCGTACTGACGGACATGTTATGCATCAAGGGAGGGAAACAAGCGATTATTCCCGCGTGTGAAGTTGGCAAACCGAGATGTAAGCGAGGGCCGAAGGCTTGAGCTGAAGTCGAGGTTTGTCAACTCCACACAAGGGATAATCGCGCCCTCCCGTGAAGCATATTATACTTTTCGTATCAAGTGCACAAAAATTACTATCTTATCGGGACAAATGTCAAATATGGGTTGCGTAACTAGTTACCTAGGAAACGCCGCAAACAGCTAATAATTATAATAATATCAAAAGTATGAGCCGTTGGCACTTGGTGAAACATTATGAATAGGAATAAAGAACGTAGACACTTGATGTAGTTTCACAAAATTATTTATTAACAAGTTGATCGATTTCGGCTTATTAGGCCATCTTCAGAACGTTGACTGATTAAAATACAAGTTAAACAGTTTATATATAGTACAGTGATTAACGGTAAAGTTCATTTACAAAGATCTTAATAGTATCTGAATGAAACAAATCCAACTGGTCATTGAGGACATTTAAACTGCTATGAATAGCTTTCTGAATTTCAAATGCTTCTAAGAAGTTCATTCTACGTCCTTTATTGGTAAAGTGTAAAATTTCCAAATTGTCTCTAGGGAGAGAAACATGCTACCTAAGGGAGAAAAGCAGCGTTTCTCTCTCTAAAATTAGGGAATAAGAACGTGTTTCTTGTGCATGTGTTACGAAAAAACTATTGTTATATAAGTTGTTTATGGTAAAGTTATATATTAATCAAGATCAAGAAAGCTTTAATCTTGCACATTAAGATGAAGACTGTAGACCTTGACGTCCAAGATTAATATATCATTGACAACTAAAAACAGTATTTAATAATTGGTATGATTGTCAATAGCCCCCACCGTTTGACAATCACCCTTGTACCCGTATCTGAAGTATCCGCGAACATCTCGAGCAATTCGTTGGTTCGTTCGTTCAGCCTCGTTCACTTCGCTCGTCCGATCAGCTGGTTATGATCTGTTTTGTCAGCTCTAACCCACATTCGGAATTTATGGATTGCTTTATTCGAGGCTCCGGGCGTATTATATTGTTTTTCACCGCACTACAGCACGGGCTTGTAGTTGTAGCTGTAGCGATTCTGGCTGGTCAGCGGACAATCAACGTCCGACTGAGTTATGGTGTTTCATAATACGCGAGTCAAGTTTCTTTTGTGTTGCCCTTTTATTCCAGGCATTAAAGAAATTATGATCGGATTTTTCGGATACTATAAAAGATTTTTTGGTGTTGGTTTTATTGAATTAGTTTTTTTTTATTGTGAGATATTGTAGTAAAAGATATATATTAGCACATGTCTGTTTTACCAGCTTTCTTCAAGCGAGATTTGAGGAAGGGTATTATTGGAAGAAGGATAATAATTCAGTTGAATTTATAAATCTGTAAGAATGAAATACTAGTGAAACAGCAGATGAGATAAGGTTATAGTGTTTATTGCCAATATCTTATTACTTTTTATATTGCAAACTATTCAAAATAAATTTGCTTTGCTAATTTTACTTCTATAGAAATAATGGCAATTTCATCTAATCTGTTTTGCCTCATTAATTCATATATCCGAGTCATAAAAATATATAAATGTTTCAAAGATTCCACATTTGATGTATTTTTATCATTTTATTTAAAAGCTCTTTCTTTAAATGTCGTTTAGTTTTTCAGGTATAGCACCGGAAAAGTACAAAATCTGAAGAAAATTACAGATTTAACTTTTCCAGAGGCGATATCTCAAAAATTATACAAGATATGAAAATGCGGCCAACGGCATTGAATTCCCCGTGTTCAAATTGACTTATAAGCAAATTTTCATGCAATTTTAAGCAATTTCATTTTTTTTATTATTTCCTAAGGTATACCCCTTTGGTTTTTTCATATTTTAATTCAATTTTACCAAAAATCCTTAATCGTAGGAATATTGTAATGAAAATTCACATACATATGTATTTTGACCCACTGAATCCAGTGGAAAAATTTTCAAGTGCATATGTCTTGCAGTTTTCGCGAAAATGTTAAAAAACCGCATTTGCGATTTTTTTGGCGAAAATTTGAAAAAAAATAAAAATGGCTGAAACTTTGCTCAAAAGTTAACTGAAGCACGGGAAATTCAATGGCGTTCAGCTCATGTTCATATGTCGTTTACTTTTTGAGATATAGCTTCGGAAAAGTATAAAATCTGAGTAAAAATAAGAATTTAACTTTTCCGGTGGCTATATCTCAAAAACTATACAAAATATGAAATTGCGCTCAACGGCATTGAATTCCCCGTGTTCAAATTGACTTATAAGCAAATTTTCATGCAATTTTAAGCAATTTAATATTTTTAATTATTTCCTAAGGGGTACTCCTTTGTTTTTTTCAGATTTTAATTCAATTTTCCCATAAATCCTTAATCGTAGGATTATTAAAACGAAAATTTACATACATATGTATTTTGACCCACTGAATCCAAATGCATATGTCTTCTCGTTTTTGAGAAAATGTAAAAAAACTGATTTTTGCGATTTTTTTGGCGAAAATTTGAAAAAATTAAAAATGGCTGAAAATCTGCTAAAAAGTTAACTGAAGCACGGGAAATTCATTGGCGTTGAGCTCATGTTCATATGTCGTTTAGTTTTTCAGGTATAGCACCGGAAAAGTACAAAATCTGAAGAAAATTACAGATTTAACTTAATAAATAAGACAAAATAAATTGCCGTCCATACACTTGGTGAAACTAGGTTTAATAAAATATAAACTAAACACTTGGCGAAGTCTCACAAAATTCTTTCTTTAAAATAATTTAGAAACGTTTAAGAGTAAAGTATATTTGAGGCCAAATAGTTAACGTGCTCACGCTTATATTTCCATTTAAAATAAATTGTATTTTCCGGGCGGAAAATGACAAATGACCCCTGAACCATTTAAAATATTGTTCATTATAGCAACAACAAAACAATTGCTAATTTGTGATGTTTGTGTACAAGTAAATAGAAACAACAACAGGCTTGCAGAAGGAACATCAAATCCTGTTCTCTGCTTTCGTGTATTTATTACCGGAGTAACGCGCACGCTGGAATTAATGATATAGAAGGAGATGCGAAGTTAATTAGCGAAGCTGCCAAGCCTGTTTTTGGAAATTACGAGGCGTAAATTTGTTTACGCGCGCTATTTTACCCCCACATTGTTGTTTATATTTGATATTAACGAGTACTAAAATCATTCTTTTATAGAAACGTTTCATTACCCGCTACAAATATCTTCACTGGTAGTTGGTAAAAGCAGCACAAATTCTAAATTTATGTTTTTGTTACTCTGCACAACAGGAACTTAATCCCAATTAAAAAATATAAATAAACACTTGGCTAAGTCTCACAAAATTCAGCCTCCAAGTCACCTTATGAGGGCATCGTTAGAGGCTATGGTTACTAACTGTGCTGGCCAGCCTTTGACGATGCCCTCAAGGTGACTTGGAGGCTGAATTTTGAGAGACTTAGACAAGTGTTTATTTCATATTTTTAATTAAACCTAGTTTCACCAAGTGTATGGACGACAATTAATTTTGTCTTTGTTGTTATTTAATCCCAATTATTTATCAATAGTTATCTGCTTGACGTAGGTCCTTTATGCCTCCTCCAACTTCTACTACTTATAACCAGCCTTTTCATTTTCACATAACTTCTTCCCAATTTTCACAGTGGCTTATAAAGGATTCCGAAACAGTCAGACAAAATTGCATTACCTGATATAAGTTGATGTCAACGCGAGTTGAATGCACGACCACTAGTCATCATCATCATCATCATAATTCCTACATTTTGGTACTTCTCCTTTAGCTCATCCAACAATTTAATTCTCCTCCTTCCTCTCTTGTATACTTTGTCTACTATTCCTTCTACTTTTACCTTCAATACACCATCATGTCTTAAGAAATGACCAACCCAGTTTTTTTTCTTCTCATTACCACATCCAGTAGTCTTCTCTTATCTGTTTCTCTTCGAAATACTTCTTCATTTCTTACCCGGTCTATAAAAATAAATAAATAAATATATCATCACTCCTTTTACCCATCACTGGGTGTGGCACTCTGTCTAAGCAGATCTCGGTAAGTGATATATTTTTTCGCGTGAAGTGCGGTTACCAGCCGTCAAATCACGGCCTCCAAAGATATTAGTGGTGGAGGAGCCACAGGGGTAGATTTTTTAAATTGGTGAAAATTGAAAAAAAATCTACCAATGTGGCTCCTCCACCACTAATATCTATCTACTGAGATTTCTTCATCCATCTCTAAGCACACATTTCATAAGCTTCTATTCTCTTTCTATCTCCTTGTTTTATATCCATACATAGAATTCCATAAGCCTTTTTCGTGTTTCTACATTAATCACACATTAAAATTCTTCGTGTGGGATACATATTTGAGAGACGTAGTTTGACGGCAATTCATGTGCATAAATATATCATTCATCAAGATCTGCTACGGTAGAGTGTCACATTTATAAAAGGCTTAATAATACATTTATTTATTTTTTATTTGTCTTTTTTTGTTAACAATTGTTACATTCCACTTTCATTTTTCCAGTTAGTCTTTATCATATTTTCTTAATATATAAACCTTTCTACTTGTTAGATTTAACCTCCTTCTATTACTAAACCTATCAATTCGTTATTTCCTACTTTTGTGATATTCATCTTCCTTTTGTTTATGTTCATATCAAAGTCAGTACGGTAATGTGAGTCCGGAACCTGTACTGTAATTTGAATTAAGTTCCTGTTGTACATAAATAAATATATTTTAAATCCTCCAGATGATTAGTAAACCCTCGGTTATATCTATTGGACTACGATTGCCTGTTATCTATTTATCTATATCAAAGAACATTTTGAGAAAAACGTCCTCTACGTAAGAGTTTTTATATTTAATACATCCAAATATACGAATACATCCAAAAAGTAGGTCTGTGCCTGAGCGTTTTGAATTAGAATGAAGTTTTTGGTGTGCATATTAAAGCAGAACATCCCTAATTTCAACAAGGTGTCAAGTAAACAAGTGTATTTCACATTTCACACCCTTTGAAACTATCATAGTTATTATTCTCCAAAAAACTGTAAACCGCAGTTGGAGTCACCCGCAAGCATCATTTATCAAGTGTGCTGATAATAAAATAACTGCAAGTCGACACCGCTGCTCCTAGGGGTGACGAGGGTGCCCAGGGAGGTGCAAGAGGGGGTAAGATTGATGATGTTTGACGGTTGCGCTGTGCACCACCGGAAGCCGCTTGCTCTACAGGCTTTTAGAGGCGCCTTCACCTAATTTCTCTTGCTGTGCGCCGCGACGACACTAGCGACACTACGACTGCATGCTGGCGATGCTGGCGATGCTGCCCGACAATTTATAGGAGTTTGTAACTAATATTTATATCATAAATCCGCTCGTTCAATTTATATTTTGATAGTTTGTACATCATAAACTAAACTTTCAGATATTGACTCTAAAGTTTGCAGGAAGTTTTGCAATAAGAATTGGAGGATTTAAAACAATGAAATATTTTATTTTCTACACATGCTCTCTCTCATCAAATATTATAGCATGAATATTTCAAGAAACTATTCTACATCTCTACAAGACAAATTTAGAAATTGTGCAGCACATGTTGGCTAATGATGTTCATAAGTGAGATATTTAAAAAAAAAATTGTTTAGTTATTCGAAACATCAAATGGCAGATTGGCGAATCAAAATAAATGGATAAAAATTAGACAAATGACAGGAATTATAATTATTTTATTTATAAATTAAAAAAAAATGTATGATACCAAATTGATGGAGGTGCCAAGTGAACATTGAATGTAACTAATAAATAATAGTTTCAAAGATTAATGCTACCCCATTTACTGGAATTTTACGTGATGGTTGTTTTTATATTTTTAGAAAAAATAAGGGTATCTATTATATAAGACAACGATAATATTTAAAAATGGGGTAGGTGGCTCAGTGGTATCGAGTCGGGCTGTGAATCTTGAGAACCCTGGTTCGATCCCCACAGCAGACAAACAATTTTCATCCATTTAAAATCTACCCCTGTGGCTCCTTTTCTATTAACATCTTTGGGGACCGTGATTTGTCGGCAGGTAACCGCACTTCACGCGAAAAACTATATCACTTACCGAGATTTGCTTAAGCAGAGTACCACACCCAGTGATGGGTAAAAGGCGTGATGATATATTTATTTATATTTATTTATATTTTTACAATTAAATAACAAATATGTATCATCACTCCTTCTACCCATTACTGTGTATGGTACTCTTACCGCAGCAGATCTTGGTACGTGATATATTTATGTGCATGAAATTCGGCTACTAGACGTTAATTAAAATATATTAGTGAAGGTGGCGTCACAGGAGATCTGCTACGGCAGAGTGCCACACCCGGTAATGGGTAAAAGGCGTGATGATGATATATTTAATTTATAAAAATGTATGACACCAAATTGGTGGAGGTGCCAAGAGAAGATAGAATGTAACTAATAAATAAAAGTTTTAAAGATTCATGCTTACCCCATTTACTGGAATTTAACGTGATGGTATTATACAGGGTGTTTTTATATTTTTGGAAAAAATAAGGGTATCTATTATATAAGACAACGATAATAGTTACAAAATCTTTTTTTCTACTACCATTAAAAAAGTAGGCGTTTTTAAACTTATTTTTATTATGAAAGTAGCAGATTTCTGCACTAGTGCAGAAAAGTAATTTAATATAAATAAACTCTATACAGTATACTTTCTATTAATATTTATGGAAGCAAATTTAATGTTGCAGCATTTGCTTCTTCTATAATGTCTATAGAATCTAATACGTGTTCGCCACTCGATTCAAACATTTTTTAAATTGAAAGCACGGTGAAATTTTTCCTCATTATCAACAAAATAATTGAGTTAGTTTGTCATTGTCAGTTGTCATGGTATCTTTCTAAAGTTTCTAAATTAATACAAAATTTCGGAGATGTTACAATTACTGAAATTTGTTTTATTATTTTTATCAAAATATGGTTTATGGTTGTAGAAAAAATGGTGTACGCAACTCGTACAGAAAGGGTTTTTTTTTAACTCGCGGTCTTGCAGCATTTGCTTCGCTCATGCAGCAACAGACCACTCATTCAAAAAAACCCATCTTTCTGCACTTGATACGTAAATAACTATTTTCGAAATTGATGGTTGAAGATTGCATGAACAATATATTGTATTGAAAGACGAGAGTAGTTTGTATGAATGGAATTATGAATATGAATAAAGGAATGGTTGTATGTTTGACAAAATTTTATTGTACAATGAATCTAATTAATAAATGATTAGTGAATGTATCTTATGCGAGAATAATGAGACATCGTGATGCTACTATGTATATATGGATTCTCGTATATTTTATTTAAAATCCAGAAGCACCTCCGTAAATTTGTACAATCTAGAAAGCTGGAATTAAAACATTCTCCATCCGTATATTCGTAGCAAAAATACGCTCCTCCTTTTTACTTTATCCAGACAAAAAACAAAAAGTAAATATTTGCTCTAGTATGTAGAACATGCAGTAGCTGTAGCTCGCTATCTCGTTAGTGTAAATCGGGCTTGTGCGAAGCAATGCTATAAATTACAGCTATTTACGGCACAACTTGTATTTTAAAACTTGTATAAAAATTCCTGCGAGTAAGTCATCTCCGCCACGCGAATAAATCTCCCGATGATGTATGTCTACAGTAAATCTTAAATTTAGGTCAGTTATTGATTTTTTCAAGTGTTACGATCGGGGAGAGATTTTCCGCTAGTTAAATTCTGATAACGACTGGAAGACTATAATTCATTGGGTTGGTAGTTATACTACAATGTTGCAACAATGCTGCTGCAAACAAATTGTAAATAAGTGAAAATGTGTTGTAATATAAATGGTATTCTTTATCTTTATGTTTTCTTCAAGTTTTCAACATTGCACGTGATTATAGCAGGGTTCGTAAATATCATGATATTTATAATAAATATGAAAATATCTGATATATAGGATATATATCAGATAAATATCACTTTTTGGATATTTATTTTTTAATTTTAGTTTTTGTACACATTTATTATCACAATAGGAAATACAAAATAAATTATTACTCCTAAATAAAAAATTAACATAGGTAATGAAAAAAAGTAAATATACATTGAATGGATACACAAATATTATATAGTACTAAGAATATTTAAATAATCCTATATTCCAGATAGGGGCAAATCATCATCTTCTGATGAACTTCCTGAACATACCGTTGCACTTGGCCAAATCCAATCTAAATTAGTTTTTTTTTTGTAGTTTCTTTTTGGTTTAAATATTTAAACATAAAAACTAATTTACCGGCTTTGTCGTTACCGAGACGATTACGTAATTGAGATTGGACAATGCCAAGTGGAGAAATATTGTTCCAGCCCTGCTGTGGCTGTTACAGCAGTGTGTAACTGTTCACATAGTTCAATAAATGTACTTTTATTTGGCCACTCTGACTCATTGATATGGATATTAAAGGATTTGTATTTCTAAAATGAGTACCAAATAAAAAGTAGAAAAACTGAAAAATTCGATAAATTTCACTTTTCCGGAGGCATATCTCAAAAACTAAACAAGATATGGAAATGCGCTCAACGGCGTTGAATTCCCCGTGCCAGAATTGACTTATAAGCAAATTTTCATACAATTTTATGCAATTTAATATTTTTAATTATTTCCTAAGGGGTACCCCTCTGGTTTTTTCAGATTTTAATTCAATTTTCCCATAAATCCTTAATCGTAGGATTATTAAAACGAAAATTTACATACATATGTATTTTGACCCACTGAATCCAGTGGTGCAATCTTCAAATGCATATGCCTTCTGGTTTTCAAGAAAATGTTAAAAAACAGCTTTTTGCGATTTTTTAGCGGAAAATTGAAAAAAAATAAAAATCGCTGAAACTATGTTTATAAGTTAACTGAAGCACGAGAAAATTAATGCCGTTGAGCGCGTTTTCATATCACATTTAGTTTTTGAGATATAGCCTCGGAAAAGTAGAAAAACTGAAAAATTCGAAAAATTTCACTTCTCCGGAGGCTATATCACAAAAACTATTTGATATTTTTATATAATGGATATATATCATTGCAAAAATATGACGATATATATCAAAATAAGTATCATGATATATATCGATCGATATATATCTTCGAACCCTGGATTATAGCAGTGTTAAGATCAGAAATTGTAGAACTGTTGCAACTAAACTTCTTACGTATTTATCAACAAAGACAACAATAATTGTCATCCATACACTTGGTGAAACTAGGTCTCCAAGTCACACAGCTTCTTCACGTGAACTTTGTTCTAGGTGAAGAAGTGAGTTATACCATACTGATGAGCTCTACTAAGAGCGAAACGCGTCTATGGTTACTAACTGTGCTGGCCAGCCTCTGACGATGCCCTCATAAGGTGACTTGGAGGCTGAATTTTGTGAAACTTAGCCAAGTGTTTAGTTTATATTTTTTATTCTTACGTATTATTTGGTGGCAGCGCCATACGTGGAAGAGTTCACTGGGCCAGTTGCCCATCAGGTCTTTTGCCCATTAGTGGGCGAGTAATTTTATTACCAGCCGTTAAATCACGTTCTCTAAAGAAGCCATAGAGGTAATATGTGATGAACATTGTTTGTCGGTTGTGGGAATCGAACCCGGGTTCTTAAATTCATTCGATATCGCTGAGCCATTGGTCTCATTAAAAATAAGAGCATTTTATAAGTATTTAACGTAAATACAAGACAAAAATTGAGATTCCGACAATTTTCACCAATTTAAATCTACCTGTGTGGCTCTCCCTCTACTAATATCTTTGGGGGCCGTAATTTGACGGCCGGCAACCACACTTTACGCGAAAAAATATATCACTTACCGAGATCTGTTTAGGCAGAGTGCCACACCCAGTAGTGGGTAAAAGGCGTGATGATATATTATTATTATTACCGTAGTTTAGTTGGTTAAAACATTGGACCAAAGTTCATAGATCCCAGGTTCAAATTCTGGCGGTATCTCAATTTTTATCTTTATAATTAAATTAGAAATTTATTTATTTATTGATGTTACGCTGTACAACAGGAACTTAATCCCAATTACAGTACAGGGTTCAGACTCACTGAGTCGAAGTGTGCTAGTTCATATAATTTTTAACTTGAGTGCAATTCGAACTCGGGCCGGTAAACCCGGATTCTTGTAATTGGAATTAATTTCTGTACCGACTAAATAAATGAATATCTTTATTCAAAAAGATCAGCAACTTTAGACTTAATTAAGCGCCTATTTAACCTTAAGTTAGTTAAATAACAAATAAATATATAAAATTCTAATAACGCTTTATTCTTTTTCAGGTAAGTGACAACATTCCTGCACCAAATTTCTCTCCCCTGACAAGTAAGTGTAAAATTACTTTTGATACGAGTACGATAGCGCTGCGCGGTGTTGTTGTGCTCCCTTTTTAACCCTTATCCTGCATCGATAAGGCGCACGTGTCCTGCCGCAAGCGTTTTTACTTACCGAGCCAACTTGCGTGATCTACTGATTGGCCGATAATACAGAACGCTGGAAACAATGGATCGGCGATTATCTCGCCATGATGTTGATTATTAATGTGTGTGCTAAATTGAAAATTAAATATTTATGTTGATCGCTCGCCCGATGGTTACTACTCGTATTTAAAGTAAAGAAATTGGTTGTTTTATATTAGGCAGGAACAGGAATAGTAATATTTATTTCACTTTATTTTAAAATTCAGCAAACACAAAAATAACTCGTCGGCTATTTCATATCCTGAAAGTACTGAAATATTCCGTCTTTTTGGGGTGCATACGATTAATACTTTCACAGAAACATTCAAACTGAATATATTATCTCAACTGAGGGAACTTTATCTTGCCTGCAATTCTACTCATTTGACAATTAATTTCGCGAACTCGTTGCAAATATATATATATAGTAGATTCAATTTAGTATTAACTAACTTCATTTTTACACCGAATTGTGTGAAGTTAAAATTAGATGATAGAAACTAACATTCCAATAACCGATCCGACTCTATCTCAGATGTGATCGGAAATCTTATAAAAAATTCGAACCAATATCTTATCCGAAATCAATTCAACATACGTTCTGAAATCCGATTTGATCCAACAATTGTAATGTAAATTATATATTCAAAATTAAAATAATCGTTATACAGGGTAATTCTGGGAAGACGAACCCCTCCTTAACTTTTTTATTATAAGAAATAGAAAAAATCAAGATAAATAAGATAATTGAGAATAGTTGAATAAAAATAAATTCTGACATTTCTCAATTATCTTATTTATCTCGATTTTTTCATATACATATATGACAAGTAATACATCGTTGAAAAGAGAAAAAATAGCGGTTTTGAAAATAAAAAGAAATGGTGGTTTTTATTTTAATAAAATAATTCTAGGTTTCCATTTGAAAAATCAAAGTTGATAGTCGTATCATGTAAACCTGACATTATAGAAAATTTCTATATGTGTCATAAAATAGTATATTTAATATACTAAAACTTCCATATGAAGAAAATTTGTATATTTCTTATAATAAAAAAGTTAAAGGGGGGTTCGTCTTCCCAGAATCACCTTGTAGATAAAAACTACATTACATTTCAAAGTTTTTATTTAGAAATTTGAATCTTGGTGCAAGTCGCATATTTTAGCCGAACTTCGAATCGGATGTTTTATTATAACTTTAGATCGGATTTTTTATCAGAACTTCGGATCGGATATTTTATTCGAACATTGCATCAAATCCGATCCGAAAGATTTGTAATCCGATTTCGTATAGGTTCGATTAGGTTCTATTTTGCCGCGCTAATCTGCTTCTAAATAGATATTTTTAAAATGTAACTTTCTTCTTAAATATGTAATATGACCAGTAATCAAACTTGAATATCTTGCAGTACAATCTATCACCGATATCACCCTCGTACAACCCTTCTTCTAAAATATAATCCACTTGAAAAAATCTTCTCAACTTCGCACTTTAACCCCGCTGTGACAGTCTCAACGTTAAGTCCGGTAGTTTATCATTTGTAGCCAGCACTCCTCTCTGTCCCGGCGCGCCGCTCTCCTCTTTACACTCTCCTCTCCAACAACCCTTAACGCTGGCTGATGATTTCACGCACGATGTTCCACGTGACAAATTAATTTCACATTTGTCATTTTGGTCTCTACATCAACATGATACTTACATTATGTTACCTGAGTGGAGAGAAGCAAAGGCCCGGTGGCAGAGCTGACCTGACATGTCACATTAGAGGGTGGAAAATTGCTATATCTACTTGTGATTTGATAAATTAGTCTTATGTTTCGTTAATTAATGTGTCGTCGTGTTTACAGGTATTTTAGAAATCTCTTACTGATTATATATTGTTAGAAAATAGTATTTTCTTGATACGTTGTTACTGGAGTAAGTGTGAATTAGATGATTTGAATATGTGGAATATACAGGGTGTTTCACAACTTAGAGCAAAAAATTAAAGGGTATATTCTGTACGACGTGCTGATCATGAAACAAAAAGATTTTTTTTTAAATCTCAAAACTATTTTCCATGTTTCCCAGTCCAACATTTTTTGTTGCCACTGCCACTAAGTGGATGATTATGTTAAAGTTATTAATTAAATAAAATTCTATTATAAATAACTGCTAATAATTGAATTGTGTAATTATTCTTTCGTAGTTGATACCTTCTTCATTGTTTGTGTTTAATAGAAAAGCGAATCCAGTGCAGTACTACAAAAAATGTTTTACATACACCCTGTGTATATATATATATATATATATATACTGTTAAAAAGTTCCGGGAGGGTGAAATACCTCGAGAAATACACATCGAATCAAGAAAAAAAAAAGTGTTTCATATTTTGCAAAAACCTATCTAAGCACACCAAACACAAATCCCAACTCCCACCCCCAGGGGGTGGGGCTGGGGGCAACTTTGAAACCTTAAATGCGAATCCACATTTTTATTGCAGATTTGTATTCTGCGAAAAAAAAATTAGATAATTTTATCTAAATCTTTTTTTCCAATTCGGCATAGATGGCGCTCTAATCGCAAAAATAAGTTTTGACATGATTCTGAAAGAAAAGTAAAAAACTATCTAATATCATAAGAAATAATTATTGAATCAAATAAAAAAAATCAACATAATCACAAGTAGCCACAAGCCTTTCACCGACTAAATGCTTGAAATAAATTTGCAAAACGATTTTATAAAATAAACGTTATTTTATTCCTTTATTGTTTTTTGGGGTGACTTTTTTTTACTTGTCTTCCCATTTCCCATTTAAGGTTTCAAAGTTGCCCCCCGCCCCTCCTCCTGGGGGTGGGATAGAGGTTTATGTTTGGTGTGCTTAGATAGGTTTTTGCAAAATATGAAACAGGTGTTTTTTGGTTTCTTGTGTCGATGTGTATTTCGCGAGATATTTCACCGTCCCGGACCTTTTTTAACACTCAGTATATATATATATATATTGACTCAACTGTTTAGAAGAAAATGAATGAATATGATTGAAGGTTTGTTTCGGGGCGACAGTTTCCGAAATAAGGAATAATCGAGCTTGTATGAAAGGAATTATGAATGTTGTGTGGTAGGATTAGAATGATAACGAAGATGATTATTTGATGAATCTGATGAATGTTTCAGAGATTCATACTACCCTGTTTAATGTGTTATAGCATGTATTTATGTATGTTTCTTAATAATATTTATTGAAATTTAAAATTTGTGAAATATATTTCCAACTAACTTTTCGACTTATACCATCTGCATAAATTTCAATAATGAAATATAGCCTGTGTAAAGCAACTAATCGATAGCTCATGTCAAACATATAAAATATATGTATGAGTGGGTCCGGTCCTGCGTAACGCTATCGGCGACGATCGTCGGTTATTTTCCTGCTCGTCGGTTTTTATGTCGCCGCCAACTAGATGTCTTCGAGTGTGTGTTTTATTACCGCGTCAATTTGAGTTTTATTAAAATTTCAGAGAATTTATTACAAGGATTAACAAAAAATATGGACTTCGATATGAGGTTGTCCGGGGAGAAGTTTTTATTATCCTTCCTGAGACGTTTTTATGTCCAGGCGGACTACCACTGACAATTAAGTTCGCGAACTCGCCGCTATTTACATTATTGACAAGATACTCCCTTCTCTTGGGATGCTACACATTTTCATCCACATTTATAATTCCTTTTATACAAGCTCACGGTTCAATTGTATTCCTCCATTAATTCCTAAGATGTCCACTCAATCTTTCCCTTCAAATTCACCAATCATTCCACATGTTCAAGCCATCTCAACTTATATAAACTTATGAGGAATTTAGTGTGCTTTAGCTTCAATCGTATTCCTCCATTAATTCCTAAGATGTCCACTCAATCTTTCCGTTCAAATTCACCAATCATTCCACATGTTCAAGTCATCTCAAGTGATACAAACTTATGTGGAATTTAGTGAGAATAAGGAAAAAATTAATTTTAGTCGCGTAAAAAGCTCCCTTTAGAGATTTTTGTTTTTTCTTGTTGTTCATATTGTTGTTGTAGAAACTTTTAACTTCCTCCAAGTAATTTGTATGCAAATTTACGCCTTTGAAATTTCAGAGTTGAAATTTTGGCATTTTTCTTTCATATCACAAACTGCGCTCATTAGTCAAGCTCACGAAGCAACGGAAAGGGAGAAGGACATCTTGCTCTCACTCTCACTTACACTCTCAACTGTTGGATCTCAATCTGTGGTGTTTTTGTCTCGTTTCTTCAACTGTTTCTTATTTGTCTTGATAATTTTTAATTTCTTTTTGCCGGTTTTTTAATTGCTTCGCGATTTGCACGCAAAAACAATCAAATATCATTTTGCTCTGCTAATTGTATTTTCATCGTTTATATTCTCAGAATCTTCTAAAAGACGCGGAATTTTTAACTTCTTAAAAACAAACAACAAAAAAATCAGTTTGTATATTCTCTCTCTCATAACAAACTGAATTATCTATTTACTTATTATTTACAATGGATGAATGTTTGTTGGGTGATGATGGATTTTAGTTGTGAGAAAAGAAAGAGTTCTTATGGAGGAAGTGTTAATGTGGTCGAAACGAGTATCGTGTGTCAGGGTGAGAATGTTGACGGGTTCGTGCTACCCTATTTAATGGGATATTGCGCGATGTTATGTATGTATGTATGTACTTGAATCCAGTTTCAACTTATAATACAATTGTGACAAAGTTGTTCAGATTATAATCTATTGTAATTGGGATTAAGTTCCTGTTCTGCAGAGTAACAAATAACTAAATCTTTAAAAATATATTGATTGGAAATGTATATAAATGGAGGTAAATTATTTCAGTGCATTTGAAATGTAGAAGTTTTCGTTTAACTATTCAAGTCTTTGTTGGATCATCTTCCAAAAACTTTATTTTTGTTTCTCGTTCTTGTTGATATTCTTTTGTTCGTGATGCAATAATAAAAGTGCTGTGAGAAGTTCCTTGTTTTCCATAATGGCGGCAGTAGCCTAATAGAATAGAAACGATCTGTTTACACTGCTGCTATAGTCAAAATGGCGGTGCCGCGAACGAACCTGACGCACCTGAAACTTCCAGCGATGTACGAGAACATCCCTAAGCTATTAACTTTGTTTATAACTAAACTCTTCCAGGGAAATTTCCAAATTAAAAAATAAAAGTAAATGAAGCCATCCAGGAAAATATGGTAATACTCCGGGTAGCCATGATCGTGACAGTAATTAATTAGTCGGTCGTGAAAAATTTTAAAAGCAAATGCTAGTAAAATGGTTTATTATGTGAATATAACTTTTAACTTGCTGCCACCATAGAATGTCCAAACGTGAACTTATATCTATAAAACCAGGACAGCTATGACGACTAATATATTAAAACATATTCAGAATATCTCACAAAAACTTTGTTACAAATAAATAAATAAATATATCATCAAGCCTTTTACCCATTACTGGGTGTGGCACTCTGCCTGAGCAGATCTCGGTAAGTGATATATTTCATCGCGTGAAGTGCGGTTACTAGTCGTCAAATCACGGCCCTCAAAGATGTTAGTGGAGGGGGAGCCACAGAAGTAGATTTTTAATTTGGTGAAAATTGTTTGTCGGCTGTGGGGATCGAACCAGGGATCTCAAGATCCACAGGCCGACTCGATACCACTGAGCCACCTACCTCATACTTTTTTACATGCGACTATTATAGAAAATGTTGAAATTAAAGTTGTGAAAACTTAAAATTGGGCCACCCTATGTAAAAGAAATTGATTAAATTTAGGGTTAGAAATTGTGTGGACTATCTAGTAATAAATGAATGATATGGATGATTTTTAATGCCTATGGCACACTGGTCGATGAGCGTCGATGAGCATCGATGAACTCCTCGATGAAACAACAGAACGCACCCGTCATCGACGAAAATTAGAGGCTCCTCTATTTCCATCGAAGAGCTCATCGATGAAACGAACGTGTCTCATTTCACTCGTATCTTTTGTGTCTCACTTCACGTTAGCATATTTTTTAAATGTAGTTTTTCTTTCTCAACTTTAGAAGCTTTCATTGTTTGTCAATGAAGAGTGCGTTCTGTTGTTTCATCGAGGAGTTCATCGATGCTCATCGACGCTCATCGACCAGTGTGCCATAGGCATAAATGAGGATGAAGCGAAATTAGAAATCCGGCAATTAAAACTTTGTTGTACGGTTGTAGAAAATAAACAATATTTATATCAGTGAAAAATGGAGTACAGAATGTCATTCTCAATAAATAACTTCGGCGCTGGAGGAAACAAGATGAATTAAACGATAAAAATATCCATTCTAAAAGTTGGTGTCAACTTTCCATCTTTCCATTATCTCCATAAAAACTTTTCTATTGATAATAATTAAATTGCCATTAACGTACACCGTACAGCTTGTTATGAATCAAATTACACTTTTAAAATCTTCATCAGCGCCGCTAATAAAAACAAGAAACACAGGATGATGCATCGTTCTCAGATGATATTAATTACTCGGCACCAACAAGTGTCACAATTTAGATTACATCGAGAAGTCCGCAGGCGTTTGTCGGCGATTCTTTCTTTTGTTTCGCGGCTTGCTTGCGGAGAGTGAAAGATGAGACGAGGATGAAGAAAGTGCGAGTGAAATGACGTGAGTGACGCGGGAATCGCGTTTGTTGAGGGGAGACGAAAATAGAATGTTTTTTGTAACACTCATGGGAATATTTTTATGTTTGAGCGGAGGATTAATTTAAAAAGCTAATTATTGTTTTGACATATTAATTATGCTTGTCATTTATTTATTTATCGTTCGTGGTTCGTTGGAGAGGGGCATGTGTTTGAAAAGCTGTACTCTATATTTCAATGACAGTTTCAATACATTCATAAAATAATAATGGGTTAGGTGGCTCAGTGGTATCGAATCGGCCTGTGGATCTTGAGAACCCTGGTTCGATCCCCACAGCCGACAAACAGTTTTCACCAATTTAAATCTACCCCTGTAGCTCCACCTCCACTAATATCTTTGGGGCCATGATTTGACCGCACTTTACGCGAAAAAATATATCACTTACCTAGATCTGCTTAAGCAGAGTGTAAAAGGCGTGATGATATATTTATTTATTAGTGTATAGGAGCGAATGGACGAATGTAATTTAAGGTTTGTTGCTTGATGGAGAATTTTTAGTGTGAGGAATGAATGAATTTGTATGGAGGGAGAGAGCAGCTTGTGTCAGAATGAGAGTGTTTTTTTATGAATCTGTGTATATTCTGTGAATATTTCAGAGGTTCGTCCTACCCAATTTATTAGGATATAGCGCCATGTTATGTATATATGTATGTAAAAATTATGTGTACAATACGTAATAAAAGTATCTTCTTTTTACTCATTTTTATCGTCTGGAAACAAATTTCAATTTCGTGGAAAAATTGTTTTACTAAATATAAATATATCATCACGCCTTTTACCCATTACTAGGTGTGGCACTCTGCCTAAGCAGGTCTCGGTAAGTGATATATTTTTTCGCGTGAAGTGCAGTTACCAGCCATCAAATCACGACCTTCAAAGATATTAGTGGAGGGGAACCCACAGGGGTAGATTTAAATTGGTGAAAATTGTTTGTCGCCTGTGGGGATCGAACCAGGGTTCTCAAGATCCGCAGGCCGACTCGATACCACTGAGCCATCTACCCCATTTGTTTTACTAGTTGTAGAAATATAACAATTAGAAAAAGAAAAGCATCTCTACTAGAAATTAAAGTTCATTTTAGATCGTAAATTGTTGTGTGTCCACAATAATAATATAATTGTATCAAAGAAGACGTGAAATGTTAGCTTGCATATTTCTGTTATTTCTTCCCTTTCCTGTATTTTATGGTTGGTATTTTCTAGTTCTTGCTATTTACATACTGCTACGGACGTAATTCATGTTAACTACTGAAATAAATTACATACAACTATCTACATAGTTTAGTGTTCAGTCGCTTAATTACATATATTTAAATGCATACAACTGCATAGCACAAACACTCACACATATATTTATCTTTTTTTTTATTTGCGCACTCTAGTTTTCCTTGTTAATTATTCCATAAAACAATAAAATAACGGATAAAGATAACACTATCTACTTCTTTAAATAAATATTTTATACGCTATTAAAATACTACTTGCTCTTGTTCAGCATAAGCAGGCGACATAAATAAATAAATAAATGCATATCGTTGCTGCGTTTGATAAGTGTTTCTGCATCACCGAACTTATTAGGGTAACAGAAAATAGGGAGAGCAGATGTGAATATGATCTCTTTATTTTAGCACTGTACAGGGCTGTTGTATTGTTATTTAAATTTTGAGTCTATAAACTAGTAAGAATGAATGAGTCGAAAACGTACAAAACATCACGTTATTGCCGCATTAAATGGGGTAGCATCAACCCTTGTATATTTCTACTCAGACATCCACATTTATAATTCTAATTATTTTTATTTCTATTTAAGTTTATTATTTCAAAAGAATTTAATGTAGCATAGTTATTTTCTTCTAACAAACATCCCTAATGCTTCAAATAATATTGCTATTTTTTTCTTTTATTTGAAACATCCAATAAATAGTTGTATATCAAGAATTGATAGTACCCATTTGTAGGTTGAGGCAGGAGATTGCAGCATAATAGAAAATAAAAAAAATAGATTTGTTATTATAATTACTGTTGCTCATGGTGTTATTCGTTTATTTTTTGAATTTATAACTGTCATTAATATGTCAAAATTTTATAATTTCAAAAACGCTCTTTCGTATTTATTAGAACGGAAGTAGAAAAAATATTGTATGAAACTAGTAAGGAAATAGGTTATTACCTTATTTATGTGTTTACATAACTCGGCTACGCCTCGTTCTGCAAATTTCACATGCGTAAGATAATAACCTTCATTTCCTTACTAGTTTCATAAATAGCTATTATACAGCCATTTTGAACGCTTGAAAAATAGTTTGAAAATTATTTTTGACAGGTTTTTCGCACGTTTACAAAAAGTAGTATCTTCCACATGATTAAGCCATAAATGTATTGTTTGCTATACCTGGAAAAAATGCAGAAATGCCTAATTTCATCATGATTATATAAAAAATAATTTAATATTGCGGCATCCATAGTCAAAATTCCTTTTGTACAAGCACGTTTACATATAATTTTTAAAAGATGAAGATTTATTAATTAGATTCATCCTGTAATTTCATACAAGCTCGTCTTTATGGCAGGGTTCGAAGATATATATCGATCGATATATATCATGATATTTATTTTGATATATATCGTCATATTTTTGCAATGATATATATCCATTATATAAAAATATCAAATAGTTTTTGTGATATAGCCTCCGGAAAAGTGAAATTTTTCGTATTTTTCAATTTTTCTACTTTTCCGAGGCTATATCTCAAAAACTAAATGTGATATGAAAACGCGCTCAACGGCATTAATTTTCTCGTGCTTCAGTTAACTTATAAACATAGTTTCAGCGATTTTTATTTTTTTTCAATTTTCCGCCAAAAAAATCGCAATAAGCGGTTTTTTAACATTTTCTCGAAAACCAGAAGTCATATGCATTTGAATATTGCACCACTGGATTCAGTGGGTCAAAATACATATGTATGTAAATTTTCGTTTTAATAATCCTATGATTAAGGATTTTTGGGAAAATTGAATTAAAATCTGAAAAAACCAAAGGGGTACCCCTTAGGAAATAATTAAAAATATTAAATTGCTTAAAATTATATGAAAATTTGCTTATATGTCAATTCGGACACGGGGAATTCAACGCCGTTGAGCGCATTTCCATATCTTGTTTAGTTTTTGAGATATAGCCTCCGGAAAAGTGAAATTTTTCGAATTTTTCAGTTTTTCTAAATGTGTACAAAAACTAAAATATCCAAAAAGTGATATTTATCTGATATATATCCTATATATCAGATATTTTGATATTTATTATAAATATCATGATATTTACGAACCCTGCTTTATGGTTCGTTCACGCAACAAACCTTCTATTATATCCATTTATTTCCCAAATTACTTACGCAATCTTTCACCAACAATTTCCTCAACCTACATATGTTGTACTTAAAATAAAAAGTTAAACTATATAATAAAGTAGTCATTACTGTACAGGTAATATTATTAAAGCAATAAAAGAACAATGTTGCATTTGAATGAATAAATAATAGATAATGTACTTAATTTCTTATCCGTTTGATGCACCATATGATAAAACTTCATTGTACGAGTATTGTGTATGTCGGAAGACTATTTGATATAAAATAATTATTTCTATCTGCGATTCTTCGGTGATAAAATTCCTTTTTTTTTCTTTATGTTGACAACGCTCATCGATCAGTTGGGTAGTATTCAGAAAATATAACATTAATATTATTACTATATGAAATAATACATGAAAGACATGTAATAGGAATGTATTTTCTATTGCCGTAATAAAAATCATCAATATATCAAGACTGAACAAAGATGGCGTGGCCGATAAAAAGCAAATATGTGACGAACAAAGAAAACATGACTTTTCGGAGATATTTGCTTTGTCGAATGTGATATAAATATTTATGTAACGTAAATATAAAATTGAAATTTGTAACATAAAAATGACATTACACCCGCGGATCTCATAAATATTTATACCTCAATTTGCCTGAGTTTAGTAATAATTTTATTTTTTGTTTATTGAGCAAAGTTTTCGGCAAAGTTTATCGCGAAAAATTGACGACAAAGCAAATATCAGAAAAATACATGTTATGTATACTTTTTTCATTATTTATAAATAAAAAATATAGTAGGAGCGGAAAAAATAATACAATATACATTTCTTCAAACAGTAATATATCCCACGAAAGTTGTGCCATAGGCGAATCACATGGAAAATACATTTTTCATTACCATTGCTTTAAACCAGTGGTCGGCAAAGTGCGGCTCCAGAGCCGCATGTGGCTCTTTGGCTCCTTAAGTGCGGCTCTGGCACAAATATCCACGGAAGGCGCAATAATATTTTCATTTAAAAAAAACTCGATAAGAAAATAATTAAAAACAACAACATACAACAACTACTCAAACTATCCAAGGAGATGCAAGCACATTGTTCACATTCATAAATATTATTTACTAAGTATGAAATTTAGTTTCATTTAGTGTACTACTTATTTAGTGTAATAAAAGTTTACTAAACAAGCAGATTTGGCTCCCAATTTTTTTTTAATTGTTGTAATGTTCATATTTGGCTCTTTGGCTAATAAGTTTGCCGACCATTGCTTTAAACCAAATAAACCAACTTACATGTCACTTATTTAGTTACTATTATAATCAAGTTTAAAATATGTATGTGAAAGTTATTCATTGTACATTTATTTGCATTTTTCCTTTGTAATTTTGTAGAATATGTATTTTTTTTTTAAATTAATTGTATCAGTACTAATGAAATAATAATAATAATAATAATATGGGGTAGATGGCTCAGTGGTATCGAGTCGGTCAGTGGATTTTGAGAACCCTGGTTCGATCCCTACAGCCGACAAACAATTTTCACCAATTTAAATCTACCCCTGTGGCTCCCTCTCCACTAATATCTTTGAGGGCCGTGATTTGACCGTACTTCACGTGAAAAAAATATATCACTTACCAAGATCTGCTTAGGCCAGCGGTTCCCAACCGGTGGGTCGCGACCCACGAGGGGGTCGCCTTAGCTTTTTTGGGGGGTCGTCTTGGCTTTTTTGAGGGGAAAAAAATATAATTACTAAGTCCTAAAATATATTTTGTCCAACCTTTTATTTTTTGTTTTATTGATCAAATATGCGAAAGGGGGGTCGCGAACATTTTTAAAAAACTAAAAAGGGTCACGATTAAAAAAAGGTTGGGAACCACTGGCTTAGGCAGAGTGCCACACCTAGTAATGAGTAAAAGGCGTGATGATATATATTTAGTAATGAAATAAATAAAATATAATTTTTTAATTTCTTTAAATGTAGAATTTAATTGTCTACAACATTTATTTGAAACAGTTTCTTGAAAAATAATCAGGGAAGCAATGGCAATGTAAAGTTTATTTCCCATGTTAACTTTTATAATTTGTACAGATCGGAATTATTCGTATATTATCGTAACTAGAACGAGACTGTCTAATCTTAACATTATATTTTGTATATTTATCAGTTTTTATTGATTTAAATGACTAGAAATTCTAACTAACAAGTTTTAGCATAGCTCACTAATTAATTTCGTTTGTTCGAGTTTTGCTGTACCAGTCTAGGTGCGGGCACTTGTAGTGAACGCAGTGTTTTTTAACTAGTGTTGTGGTTATTTTAGTGAATATTTAATGCGTAAATTAACTGAAATTGTGCGTTATTGTGCGTATTAGTGTGTGTAGAAAGAAGAAACGTTGCTAAATGAGTGATAATACAGTGGAATGACTGGAATTTGCTGATTCGTCGATGGACTACGTGGGACATATACAATAGCTGATTCCTGATAAAAGTAGGCGATATTATTATTTATTATTTCTATATTTCAGCTTCGATTTATTTCAAACTAATAATCAATTACATGATTGCTTACGAACAGCAGATATTTAGATTATTATATAACTGCAGGAGATATGTTTTACATTATCGAGTCGGTCTGTAGATTTGAGAACCCGGGTTCTATTCCTACAGCCGAGAAACAATTTTGACGTCTGGTAACTACATTTCAAGCGCATAAATATGTAATTTACCGAGATCTGCTGCAGCAGAGCGCCACACCCAATAATGGGTAAAAAGATTGACAATGTATTTATTTTTATTTTATTTCAAATAGAAGATAAAAATAGTTATTTGTGTATTAAGAGCGTAAAGTGATTCTTTGTTACTCGAACACGGTAATTGCAGCGCGAGCCGAAGGCTAGAGCTGCAATAGTGTAAGAGGAACAAAGACGCTATACGCTCGTGATGCACACATATTTTGTTTCTACGATTGAATCTTAAAATTATTAAAAAACGTATACGTACTGAAAATAAATTCGTTAAAAAAATTTTCAACTTTATGATGCCAAATGAGAGCGTAATTGTCAACTTTTCATAGCAATCATAGCAAAAGTACATAAAAACCAGGACAATTATGTGTCCCGAAAATGTTCATCGGGACACCGGGACATACGATTTAAAACAGGAATGAATCCCGGAAAACCAGGACGTATAGTCATTCTATATTAGATTATTTTTGTAAATAGAAACGGAAATATATTGAAACTAAAAATTATATTAACTGGTAATCTGATTTATGATTTTCGTAGTAAAGTTTTGCAATAAATAAAACTTTAAAAATAAATTATTAAGAATCTATCCAACAGTTCATCATTCGCCCGCAGCAATAACGTAGGCCCCTACCTCCTAAATCGAAATACGAAATCGAAATCGGGAACTAAAAGAGTCCGCACCCCTATAATTTCCCTTTACCCCCGGGTACCATTCACTACCACCCTACCGTATTCCAATTCACTTAGCATTATTTTACTTTGTAGTTGTGGCCGCGGCCACCTCAATCAAGATTTATACGACAGAAAGACACCACATAAGTAGATATATCTATAACTCTATGACAAGCTCATCCTGGAAACAGAAGCATTGTTGTTCAAGCCGCAAAATGGCGGACAAGTAATCACCGGTGCTGGTGCTACATTGGAGGGTGACTCATGGATTTGTTTTTTATGGGGTTCGAACTAATCTGTAGATGTTATTGGTATCGATTCACATTTGTCTGCGCGAAATTTAAACCGATTTGTTTGTATAAATAAAATAGTTATTTGTGCATTAAGAGCGTAAAGTGATTCTTTGTTACTCGAACACGGTAATTGTGTAAGAGATACGCTCGTGATACACATATATTTTTTTCTACGATTGCATCTTCAAATTATTTAAAAACGTAAGCGTACTGAAAATAAATTCGTTCTGTCAACTGTCAATATGACAAGTTTCTATTTTGTTTGTATCCCTGGTAACTATTGAAATAAGCGCGCATTTAACGTCTTTTTCGCGCGTTGCCATTGAAGATGCGCAAAAAAGTTATTCTTCGATTGGTCCACTTTACGGTGACAAATGAGAGCGTAATTGTCAACTTTTCATAGCAATCGTAGAAAAAGTATATTTATATCTCTAGAAGTCGAGACAAATTATAACGTTGATGTTACTAGATACAATCATATTTTTGTAAGAAAATCATTTCAATACATAAAGTAAAGATTGTCTGAATGAAGATATCACAAGTGCTATGCAGTACACATAATACAAAATGCCTATATATACTATGTATGTCTTTACTTAATTCATATAATTTCTAATGGAATTATTGCAAACTTCTTCTTACGGAAACGTAACTATAGATATGTTATTAGCAAAGTACAGTATTCATGTAAATAGGCCAAGAATACAGTCAATATTTGAATAAATGAATGTTCGAATTACACTCGAGCTAATAAAATTATATTAACTACCACATTGCTGCTCAGTGTGTCCGGACCCTGTACTGCAATTGAGGTTAAGTTTCTATTGTACATTGTAACATAAATAAATTTCTAAATAGTTAAAATCTAATAAGCTGCTTGCGTATGTGAAATGTTCGTTTCTAGATGTTTAAGATTTGTATGTTTAAGCAACGAACGAAACAAACCTTGCCAAGAATATGTTCAATATTTAAATAAACATTTGAAATTGAGTATAATTGTAGTTGAATTCGAATATAATATATTTGGTTTTGTAGGGCATGTGCTATACAGGCTTTGAATTTGTTTGTTAGATTACGAGCCTCGCCAATAATGCATTCTAATAGAAAATAATTGGTAAATAATATATTTTTTTCATTTGCCTGAATGTTATATTTTGCCAGTGACAGATATATCATATTCAAAATAACTTTACTAGCACATCATAAAAATATACAAATGTTTTCTATTTTTCAAATTATTTTTAACAAAATATTTCAAATAAAAATGCAAAGATCAAAATTTTATATCACTTTTATTTCAATTATAGAAAGGAATATATGGCTTTAGGATGCTTGAATAATTTTATTTATTTATTGGACGTTTCGATGGTTAAACCATCATCTTTAGCTTTTATGATCAAAAAATTATTTATTGGGTTGGAAAAATAATTTTGTATTAATAAAAGCCAGGGTTCGTAAATATCATGATATTTATAATAAATATCAAAATATCTGATATATATCCTATATATCAGATAAATATCACTTTTTGGATATTTATTTTTTAATTTTAGTTTTTGTACACATTTAGAAAAACTGAAAAATTCAAAAAATTTCACTTCTCCGGAGGCTATATCTCAAAAACTAAACAAGATATGGAAATGCGCTCAACGGCGTTGAATTCCCCGTGTCCGAATTGACTTATAAGCAAATTTTCATACAATTTTAAGCAACTTAATATTTTTAATTATTTCCTAAGGGGTACCCCTTTGGTTTTTTCAAATTTTAATTCAATTTTACCAAAAATCCTTAATCGTAGGATTATTAAAACGAAAATTTACATACATATGTATTTTGACCCACTGAATCCAGTGGTGCAATCTACAAATGCATATGACTTCTGGTTTACGAGAAAATGTTAAAAAACAGCTTTTTGCGATTTTTTTGACGGTAAATTGAAAAAAAAATAAAAATCGCTGAAACTATGTTTATAAGTTAACTGAAGCACGAGAAAATTAATGCCGTTGACCGCGTTTTCATATCACATTTAGTTTTCGAGATATAGTCTCGTAAAAGTAGAAAAACTGAAAAATTCGAAAAATTTCACTTTTCCGGAGGCTATATCTCAAAAACTAAACAAGATATGGAAATGCGCTCAACGGCGTTGAATTCCGCGTGTCCGAATTGACTTATAAGCAAATTTTCATACAATTTTAAGCAATTTAATATTTTTAATTATTTCCTTTGTTTTTTTCAGATTTTAATTCAATTTTACCAAAAATCCTTAATCGTAGGATTATTAAAACGAAAATTTACATACATATGTATTTTGACCCACTGAATCCAGTGGTGCAATCTACAAATGCATATGACTTCTGGTTTACGAGAAAATGTTAAAAAACCGCTTTTTGCGATTTTTTTGGCGGAAAATTGAAAAAAAATAAAAATCGCTGAAACTATGTTTATAAGTTAACTGAAGCACGAGAAAATTAATGCCGTTGAGCGCGTTTTCATATCACTTTTAGTTTTTGAGATATAGCCTCGGTAAAGTAGAAAAATTGAAAAATACGAAAAATTTCACTTTTCCGGAGGCTATATCACAAAAACTATTTGATATTTTTATATAATGGATATATATCATTGAAAAAATATGACGATATATATCAAAATAAATATCATGATATATATCGATCGATATATATCTTCGAACCCTGATAAAAGCTAATCTAACCTAACCTTTGAAACGTCCAATAAATAAATAAAATTATTCAAGCATCCTAAAGCCATATATTCCTTTCTATAATTGAAACACAGGATCAACACATTACATAAATACAAAACTTTTATTTCAAGTTTTTTTTTCTCAAACTGTTTATCTGCAAAGAAAATTTATATTTTTGATGACGTCGTCATCAAGTTCATCTGAAACGTAGTTAACAATTTTCGCCATCAACTTTCTGACACAAATCTTTCAATTCACCCTAAAATGATTAACTCTCTCAACCAAACATGACATTACAAATATCTGCAACATATTTATCATAATCAAGATGAACATTTCTTGCAGCTCATTACCAAGTCTTTGTTACTTATGCGGGTAGCTTCACTCACACCCTAAACAACCCCAAAACAGATCATATCTTCAAGAAGCAACTTATCACTAGATACAACCTCCCCTAACCGACTATACAACACTCAAACAATACCATATTCGTTAAGATACAAGATCATAATATCCTGAGTCTCATATTTCACCATAAAGAAAAAAAAACAGTCTCATTGGCAATGATCATTCACACTGTGCCACCCAGGGGTAGCAATAGACCCCTGGCTGGGGGATGAAGGCCCCAGGGTGCGCACAAATGCAACACAAATATTCTCGCGCGTACCTACATCGACTCTATCAATAATTCTAGTTCGAAGTCCGGTCGAGGGTGAATTCCTCCGGGGCTCCGGGCTATTTTGGAATTATGTGAAAATAATGACGGAGGTAGGGTGCTGTAATGGAATATAGGTTTCTGGGGATGGAGAAATGGAAACGACATAAACTACAGACAAATAGATGTTAGGAAAATTCATGATAATGCGTTCACAAGTATTCAATTAGTAATTATAATTATCAATTAGTGGCAAGTGTTTTAAAACTTAAAAGCTAAATTACAGTTAATTACACCCTAAAGGTCAGTTGTACCTCTAACAGTTAAACCTCAACATTGGTTTAAATAAATTAAAGCGTAGAAACAATAATAGTAAATAATGATTTAAATCTATTAAGTTGCCTTTTTAAATCAATGTAGAAACTAGAAAAAATATGCAATTGCAGATCTTAAATATGAATTTTACGGATAATTTTACATAGATATGAAAAAAAAACATATATACTACATAATGTTTTAAAACTGTTATGAAGTATTTTTTCATGTTCAAAATAACTTAGATAATCTAAGAGATATGCAATTGCAGATTCAAAAATGAATTCCTTGGAAAATTTTACGTAGACATGGAAAAAAATCTTATTTTATACGCGTAAAAACAATAATACTAAATAATGATTTAAAACTGTTAAGTAGTTAGTTTTCTCTGTCAAAATAACTCAAAAATCGAAAGAGATATGCAACTGCAGCTCCCAAAAATCGATTTTATGGAAAATTCTTCATAGAAATAGAAAATATGTTCGAGATTTCTAAGAAAAAAATTAAACATAATAAATAAATAATAATGGCAAGGGGCAAAAGAATCCAAGTTTCTACGCGCAGTACAAATAATATTAAATAATAAAATATTTTCCCTTTCAAAATAACTCAAAAACTAGAAGAGATATACAATTGCAGACCACAAAAAACGAATCTACGGAAAATTTTACAAAGATATAGAAAAAATTCCAAGCTTCTACATGCAATTCAAATAATAATAAATAATAAATATTAACCCTTTTAAAATAACTCAAAAAATAGAAGAGATATGCAATTGCAGAAAAATGTCAAATGACAAAAATTAAATTTGAGCGTTTGTCAATTGTTTTTTGTAAACATTTTAGAAATTAAGGCGAGTAATGGCAGTTAATCTAAAATAAAAAAAAATATATTGTGGCGATTGTCAATTTGTTTTCTAACAGTACTACTAGCTTAGCTACAATTATTTAAGTATTATTTTTAATAAATAAATATAAAGTTGGCGTGTTCAACGACCTGGTAAAATTAAACATTTTTATTTCCCACGTCAAAAATATGATTTGAATGAATTGTAATTCCAAGAAATTTATGAAAGTATATATCCTGTTTACATTTGTATTTCTCTTGGTATCAAAGCAAGTAGATTGCTTAAAAATACGACGAAATAAAACATTTGCATGTCAAGGATCCAGCGCAGGATTCAGGCATAGCCTACTGATTTTACACCGCGAGTTCGCAACGTCTCCGAGCGGGAAAAAATGAAAAACAGCAATAACGCAACATCACAATCTCATTTCATACTGAGGATTTCCCAGTGGGCTGTTTACTCCACCGATCAAACTGAGACTGAGACACACACTTTCAACTCACAACAATTTATATCCACGCATATTTTTACAAGATTAAACCCACTCTAAATCTAACGTACCTGTCTTCTTTTATTTATTTATTTACTTTGTTTTTTAGCTTGAATTGTGCACAAACTTACACTACTTATTAGATTTACTTTCTCTATTTAAAGCACGAACCCTTAAGACATTCATTCCACATTTATTCATCAGATTCATCGTACAATTCAAACATCCTAATTCTGGCATGTAATTCATATTTATAATTCTTTTATTTATGACTCTGTCTGAAAATGAAATTTTCATCCCTCATTTGACAGAAGAATATTATACATTTTATCCCTAGGTTTGATTTGACATTAGTGGCATGCAAGTAACATATATCAATAGATTAATAAATTTTTTTTAACAACAAAGACAAAATTAATTGTCATTCATGCACTTGGTGAGACTAGGTATAATAAAAAAATATTAAATAAAACTCTAGGCAAAGTCTCACAAAATTCAGCCTCCGAGTCACCTTATGAGGGCATCGTCGGAGGCCGGCCAGCACAGTTAGTAACCATGGACGCGTTTCGCTCTTGTTAGAGCTCATCAGCATGGTATAACTCACTTCTTCACCTAGAACAAAGTTCATGTGAAGAAGCTGGTGACGAAGAACTGTGCCAGCAGAGAATAAGATCTCTAACAAACGGTAAGATGACATGAGAAGTTCTGTCGAACCATTAATGCCATCTACCGAAAAAAATGAAAAGCTACGCAATAGCAATTTAAATAACAACAAAGACAAAATTAATTGTCATTCATGAATGACAATTAATTTTGTCTTTGTTGTTCTTTTTGTTTCATGATCAGCACGTCGTACAGAATATACCCTTTAATCTTTTGCTCTAAGTTGTGAAACATCCTGTATACATTCATAATCTTTTCATATAAGCTTGTCTAATTTTTCATTTACTCAACAAACCTTCAATCATATCCATCCATTTATTCCTAGAGCATTCATCTACAATTCAGTTATGATATATTAAATTAGATGAATGAATAAGGTGTATAAGAGGGAATGGACGGATGAGATTAAAGGTTTGTTGTGTGACGAATGAATGAGGTTGAAGCAAGTATGATGTGTCAGAATAAGAATATTGGGTTCGTGTTACCTCATTTGATATAACGTAATGTTACCACCTGTGGTTGCAATTTGCCACCATTGTTTGGAAATATATAATTGATTGAACTTGTTCCAAAATATGCTATGCATTTCTATCTCCAAATTATCATAGTAAACCATGAATTATTATCACAAAACATCATATCACATCTCGCAACGAAACTTTGACTGATAAAACAAAAATCTATCAATTAATAAATAGCAATCAACACTCTTCAGTAGATGTGCAGGTAACAAACAGCGGTGTAATTGCAACTAATGAATAAAAAGCAAGCGGTGCGGATATGCACATAAAAAGAAAAGCACTCAGTGAAATTGAAAATTTTCCATTACCTACTCCAATTTACACTGCAAAAACAGTAATTTCAATTACAATTCAGTGCCGCGATGTGCGCTGAACAACGTGTTTTAAAAGTGTAACAAATTCACAACATGAGCCTGGACCAGTCATCATCGTCAATTCAATTATGTTTTGATTTTTGGTTAGTTGTTTCTTTTATTACCTTGGTTCGTACAATTGCTCGGCATTACTGCCAATGAAAAGCGTTAACAACTGTCATCAAATGTTACATTACTTTACAACGTAATGATTCAAATCAAAGTGGCTTCTTGATGGATATGCTTCAACATTTGTTGCGATCTTGCAGGAAAGAAATTATAAGTAAAGTGCCTTCGTAGATTTTTAATTAGTAATTACGATTAACAATTTTAATTATCAAGTAACGAATATGAATGTAGTTTAATGTACAAGTCTATATATATATATATATATATATAAATAACAACAAAGACAAAATTAATTGTCACCCATACACTTGGTGAAACTAGGTTTAATAAAAAGTATTAAATAAACACTTGTCCAACTCTCAGCTGGCACAGTTCTTCGTCACACAGCTTCTTCACGTGAACTTTGTTCTAGGTGAAGGAGTGTGTTATACCATACTGATGAGTAAAGCTCGGATTTTTAGGCAATTGCCTAGATTCAAATTTTAATAAACTTCAGGCAATTTCGTTTTTCTATACATAGGTAATATGTGTACGTGTAATGGAAGGTTTTTTTTTCGTGCCTTAGAGCCTATTTTTTCTATATTTTGGTTATTGTGCCTATTTTACCTTATACAGCCTATTTTGCCTATTTTTTTGCCTATTCTAACTTTTATTGAGCAGACAAGGTTTATCATCTACTTCGTTGACTAATTCAGCACTCGACAAAGTTTTTGTGTGTGAATTTAAAATACCGAAAGAAAAAACGTTTTTTAATCAAAATTTTACGTGGCAATTCAATTGTGTCTTTGCCATTAATCAATGCTGAGGTAACTTTAGACGATATGCGTTAATTTTTGTTTAAAATGATATCTAACGAAGAGTCGATACGAGTATCAATATTAGAAAAAGGATTCGTTTATTTTTTTTAAACAAATTATTTACATTCAGGATGCCTAAAATCCCGCCTATTTTAGAATAATTACCGGCCTATATGCCTGCTTATTTGGGTGTTTTTAAGAGCCTAAATATCCGGGCTTTATTGATGAGCTCTAATAAGAGCGTAAACGCGTCTATGGTTACTAACTGTGCTGGCCAGCCTCTGACGATGTCCTCATAAGGTGACTTGGAGGCTGAATTTTGTGAGACTTAGCCAAGTGTTTATTTTATATTTATATATATATATATATATATATATATATATATATATATATATATATACATATATTAAAATGGGAATGTTTAAGGTGTAGCAGCAAGCAGTAACATTCGTTTAATGATTAAAATGAAGAAAATATAATTAAAGTGAAATATAAATTTCATAAGTTGTGTAGTTTTGAGAGTACGTATAGGTTTGAGTATGTATGAAAGTAGAAAGCAGAAGTTGTCTGAGTTTGTTTGCATTAGATTATTGGTGCGGTGGCGGTGGCGGCGACGACGATAGCGGTGGCAGCCGCAACTAAAAGGTTGCCAAGTGGAAAATTGTCTCGGATGAGAATATTGCAAGAACTTCATTTACGATTATTACTTTGTTTGTTGAGACCGCAAAATGAAAATAGCGCTGAATATTCAAATGGAAATTGCTGCACTAACTTGCAGCTTAATATTATTTTATTTCTACACATAAACTTATATAATATCCGAACTGCAAACTATTTCTAACGAATTCAACTTATTCTTAACTATTAAATGGATTGTTTTCTTTCAAACTTTACCGGTAATTGTATGAAAAACAACCATAATTTATTATTAATTGATAAATATTTTTTTACAAATTTATTTCCTACTCTGTGCAAAAAGACCTTCCCAATCCCATTTTATTTATTTATGTTACGCTGTATAATACAAACTTAATTCCAATTACAGTACAGGATCCGGACTCACCGAGTCATAACGTGGTAGTTCATATTCCGGATTCAAATTCCGTAACGCTATCCACACCACCGTTTTATTTCCAGTCATTTTGATATTGATAGTAATTTAAATTCGAGTAATGTTTAGTAATATTTAATTATTCATGACTTTTAAATTTTAATTGTAATATCCTTGTTATGTAATTTAATATTATTTAAATTATCATACCCGGATATATAATTATTATTTTTTTATTTATGTTTACGTTAATGCATTATTTATAATTCATTTGCCTTAATTCATTACTGCTAAAATTAATTCTAAAAGTTATCAAAAGTTTATAAATGTTCTACACAGTTATGAAACTGGAACAAACGTATAATATGTAAAACACCTTGTATAATTGAGACAACAAATAATAATGTAAAACTTTTACATTTTAAAGTTGTAATATTAATCCTCAAAATGAAACTCGGTGAAAAATATTTGAATTTAATTTCTCTCCTCAGAAAAGGTATGTTTAAATACTGCATAACTATTTCAAAATAGAATTTAAAAATGCGATTACACTAAATATTAATATAAACGTCTGTGCTGACAGCTTTTAGCGACAGCAGGAAAACTAACGTTTGTATCAAAGAGCATATTAAATTACACTTGCAGCAAACGTATGTATAACTGCATTTGCCTTTTATCATACAACGTTGCTCATGTCACATCGCTCTACTTCTACTTCTACTAACATCAAAACTAAAGCAACTGAAACACGAAACAAATGCAAAAAGTTATTTTTTTTTCTTCAAGGGTTACATACGTAGTTTTCTAAACAGATGCACAGTTCTTTTATATTCTTTACAATTAAAATTTATTAAAAGTAATAATAAATAAATCTTTCTTAAATATAATGGTGAGTTAGATCCTACTTTACAGGCGCGGTGGCCGAGCGTGTTAAGGCACATCTCTTAACGTACTGTGACGTCACCCGAACCAAGGTTCGTCAGTTCGAATCCGCCTGACGACAATGTGTGATTTGTCGTAAAATATAAAATACAGTTACATGTATTTATCACACTCGGGCGCTATAAGCTAGTCACTTATACGCCTTAAATAATGTAGCATTTGACTTCGAAGACCGGCAGTACGACAGTGTAAAAACTGCGGCTCGGTGTGTCCGGTAGGCCCAGGCCCGATTTGGGCTGTAGTGCCATCAGAAGAAGAAGAAGATCCTACTTTGATGTATGGTACTGAATATTGAGTGTGGATAAGAAACAGCGTATAACTGCTGTGGAAATGACATAGTTGTGGGATGTTTAGAAATATATAAATAAATAAATATATCATCACGCCTTTTACCCATTACTAGGTGTGGCACTCTGCCTAAGCAGATTTCGGTAAGTGATATATTTTTTCGCGTGAAGTGCAGTTACCAGCTGTCAAATCACGGCTCCCAAAGATGTTAGTGGAGTGGGAGCCACAGGGGTAGATTTAAATTGGTGAAAATTGTTTGTCAGCTGTGGGGATCGAACCAGTGTTCTCAAGAAATATACTAGAAGAAATCATACCCTACATGTATCCGTCAGTACGGTGGTGTGGATAGCGATATGGAATTTGAATCCGGAGATCCCGAGTTCGAATCTCACTCAAGCTAAAAATTATATGAACTACCACACTACGGCTCGGTGAGTGCGGACTCTGTACTGTAATTGGGATTAAGTTCCTGTTGTACAGTGTAACATAAATAAATAAATAAATAAATATGTATTAGTGTATGATGTGGGAAGTTGAGAACAATGATGATAGAAGGATGGGTATAAGTCAGTTGCAAGCATGTCGAATAAACAGTGAAACAGGTGTATGTCGTTGAGCTTACGTGGATGATCAAGGAATAAATGGATGGATATGATTGAAGGTTTGATGCGTGATCGAAATATGAGACGAGCTTGTATGAAAGGAGTTATGAATTTGAATGAATGTTTCAAGGGTTCGTGCTACCCCATTTGATTGGATGCGAGAAAGATACATTTCCTGCGACAACATATGTTTTTTTATTTATGTATGTTACGCTGTACAACTGGAATTTAATCCCAATTACAGTACAGAATCCAGACTCATCGAGCTGTAGTGTTGTAGTTTATATAATTTTTAACTTGAGTGCAATTCAAACTCGGGATCTCCGGATTCGAATTCCGTATCGCTATCCACACCACCGTACTGACGAACAATGTTATAGGTTCTTATAGTGATTGTATATAGCCATTCTAGTAATACTGTCCGATATTAACTAAATAACAAAGCCACGTTCACACCAAACAATCCCCTCATCACAACCAACAACCCATTTTAACCCATACAACTAAAAGAGAAAAAGTCCAGTCCGTCAATAAGAGGCGACAAATGATTCATGTAAACCGCAGATAAAGGCCGTGTGCAAACAAACACAGGGTGACATCACCAGTACGCACCGGGATTGGTCAAACGGAACGTAATCGACCAATAGCGATGTCGTGTCTTCGTGTGTTTTCGAACGTCGATTCCCTGGAGCGGTTGTCGCTTTACTGGACTCCGGACTCGCACGCATCAATGCGTGAGGGTGTATGTAAACGTGACTTCTCTCACCCTCTCAGGGAATGGATGCTCTAGGCAGAAACTGGATTCGAACCTTTTCCATATTATTTGCGGTACAAATATTACATTAACAAGGATCGATCTTTTAATATCCTATTGAATTTATCTGTTTAATAAACAAACATAGTACACATTTTACCCATTATTGGGTGTGGCACTTCTCCAAGTAAAATATGGCCTCCTTAAAGATGCCACAGGGGTAATTTTAATGTGGTGAAAATTGTTACTATTAAACCACCTACCCTATAATAATAATAATAATAATAATACTGTGAACTAAAACCGTCAGTACGGTGGTGTGGATAGCAATACGGAATTCGAATCCGGAGATCCCGAGTTCGAATCTCACTCAAGCTATAAATTATATGAACTACCACACTGCGGCTCGGTGAGTGCGGACCCTGTACTGTAATTGGGATTAAGTTCCTGTTCAGTATCTTCTTGTAGTTTTATTTTCTTTAATTAGAAGAGCTTTACTTACAGCCCTTGCTACAAGCCGTTTAAAGTGTAATATAATTGAAACGTCTCTATTAAAATGTGCACAGGTCGCGTACAACGGATATTGAAGGCAGCTCATAAACTAAACATTACAAGGGGATTAAATTAGACTATTAGAAAGATTCATTCACAAACACTGAATACAAACAAGGCTGCATTCACTACAAGAAGAGATGCATCCTTACATTTCATATATCTTCTTCTTCTGATGGCACTACAGCCCAAATCGGGCCTGGGTCTACCGGAAACACCGAGCCGCAGTTTTTACGCTGCCGTACTGCCGGTCTTTGTAGTGAAATGGTACATTATTTAAGACGTATAAGTGACTAGCTTATAGCGCCCGAGTGTGATAAATACATGTAGCTGTATTTTATATTTTACGACAAATCACACATTGTCGACAGGCGGATTCGAACTGACGAACCTTGGTTCGGGTGACGTCACAGTACGTTAAGAGATGTGCCTTAACACGCTCGGCCACCACGCCTGTACATTTCAAATATGGCGAAATTAATTATTTTGAATTTATTTAATTATTGAATTACATCATTTTAAACATGTCCAGATTTCAGAATATGTATTGATTAGATTTATCTTACAATTAATTTTCACCTGGCCAGAGACCTGAACCGTAACGAAACTTTTACCGAAAACCGCACCGATATATACCTTTTTTATTAACCGTATTCAAAAAATATAACCCGAAACCAAAACGTCAAACTTATAACTAAAACCGAAATTTTACAAATATAAAAACCGTACAAGGTTCGGACTAATTATCGTAATAACATCACCGGATTCCTAATATAATCCAGACACAAAATAAAAAATAAAAAATGGGGTAGGTGTCTCAGTGGAATCGAGTCGGCCTCTGGATCTTGAGAACCCTGGTTCGATCTCCACAACCGGCAAACATTTTTCACCAATTTAAATCTATCCCTGTGGCTCTCCCTCCACTAATATCTTTGGGGGGCGTGATTTGACGGCTGGTAATCGTACTTCACGCGAAAAAATATATCATTTACCGAGATCTGCTACGGCAGAGTGCCACACCCGGTAATGGGTAAAAGGCGTGATGGTATATTTATTTATATTACAAAATAAAAATAAGTTTAAATTTCGACAATTGGCGCCTCCACCAAAATTCTTGTTTTTATCAACTGCTATTAACAAGACATTCGACCCTATTTCAATTTCTCGCTCATTGCTTGACATCAAAGTCAGTGTCACCCTCTACCTGGTAGCATCATCACCACTATCTCCATAGCGATGCGTCACCCAGGGTGTTTTTTTTTCTTTGCTATCTTTCCCCAACAGACAACAAGCAGCCTCTGTTTATCGCCACAGGTCATGTCACTCCACAATCTCATATAAATCAATTATGCAGGGCTGTGCCTTGTGTGTGACCGTCGCGTGACGCCGGAGGGTGCAAAGGGTGCCAGAGGGTGCAGGGTGTGATCAGGACATGTCACAAGAAGGGACAAGATAAGTGGTTGGCCTCGAATGCTCGTGTGGGTTTTTAATCGGTTGTGATAAGGTTTTTTGGGTGGTTTTTACCGAGGGATGTAAGTGATAATTTATGGTTTTTGGTTGACTGTAAGACATTAATTTTGTGCTAGATTAGCGGAATTAATTGTAGACAGTTTTAAAAAATATCTTAAAATCTAAACAAAATGTAAAGATGCTTTCAACGACATTGAATTCCTCGTATTTGAATTAACTTAAATATAAACAAATTTTGTATAAAATTTGGAGCGATTTAATTTTTTGGAAAATCTCAAGATCTCTGGATTTCTTTCGATTTTCTCTTAAGAATATCGTAACAAAAATTACATACATATGTATTTTGCCCTAAAAAATCTAGTAGTAAAATCGACAAATGTCTCTAAGGTTTTTTTTTAAATTTTAGATCAATTTCAAATTGATTCAGAAACGAGCAATAACATGTATAACCTAGGATATCGCACTTCATGCAAAGATTTCTTGATCAAAGAGAAAATTATGTCGCTGCCATCTTTATATTTATTCAATGTTATTTTACTGATACGGCACAAGCAACACCAAATACAGAAACATGAAGACAATCATGAATACAATACTAGACGAAAGGATAACTTTGTAATGCCTAAATATAAATTACCGCTAACCCTAAAAAATCCCTTTGTAATAGGAATAAGATTATACAATTTTTTACCATCAGAAATAAAAGATGTTATCTCGTTTAATAATTTCAAGAGACGATTAAAAAATCTATTTATTAATAAATGTTATTACTCGGTAGAAGAATATATACAGGACTCATCTATTTTGTAATTTTATATTATATGTATCATCTTGTAACATTATATTATTGAATTTACTGAATTTTTTTGTAATTTGACATACCATATGCCAATGTTTTTTTTTTGGTCTTTTGGAAATAAATTATTATTATTATTATGTTCTAAAATTCTTTCTCGTACGAAGATTGTAACAAAATTTTGCAAACACAAGTATTTTAACCCGCTGAATTCAATGGAAAAATCTCCAAGTGCATATGTCTCCTAGTTATCAAGATATTGTTCAAAAACTGTTTTAGAATAAAAGTTTGGCGAAAATTTGTTGAAAAATAAAAATTGCTAAACATATGTTTTATAAGTTAATTTAAGCACGAGGAATTGAATGCCGTTGAGCACATCTTCATATCTCGTTTAAATTTTGAGATATAACCTCGAAAATGTACAAAAACTGATGACATGTAGGAAAAATTCAACTCTTCTTGAGTCTAATTAAAATCGCTTGATATATAAAATGATCGGTAACAGTTATGCAGATGATTTAAAAATTGGGCTAACTGTATGAATCATTTATTTTATACTTTAGAGCTGTAGCTCACCCTACAACAACATTTGAGGGTGAAATGAAAAGTTAAATTTAAAATTGTGTGGTAAACAATACAACCATTGATTCAACGCGAAAAATAAAGTACAAACTATTGGTGAAATGTTTCATAAAAAATACATAAAACAATTTTAATAGCCACTGAATATACAACACCAAAATTCCATTTTAAATAACTCCAAACTTTTATACACACTTCTCAATAACCAGAACCAACTTTTTTTCCAACATATACTCGTACATCAACAAATAAAGTTTAAATATCGCTCACGTCCGAATTAAAAAAGCTCTCTCGGTATCCGAGTGGGCGCAACCATTCCTGCTGCCTGCTGCCTGCTGTCTCTAACATCATCGTCCTGCTAATACAATCGCACATGCCTAGTTAGCGATGAATCTGCGGCCCTAGAGAATACTAATTATGGCTGCGTCATGACGAATCCAATAGAGCTGATTGTTGTGCTGCACGCTTTATTTCATCTCGTTAGCACTGCGATTCCAGACCAGTGGCGCACGTGACCCAAGGGATGACGCGATGTCACACACAGGGCGGGGGGAATAAATACATGGGTATTTTGATTTTTCATTTTGTACGTGATATGGATTGCTGTAGAATTTCTCTTAGTTATTGTAGGTTTGACTCAAATATTGCATCCATTTTACAAAATAAAATATATTTTTTCAAGTTATTAATTAATTAACTGCATTTAATACTAACACACAACAATTACAATTAATAATTGGATAGCTGTGAAGTCAGCTTTAAAAATACGCATTGAACATTTAAATAATACTGTAATTAATCTTCACCAAACATTCCTAACCTGTCACACCGTACTTCACCCATATTTATAATTCCTTTCATACAAGCTCAATACATCTTTTGTTTACTCCAGCATCCTTTAATCCAAGTAATTTCTTACCCTCAATTTCACCAACAATTAAATACAGTTTTCAACCGCTCTCTCTCTTAAAAAATGTTATAAAAAATCTGATGTGAACACCACATGACTTCCTTGTACTCGTATTATACTATACCTACTTTTTTTTTATTGCACATATTTGACGTAATTTGATATTGACATTAAATTTCTTATTTTTTGTTCTAATCCATAGCAAACTTAATTACAAGAAACAAGAAATATATAATTTTTCGCTTATATAAAAGGATAATTTATAAATTCTTAATGTGCTAGACGCAGAATTTAATTATTTGCAGCATTTATTTCTAAAATCAAAATAATACCATTTTCTTCAAGAAAAACTGTTAGCAGCTTCATGTAATGTATCACTTCCTGTTAGTCCATTTTAACCAAAACCTATTATGTTATTTCCATTGATATAGTAGTCTTATATACCAAATTTGGAACGTTTTATATTATATTTGAATATAGGTTTTCATGAAAATCTATTACAGGCTTCAAGTAAAGTACCACTTCCGGAAGTTATATAATAACCAAAAAGGAAGGTGCACAACTAGATGTTATAACAGTCCTAAATACAAAATTTCAATTTTTTACAGATTACCGTTTTTTAGTTATGCGAGATACATTCGAACGTACAGACGGCACGACGAAATTAATCAAAATGAATATTTCCGCTGAAATTTTAAAACCGAAAATTTTCGCGATTACAATACTTCCTTTACTTTGTACAAGGAAGTAACAAGAACTACTCTAAAACTATGTCAACATCAAAATCAATGCAATTTCACAATATTGGAAAACCTAAAACGTATCTCGTATTAATGTAATAAAACTATGACTATAAATCGTTACCAGTTAATTTTTCATTCGTTCAATTACACTCGTTGTATTGAAAGCAGCTACCTCTATTCACATAATGCACTTACATTCTTGTTTTATTTTCTATCGTGTGAACGCAGCTTTGCCCTAATGTTCCATTAGTAAGCTTCCACAGAAAAGCAAGGCACACGACCTCACGATGTATGAAAATAAAATTAGTTCGATTGTCTGCCGTCACTCAGTGACAGCGCATTGTTCGTATGCATATGTACGGGTAGGGGGTGAAATGTACAGCCTGGTTGAGTTTGATAATTTGACAGTGCATTATTTGAGGGGTATGTTACATTTAGCCAGGTGTTTCATATCAAATGAATTGGAATTGTTGAATAGTTTAATGCATCTGACATATTTCAAATGACTGGGTTTCGACTAGAATTAGAATTGATGTTTACTATGACTGACGCATTACATGTTTAAAATGAATATTATCCTCACGAAATTCAGCCTCCAAGTCACCTTATGAGGGCATCGTCAAAGACTTGCCAGCACAGTTAGTAACCATAGACGCGTTTCGCTCTAGCTCATCAGTATGGTATAACTCACTTCTTCACCTAGAACAAAGTTCACGTGAAGAAGCTGTGTGACGAAGAACTGTGCCAGCAGAGAATAAGATCTCTAACAAACGGTACGAAGAGAAGTTCTGTCGAACAGGCAATGCTAACGTGAACTTTGTTCTAGGTGAAAAAGTGAGTTAAACCATACAGATGAGCTCTAATAAGAGCGAAACGCGTCTATGGTCACTAACTGTGCTGGCCAGCCTCTGACAATGCCCTCATAAGGTGACTTGGAGTCTGAATTTTGTGAGACTTAGACAAGTGTTTAGTTTTATATTTTATTATTAAAGCTAGTTTCACCAAGTGTGCATTCAAAGACAATTAATTTTGTTTTTGTTGTTTTATTAAAATGAATATTATACTAAACATATTTCATTATGCGAACAAAAAGCAAACTAATGAAGAATCATCTGGTTGAGTTAACCAAGTTTACACTACAAATAAAGTACGTGCAAGTATTGAAAAAAGGCAATAATAAAGCAAGTATTACACCACAGGGATTTCACTTAAAATATAAGTATAAAAACTTTAACGACATATCACATAGTTTAATGTTAATTCCCACGCGGAGAATCCAACACACAATATTCTACATTCTATACCACGACGATAAATAATAAATTTATATATTTATATAATTCCATAACTCACCGGTACAAATTCCCATGGATTCAAAAATATATCAGAAGCACTGCAATACAAATAACAAAATAAAAATAGTATTCATCGCTATTTACCGAAACAATCGTTCGTGTGCACCAACTATAAATTACCGGAACCTGAACTGAAACACATTTTATTTGCAACCGATTCTATGTTTATTTCTTTTGTCGTTTTGTCATCGCAGCAGCCTCGATTGCCAATGATATTCGATAAGAGATAAATTCAAGGAAAAAGGAATACTGCAACGAATTTTATTCATTTAAATGATAAAGGTTTTTTACACGTGCAATTACTACAAGCGAGTGTAATTATTTCCTAGAGCTTTTATTTAATTTTGAACAAACTGTTTGGAAATCTGTTTGAACAACTGAAACTACTATTATTCGAGTTGATTAATTTTCTGTTTGCTATGTTCTGAACAACATAAGTTTCGTTATTTAAATTTGCTTATTGATATTATTGTATAATTAAATTTTATTATCTTACAAATATATAACTCTTTTTCCATTTGTTTTCTATAACATCATAATCCTGACAGAAATAATACATTTTAATCCGCTATACCAGTGGTCGGCAAACTTATTAGCCAAAGAGCCAAATATGAACATTACAACAATTAAAAAAAAAAATTGGGAGCCAAATCTGCTTGTTTAGTAAACTTTTATTACACTAAATAAGTAGTATACTAAATAAAACTAAATTTCATACTTAATAAATATTTATGAATGCGAACAATGTGCTTGCATCTCCTTGGATAGTTTGAGTAAGTCAGGTTTGTATGTTGTTATTTTTAATTATTTTCTTACCGAGTTTATTTTTAAATGAAAATATTATTGCGCCTTTCGTGGATATTTGTGCCAGAGCCGCACTTAAGGAGCCAAAGAGCCACATGCGGCTCTGGAGCCGCACTTTGCCGACCACTGCGCTATACCATTAACTAACAATTGCTGTTTCTGCCGTTGCCAGTAACGACGAGAATAAATTGTATTTATTTGTTACGAATGTAAAGTTGAACATGTTGTTAATTTTCACCACATTAAAAATACTCCTGTGGCGCCACGTCCACTAATATATTTGGAAATCGTGATTTGATGTCTAGTAACCGCATTTCACGCGCATAAATATATCACGAACCGAGATCTGCTGCGGTAAAAGTACCATACCCAGTAATGGATAGAAGGCGTGATGATACAATTCGTAACGCGTAACTAGATAAACGAAAGTCTATACTATTCTAATCGTACTATAAAAATGTAAAAAACATTTGTTAGAGTTTTAAACTTGTAATGTGAGAAGAAACAAAACTTCGTGACTCTAAAATCCGTAGGTCTCTTAATCATTAAGATTGTACAGCCTATCAAATAAACCTCTAAATAATTCTCTTGAACAGCTACCAACTTAATGGTTCATCCATGTAACTAGACCCAGTAAAAATAACCCTCCTGCATAATGCACCCCCTTGGGACATCACCCGCTTTTAATATCTCCAAATGCACCTCGTTTATTTATTTATCTAAAATTAAAGCAACATAGAAATCAAAAGTAGACCTTATTAATTATTCAAGCGTAAAAGAGTGGTACACACAGCCTGTCCCGAAAGTCTCTGGTCCCCTCAGTATACAATCAATATTGATTCACGGTAGTAAACAATTCCTGTGACAGGATTGGTGGAAATGTTTTTATGGTTTTTCGCTAGAGAGATAAGTGTTGATGTTAGTAGTGTAAAGTAATGTTTATTTTACACAGAGTGTTTATCAGACATTTTTAATTTAATAGTACTGGTGCTTGTTTAATGCAAATGAATATTAGTTATAAATTCGTTAGTAATTCTGTATTAATTAATTAAACTATATTTTTCGTGATTCTTTTATTGATGACCACTATTTGGACAATATGGACTAAAATCATTTATTTAGTTATTTAGATTTAACCTTTATGCATATTGTTCTTAAATTTGCCAATATAAAAATAGTACTTTTTAATCATCCTGTTTAGGAAGCTGTCAATGAGCTGTAATTATATTAGTTTTAAATAGCAGCTACGTGTTAAGTAAGCTAAGTGAATGAAATAAAGTAAATATCGCCTTTTACCTATTTTTGGGTGTGGCACTCCGCCGTAGCGGATTTCGTTAAGCGATATATTTCTTTTACGAGTTTTTAAATCACGGCACGTACCCCATGAAAATAACATAAAAATAGCAATAGAAAAAGAACGAGAAAAAGAATGATTATGTCTAATGATGATTGCAAATTGCGAAGAGTTTGATGCCAAACAAAATAAATGATTTCTCCTAAAGTTGGAATTACTACTTTACCTTGGGATTAAAATCTACTTGAATGAAGTTTAAAATTTCAAATGTAATTACAGACTTTTACGAATTTATGAACGAGACGGTTTTCAAACGACATAAATAAATCAGGTGTCTAGAAATAATTGAAATTTACTAAGACACTTTCTGGAACAACATCGTATATTATACATTAAAGTGGATTAAAAATTAAATAAATTACCTTGTTTTGCCAGCAAGTATTATTATAATTTTTTTCGTAATCGAACTTTTCAAATAATTTTGCATAGAGGTCAATTGAAATACGGGGAATTCAACCTTTCAGACCGCATCTCAATATCTTGCTTAGTTTTCGAGTTATAGCTTCGGGAAAGTTGAAAATCTGATTTTGAAAGTTGTTTGAAAACAGCAAATTTTCTAAGGGTTCTAACTCAAAAACTAAGCAAGCTATTGATATGCGGTTTGAACGAGTGAATTCCCCGTGTCCGAAACTACTTGTATGCAAATTTTTAGCTCATTTAAAGCAAATTAACTTTTTTGAAATTTTTAATTATTTTGCAAGGGGTACCCCTTGGGATTTTTATGATTTTTAAACAAATTGCTCTAAAACTATTTCTCTTCCGAATAATTTAACGAAATTTTACATACATATGTATTTCGACGTGCTGAATCCAATGGTGTAATGTTTATGTCCATAAGTCTTATAGTTTTGAAGATAATAGTCAAAAACTGTACGAGGAAAAAAATTGACGAAAATTTTTTTAAAAAATAAAAATCGCTAAAAACTTGCCTAGAGGTCAATTGAAACACGGGGAATTCAACCTTTCAGACCGCATCTCAATATCTTGCTTAGTTTTCGAGTTATAGCCTCGGGAAAGTTGAAAATCTGATTTTGAAAGTTGTTTAAAAACAGCAAATCTTCTAAGGGTTATAACTCAAAAACTAAGCAAGCTATTGATATGCGGTTTGAACGAGTGAATTCCCCGTGTCCGAAACTACTTGTATGCAAATTTTTAGCTCATTTAAAGCAAATTAACTTTTTTGAAATTTTTAATTATTTTGCAAGGGGTACCCCTTGGGATTTTTATGATTTTTAAACAAATTGCTCTAAAACTATTTCTCTTCCGAATAATTTAACGAAATTTTACATGCATATGTATTTCGACGTGCTGAATCCAATGGTGTAATGTTTATGTCTATAAGTCTTATAGTTTCTGAGATAATGGTCAAAAACTGTACGAGGAAAAAAAATTGGCGAAAATTTTTCAAAAAATAAAAATCACTAAAAACTTGCCTAGACGTCAATTGAGACACGGGGAATTCAACCTTTCAATCCGCATCTCAATATCTTGCTTAGTTTTAGAGTTATATCCTCGGGAAAGTTGAAAATCTGATTTTGAAAATTGTAGAATATAGCGTAATGTTATGTATGTTTTAACAACATTTCTCTTAGCCATTTATTAGACACAATTTTAAGTTTGAACTTGTACTATGGTATATTAAACAGATCGATCACTATGTAAAACACAACTAACAGAACCGTCAAACTAACTTATCTATAATATTCCGGCGATCAAGTACTCGGCGTGCTGATACTTCATATCAAACTTATCAGGTTGAATTTCATAACTTTATCTTTGAGGAAATATATCCACTAAGAGTTCGGGTATGCGGTGCCTAAACCAGTGGTTTCCAGACTTTTTCTCTTAGCGGCCCCTTTTTTCCGTAAAAAATTGTCGGGCCCCCCTCATTTTTTATAACAGCCTAACTTCAAAAATCGTAAATAATTTATTTTATAGAAAACAATAGAATATAAACAAATATTGTTATTATATAAGATATTTGTTATAACAAATCTTTTTCTTAACCTAAAATTATGTTTATTACAACGTAATAATAGAACAAAATAATGTAACAACATTTATAAACATAAAATTGTAATAAGATTGGAAATTATATTTAATTTAAATTCGGCATATTTAAAACAATATAATCATAATTTTTGAGTGTGCTGAATGGGCGCTTGTTTTTCAGTTTCTCGAACCGGGGAATCATTGAAGGTATCGCCACTCGCAATTCTTTTTTAACGAATAATCGAGTTCGACATTTTGTCTTTAAAACAGTTACAGCGGAAAAGCCTGTTTCACACAAATAAGATGTTACGAAACGTAATAAAATTTCTAAGGCTTTGTTTGTTAAACTAGGGATATTTTACTGCGAGCGCGAGTTAGAAACACGTGTGTGCTATGATGTAAATGGAGAATGCGTTCATAAGCCTCAATTATATTTTATATAGCGCGCCCCCCTCAAAAGTATCTCGCGCCTCCCTAAGGGGGCGCGCCCCACAGTTTGGAAACCACTGGCCTAAACCATCTCAACTAACATACCATTCTTCCACATTTCTCAGTCATCATACACAGGGGCGCCGAGAGGAAAAGCGGGCCCCGGGAAAAAAATCGGGGCCCCTTTAACTTTGAATATTTATTAATTAAATATAAAATACAAAAAAATATATTTATAAATATATGTATGACAACAATAAGAATAATTAATATCTAAATAAAGTTATAACAATATAAATAAAATTAAATACAAAATTCTGAGTTAATTGGTGCAGCGATGTGTATTGTATACTCACTGTATGACTATCTAATATCTAGTTGCATATTCGATAAATGCAGGGGATACCAAAACAGCACTACGCACAAATGTATAGAGCCTTTGCCTATGTGTGTTGTATACAATGTAGTAATATAAGAAACAAAAATGCAACAATGTACTTTTGAATAGTGTATAAATTTATTTAAAATTTGCAACTGGGGCCCTTGATCAAGCATTTCGTCATTCAGTACTTTATAAAATGTAATAAATTGTTGGAAACGTGTATCAGACATTTCGTTATACATGTTTTAGTAAAGAATATAGAAAATTAAAAGCAATTTATAAAATAGCATCACATCCGGGCCCTTTGAATTCCACGGGCCCTGGGTATTTTACCCCCCTACACCCCCGTCTCGTCGGGCCTGATCATACAACATATATAATTGATGTGAGTGTTGTTTTTCCGACACTTGATTCATACTCAGGTCATGTAGGTCACAATCTCCTCGACCATTTCTCCCTGTCAGATTGCAACATTCAGCGGAGATCTGACTTGACTGTATAATCCTGAGTTCACGCAGTTTGTCTGTAAATTGTATAAAAACGCGTCCCACTTGCATCGCTTATTTGAAACAATTTCCCCGGCTCGGCCATTACGCGCTGCACTTTATGCTAACGATACCAGCGCACATCAGCGATAACAAACTTAGCCTCAGACTGCACATTTCACTGCAATGAGACAAGCTTGGGTAACATGGAGAAATGTAGAGCTCAAACCGCTCATATGTGATAGCTCATCTTACATATACAGGGTGTTTCAGGACTAGTGTAACAAACTTTAACACCTTATTCCTGAGGTCATTTTGAGCCAAAAATGTCGTATGAACATAGGTCCTATTCCTTCTAGTTACCAAAATACAAGAGGTTGAAGTTCTATAAATATCACGAAATTTTTAAATTTTTGTAATCTAGATACTTTCAGAAAACAAGAGTCTTATTAAAAAGTCATACCTTATTTGTCTTAATTAGTTTTATTTATTAATATAAACTAATATGATTTAGAGAACAAAACATAAAATGACACAATTAAATAGACACAGAACAACATAACCAAACATGGAATAGGTTAACACAATATGAAATAAGATAACAAATTTTTAAAAAAATTACAGCAAGTGTTCAAAATGAGCGTGTGCATGTTATTATTAATAAATAAAATTAATTAAGACAAATAAGGTATGACTTTCAATAAAACTCTTGTTTTCTGAAAGTATCTTGGTTACAAAAATTTGAAAATTTCATGTTATTTATAGAACTTCAACGTCTTGTATTTTGGTAACTAGAAGGAATAGGACATATGTTTATATGGCCTCAGGAATAAGCTGTTAAAGTTTGTTACACTAGTCCTGAAACACCCTGTATACTTGAAATGTTACATCAAACCCTATTTCATCCTGCTTTTAATCTGCGCCAAACATAATTTCTTTCATACTCGTATAAAATCGTGGTGGCGTGGTTACCGTTAGAACATTTAAATCCGGTTCAAGGGACGCAGAGTTCTAGGAGGCGCACACAAGTCGAGCGCTAGAAATTTCGATATTTCATTAAACCCTAACTCATTCAATATCAACGTCATTGCACCGTTTCGTACACTTTGTTGGGTCAAATGCAGGTACAAAATAAAAATATAGGCACCAATATTAAATTATTTTATTAAACACACCTCATACCGCTTTCGGCACTTGTTACACCGCTCACAATGTGCAAGTTAAAATAGCTCTTATTACTACACACCTAACAATTACCGAAACTCCTCGTCCACGTCCCCGAAAAAGACATTTTAATTACGAGGCTACAGATGAGCCCATTTTATTTTATTTACTTGACCCGGCTATCTCGAAATTAAATGAGAGATTCAAGTTGCTAATGGATCAGAATAATAATAATAATAATAATCAGAATAAATTGGTACCTATTAAATAATAATATAAAATGAAACATTACTGATGTATTTTTTCCGGTTTTTTTAAATTGAAAAAAAATGTGTTGATTTTTAAGTTGTATAATTTATTGTTTTATGTGTATAATTTAAGAATTTTGAGAAATAAATAAATGAAACATTAAAAATTACATTACGTTTTTTTTGGTTGACAAGAGCCGGGGCACAGACTGACCACCCCGCACCCCGGCGCAGAATATGCTTAAGACGGCCCTGAGAATACCATTCAAGCTAAAAACTTTATTGAAAATCACTTCTTTTTGCAGTACAGGAACATAGGAATATAAAGTTGCTACATGTTTTCTTTAAGAGTAATATATAAGCTAAGGAAAGGATGTTCACAGTTAGATTATTTTGATATTTATTTCTATAATTTATAATTTTTTAATATGCTACTAAAAACCTTAAAATATCTTCTCTTTAATTCAACTTTTTTACAAAATTAAATGCGAAACATAAAAAATTGTTTGACATGAAAAGAATTTTCGATCAATAAAAATGATGATTTGGAAATACAGTTTCAATTTCTCGGAATAAAAATCCGTGAATCGAGAATCCGGAGATCAAGTTTAGATTCGACAATTCGAAACTTGTTATATTAGTAACCTGTCTGGAAATATAAGAAGTTGATCGCCGAATATATTACTCTATTCCCCACATGTGTATGTTGTGGCCAAAGAAGCGTATTAAGATGATGGATACCCGTAGCGAACCGGTAAAACCAAAGCCCGATAATATATAAATGTGATCGAATGTCAAAGAAAATGGAGTTTTAACTTTGAGAAATAAATTACCTGATGTATGGTTACGAATGAATCGAAAAAACTTCCAAAGAGTGCTAGTAAAGATTTTCGTTTGAAAGAAGTTTTAGAAATATGAAGTGATTTCGCTCTTTTATTTTTTATCTTCCATCTCTCCTGTGCGACACTTGAAATCTTCTGGAAGACTGGAAGTCCTTCGTGTAATATGTCATTGCCGTAAAGTGCAAATTGAATGCTAAAATATCGCCCGAGGGGGCGAGCACTGATCGAGCGTGTTTTTCAAACGAGAATAAAAACTGTACCATTCACGACGATCTTCAACTTTTATTTCCACCTTCTACATAAATTATACCTCATAAGTATTTATGGTAACTAAGTAAATGACTAATTACAGGCTCATAACAGAGATAAGGCTCATAAAAAAAGTAGTATAAACTAATTAAAAGTTATTATTTGCAGCACCTGCAATATTTTGTAAATATGTTCTTGAACCACAATAAAATCGTCTTTGAAGTCTTCCTCGGACTTTAAACCCATTATTTCAATTTTTTTTTAATATTCAAAAAACTGTTGACACTGACAGTAGCTCACAACACCATGACAACGTCTAGCTATAAATTGTCCTACCGACAACAACCTTTCATTACAAAATGTAATGTATCTGTCGGTCAATTCGAATCCGGAGTTTCCGAGTTCGAATCTTACTTAAGCTAAAAATTATATAAACTATCACACTGCGGCTCGATAAGTGCGGACCCTGTACTGTAATTGGGATAAAATTCATGTTGTACAGTGTAACATAAATAAATAAATAAATAAAACTAATAAACATTAATTTAAAAAAATAATATTTACTGGGATGAATGGATTATGGAGGCTCGTTTATTTCCAGCTCGCCCGTAAAAATTAATTTACTATGCTGGCCTCGTGAATAACTATTATTTTTGTGGAAATGTATTGTATATACAGGGTGTTTCAGGACTAGTGTAACAAACTTTATCAGCTTATTCCTGAGGTCATTTTGAGCAGAAAATGTCATATAAACATAGGTTCTATTCCTTCTAGTTACCAAAATACAAGAGGTTGAAGTTCTATAAATAACACGATATTTTAATTTTTTTTTAATCAAGATACTTTCGGAAAACAAGAGTTTTATTGAAAAGTCATACCTAATTTGTCTTCATTAATTTTATTTATTAATATTATCATGCATACGAGTTCAAGGCGCTTATTTTGAACACTTGCTGTAGTTTTTTTTAAATTTGTTATCTTATTTCATATTGTGTTAACCTATTCCATGTTGTGTTATGTTGTTCTGTGTCTATTTAATTGTCTCATTTTATGTTTTGTTCTCTAAATCGTATTCGTTAATATTAATAAATAAAATTAATTAAGATAAATAAGGTATGACTTTTCAATAAAACTCATTTTTTCCGAAAGTATTTTGAAAATTTCGTCTTATTTATAGAACTTCAACCTCTTGTATTTTGGTAACTAGAAGGAATAGGACCTATGTTCATATGACATTTTTGGCTCAAAATGACCTCAGAAATAAGCTGTTAAAGTTTGTTACACTAGTCCTGAAACACCCTGTATAATTTTAGTTCTAAATTTATTCTTGGGAGACGGCATTAATAGAAGAATATATCAAAGTAATGTGGTTGAAATGCTTGGTAAAAAAACTCTAATTAGAAGAACAGAGGACGTAAAACTCTGTTATCAATAAATAGTCATGAATGTTCCATCAAAAATGCGTCCATGAATTTTAACTATTCAATTACAAACTTCACTATCTGCCTTCAATAAAACTTAATAGCTCATTAAAGACTTCTCACCCTATAAAGTCATTACAGCGTCACTAAAGTCTGACTCACACCAATAAAAATACGTGAGCCCTTACGTGAACCCTAGTCACACAGCCAAACTTGCATAACAAATTAAATATTTAAAGAACTCCGCGACGAAAGCTTCGGTTATGGTGTCCCTTGTCACTTGGAGGGGGGAATTAACTTAAGCTAGTGATGACTAATACAGTGGCGTCGCTGTCAGGGGGTAGAAGAAGGGGAGGCACTGTCCTCTGGCTAAGGGAGGATAACATTAACACTCGTGAAATTTATTGAGCGCACTCTCTTAAATACTGGATATTTGTATGCAATGTTTGTTTTATGAGGGGTGGGTGTATAGGAATGCATGGTTCTCAAACAATGGTAACATAACAGGAAAATTATTAATATATGCTAGATCTGTATGTATTTTGATTCTTAAACCGTAAGTTTAAATCGATATAAATAGAATACCTATTGAGCGAGAAAAGTTAAAAAAATTAAAATATAAATCACTACCAAATAAATATAACAATATTTTTTTCTACGATTGCTCTGAAAAGTTGACAATTACGCTCTCATTTGTCATCGTAAAGTTGACGTTTTCTGTGGAACAATCGAAAAATATTTTTTTGCGCGTCTCCAATGGCGAAAAAGATATTAAATGCGCGCTTATTTCAATAGTTACCAGGAATACAAACAAAACAGAAACTTGTCATATTGACAGTTGTCAGAACGAATTTATTTTCAGTACGTATACGTTCATTAATAATTTTAAGGTGCAATCATAGAAAAAATTATGTGTGTATTGCAAGCGTAAAGTGTCTTTGTTACTCGTGCACGGTAATAGTGCAAGAGGAACAAAGAATCATTTTATTCTCTTAATACACAAATAATTATTTTTAAACTGTAACATAAATAAAACCGAATAGTCTTGGTTGCCAATAAAAGGCGTAATGACATTTATTTATTTACTTTTTGTAAAAAGTATATATATCTTTCTTCAAATGTATCTAATTGATTTAGTAAAAAAATTAAGCAAATAAAGGTGGTAAAAAATTAATTCCTATTTTTAATTTGAAGCAATCCCTGTAAAATACTTTAGAAATGTTTGACGTTAAAAATAAAATATGATTTGAAAAGTTCCATAAATTCGGACATTCGAATTTCGTTGAATTTCTATTTGTTGTAGCGGCGTATCCAATTAAACTAAATAAATAAACAAAGTCAAATATTTAAGAACCACTGTTTGCTAAATACATTTCGCGAATTAATTCGAATCTAATACGCAGGGTATGAAAGTCCGAAAAACAGTTATAGGGGATTTTGCGTGTATAACACTCCGGTCGAATGGTCGTTACCAAATTAATCCACGCAATAATCCAAACACACTGTCTATATACACAGAGAAGTTCGCGTGACGTCACACAGACAATACCCGATGTGTTTCACAACCCTTACGAAACAATTCCGTAATTATTTTATCGTCCGCGGGGAACAAATGTCGAAATTATGCTAATCGCTTGAAATCTCGCTCGCGTCACAATTTGCATTTGAGGGTAGGTTGTAGTGGTATATTTATGTATCGAGACGCGTAAATTCACCTGCCCTGTTTTAAGCAAGGTGAAATTAGGTGTATATGATCGCGCAAGTGCTGTCGGTTATTTTTTCTTGTGCTTTGTTTTTCTATTTTTCTTTATAGTCCGCTCCTATGACGAACAGAGGCGCACATATGAATTTCTTATTAAGACGGCTCTTCTATTCCCTTTTTTTGATACATATTATGATCTTACACTAGAGTATCTAACTGCAATTGTGTGAAATTACATTTCAAATACAAGTGCAGATTATTTCTAAACTTTTGATTAGTTTATTCTTAGATTGATTGTTAAAGGAGTGAGGATAAGGTATTGGAGATGTGTTGAGCATATGAATGGATGGATACGATTGAGGGTTTATTGTGTGATGTATGAATTAACTTGTATGGAGGAATTATGAATATGGTTGAAGCAAGAACGGTGTGACAAGATCTGAATCTGTGAATATTTCTAAAGTTAGTGGTACTTCATTTTATGGGACATATATGTTTTAGATCATATAATTAGAGTTAGCACTGATGTCAAGTTTCTTCATATTTCCAAATATAATTTTTCTACGATTGCTATGAAAAGTTGACAATTACGCTCTCATTTGTTATCATAAAGTTGACATTTTCTATGGAACAATAGAAAAATATCTTTGTCGCGCATCTCTAATGACAACGCGCGAAAAAGACGTTCAATGCATGCGTTTCCAATAACAACGCGCGAAAAAGATATTAAATGAGCGCTTATTTCAATAGTTACCAGGGATACAAACAAAACAGAAACTTGTCATATTGACAGTCGACAGAATGAATTTATTTTCAATACGTATACGTCTTTAAATAAGTTTAAGATGCAATCGTAGAAAAAATTATGTGTGTATCACGAGTGTCTTTGTTCCTCTTGCACTATTGCAGCTCTCGCCTTCGGCTCGCGCTACAATTACCGTGCTCGAGTAACAAAGAATCACTTTACGCTCTTAATACACAAATAACTATTACAGAATTAATATAATATCTACGAGTATATGGGGCAGAAAGCTCATTGGTAACGCATTAGCTTGTAGATTTGAGAACTCGAGTTCTATACCACATACTTAGTAATAGATATAAGTTGTGATGATATATTTATTTCATTTAATAGTCATTTTTTCATTTATAATAGCAATAATATTTTATTTCTTAATATATATTTAAAAAGGATTCAATAATATGATATTTTAAATAAATAAAAGAATTCAGAATCCAATATTATTTTTTTATAAAAATATTTATTATTTGGACGTTTCGAACATTAATATTTGTTCATCATCAGCTCCTTAAAATATATAAATACAATAATACATATTTTTATAAAAAAAATAATATTGGATTCTGAAGCCTTTTATTTATTTAAAATATTTTATTTCTAAAATATCAAGTCAAATAATATTTCCCAATGTTCTGAAAAGGAATGTATGTACCCTCAGGTGTACGCCACTGGTTCCTGGTAAGTTTCAGAAGCAGATGATATTTATCGCGCGTAGTTAATGGCATAAATTATGATCTTCGTGAATTCTTTGGTGCTAGCAGGTGCATGTGATGTAATTTATTATTTGAAGATAGCTTTTCATTATCGCAAGGTCAATCTAGTTTTAATATAAATAAATTTACCGAAAGTACAAGACGCTACATCTATCTACAAAGACCTAATTTCTAGTACATAATTATGATAATTTTATCTTGAAAATATCAACACATTTATTTAGTTTCAAATTTACTGAATATTCTTTTCTCGTCTCTTAATTTGGATATTTGTGAATATGACCTAAAAGGGAGTAAAAATTTTATCTGCAGGAATATTTGTTTAAAACTCGGATAAATCTGAAATAAAAGGAACCGTACCCTGCCGTAGCTACCCTAGGAGAGATACGACGAATGTAGTTTAAAAGTTTTATTTGTCTTTGGGATTGACGTTGTTAGTATAAAAAACTTACATGGCCAAACTTTTCAGATACTTTTTGCCAAGTAACTTTGCGAAATCAACTTACAAAGGAAATTTGCAGTAATGAAATTTAATAATCGTGTGATATCTTTCACCGGCTCTTTTCTACATTTCTTCTTTCTAAAATTTTATTATCAAACTTTCAACTGCACCCAACCACCCAGACGCACTTTTTTAATACAAATATGACATACATACTGTTATAAGCATTTTCAGAAACACTTAACAAAAATATCTGAAATGAAAGCTTGGTGAATGTTTGTTGCGTGTTGATGGATTTTAGTTGTGAGAAAAGAAAGAGTTCGTATGGAGGAAGTGTTAATGTGGTCATCGAGTATCGTGTGTCAGGATGAGAATGTTGACGGGTTCGTGCTACCCCATTTAATGGGATATAGCGTGATGTTATGTATGTATCTATGAAAACTTGGTGAAATTATATGAATATTTGTTACATGAACAAATGGATTCAATCTTTCGAGTTTATATTTGTAATTACATATTATCTATCTATAGATTTTTATTAATTAATGAATATATTCATGATGTATATTACTCCTACAGAAATTTTGCCAAGGGCCAATTTATAAACAACATATAAAATTTGTTGTTTACAAGTTTCATGTATTAGTATAAAATAATATTGCTGTTATAATACATATAGATTTAATTAACCTAAATTATTAATAATTAATAAGTACAAATATTATTTTAGAGGTACGTGCGATAGCCGAAAATTTCCACCAAATTTTAATTAGAATTGTATGATATTTTTTGTAACTAGAACATTTTGCCTAATTGAATAAGTCACCTTTCTTCTATTAGCTTAGTTATTCCAACTGATTTCTTACTTTTAGGAGAACATTAAATATTAACTTATGTGGTTAGCGTTACGGCCTTCGAATTCAGGGATCCCGAATTCGAATCCCACTCAAAAGGAAAGACTCTTGTATTTTCTATTATTTTCCATCATTTCAGATATTTTATTGTTGATTGTTGATTGTAATTTTCACCCCTGTGGTTCTCCCCTCCACTAATATCTTTGGGGGCCGTGATTTGACGGATAATAACTGCACTTCACGCGAAAAAAATATCTCACTTACCGAGAACTGCTTAGGCAAAGTGCCACACCCAGTAATGGGTAAAAGGCGTGATGATATATTTATATTTTTATATAATTGTTGATCGTTTCATAGAAATAAAATAAACATGTTTTGGTCACAGAATTTAAAAGTTAATAGTATATTATGTAACAAGTTTTATAAACGTCTCTTTAGATACGAGTGTATAAAAAACGAGTATCTAAAGAGTTTATATAAAACGAGTCACATACTCTACTTTTTCTACGATCGCAAATTAAGACAACAACAAAATGTAAAGTTTTATGAATTATTTAAAAAGTAAGTTTAAGTTACAATGATAGATACAAGAAGCTAAGTTCACTCCGTGCTTAATATCTCAAGGCTGACTAAAACATTCGAAGACACGGCTTGTCAACATGTGATTAAAATGTTATTCAGCGCCATGGAAACCTGTACGTTAAATGACATTTTAATAACGGGAGTATAAAATATCTATTTATGAAACTAGTAAGGAAATGAAGATTATTACCTTACGCATGTGAAATTTGCAGAACGAGGCGTAGTAAGGTAATAACCTTATTTCCTTACTAGTTTCATACAACATTTTTTCTACTTCCGTTCTAATAAATACGAAAGAGCGTTTTTGAAATTATGATATTTTGACATATTAAGGACAGCTATAAATTCAAAAAATAAAAGAATAACACATCAGAATTCGTCTACCAAGATATCTTAATTTTTTTCTGTTGCTATGTTACCTCATTATTTCACTAGTTAAATAATGCAGTAGAAAAAATAATTTAAATATTTGCTTCAGCATTATCGCTAAATTTGAACAATACAACATATTATGTAAAATGAAAATCAATGCTGAATGATGAAAATAAAATAATTACGAATATAAGTTATAAACACGTAACATAATAGAGTAATAAATTTTAATATGCTTCTATGGTTTATGTGAACTATCCACGTGTGAATTCAAACATCACATTTTTTAATAAATATATAAATACTGAGTATGACAGTTGCAAACGTCATTAGTAACGTTAATTATAATTACATCACGAAGTATAGGCGACGCCATCATTAAATTAATTATGAATTCACGTGGAAAAAATCATCGAGTGACAGCCAACCGTTATATGTTAACTACATTCATTATTGTAGAGGAAAATATAGAATTTTTTGCTGATATCAGCGAACATGACTCGCGGGCATTATGTTAATTAGCGGGCTACTAGTTAATTTATCATTTAATTATACAAAAAATCTAAAAATGTAAACAACGACGGTAACTCGCCATCAGGATATTTATATTTTATCTTGCGTCGAGTGATTTTTTTTTGCTTAAATTTCTTCAGCATTCCATTGTTTACAACTTTGTTGTAATTTTCATATGATCCTCATAACTGAATAGCACATACGATATTCAGTTGGAATAAGGCATCAATTAGTAAAAGATTTATTTATTCTGCTGCTACTAATTGCCATTTATCTATATAAATAAATATATCATCACGACTTTTACCCGTTACTGGATGTGGCACTCTGCCTAAGCAGATCTCGGTAACTGAAATATTTTTTCGCGTGAAGTGCGGTTACCAGCCGTCAAATCACGGCCCTTAAAGATATTAGTAGAGACCGAGCCACAGGGGTAGATTTAAATTGGTGAAAATTGTTTGTATGGGGTAGGTGGCTCAGTGGTATCGAGTCGGTCTGTGGATCTTGAGAACCCTGGTTCGATCCCCACAGTCGACAAACAATTTTCACCAATTTAAAAAATCTACCCCTGTGGCTCCTCCACCACTAATATCTTTGGAGGTTGTGATTTGACGGCTGGTAATCGCACTTCACGCGAAAAAAATATATCACTTACCGAGATCTGCTTAGGCAGAGTGCCACACCCAGTGATGGGTAAAAGGCGTGATGATATATTTATTTATTTATAAAATTGTTTGTCGGCTGTGGGGATCGAACCAGGGTTCTCAAGATCCACAGGCCGACTCGATACCACTGAGCCACCTACCCCATTATTTATCTAATGTTGTATAATGAATAAATGAACTATTGTAATTTTTATAATTATAATTTAATTATTAACATATTAGAAACAACAAATAATCAGTATGTAGATTGCATAGGGTTCAAATAAATCAACGGATCAGCACTCCGGTTTGCTTCCGTACATTTCAATCCCTGTGGCTCACATATAAATTGTGCGTTAAATTATTTATAAATTTTCTAATACTATTTCTTTTTTTGTTTCAGGTGAGTGCCATTCTGTAGCTATACTTAAATTCGTTGGGCCAAACTAAATAAGGTAATACAAATAGCAATTAAACTTGTGAATATTTTAAATCACTGTTATTTATTTAGTTAAAAGCGACCATAATTTATTCCTTTTAATTTCGACACAACATTAAGTACTTTAAACCTGCGAATAATTAATGACATCAAAGTGAGTACATAATCCCTTAACGACAAATAGTAATTACCGAAAAAATTAACCACCAAATTGGGTAAAAACTTAATAATCCCCCAATATCTCATCCACAACCAGCCGATAATAACACTACTTAATCCGGATAAAGTCACCATGGGCATATCATGTGGAAAGGGTCTGACCCGACAGTGAAATGATCCTGAGAGTAGGCCTGAATCTGCGATCTACTCTCCACTGGTAATGTAGAGCGATTAGCTTCAGCGGCTAATGCTGCGAACACGCGGGGAAAAAATATCGTCTCTTGACAGATCATTAAACGGGTCATGACATCAGTCAGGCCCACGACGCTGGTCATTAGTGCAGGGGAGCACTAGGAGGGAGTGGGAAATTATTGAAAGAAGGACCTCATAAATGGTGATAGTTTTGATAATTTAAATAACAACAAAGACAAAATTAATTGTCGTCCATACACTTGGTGAAACTAGGTTTAAATAAATATATCATCACGCCTTCTACCCATTACTGGGTGTGGCACTCTGACTAAGCAGATCGCGGTAAGTGATATATTTTTTCGCGTGAAGTGCGACAAATCACGGCCCCAAAGATGTTAGTGGTGGGAGAGCCACAGGGATAGATTGAAATTGGTGAAAATTGTTTGTCGGCTGTGGGGATCGAACCAGGGTTCTCAAGATCCACAGGCCGACTCGATACCACTGAGCCACCTACTAGGTTTAATAAAATATAAAATAAACACTTGGCTAAGTCTCACGAAATTCAGCCTCCAAGTCACCTTATGAGGGCATCGTGAAGTGCGGTTACCAGCCGTTAAATCACGGCCCCCAAAGATATTAGTGGTGGGAGAGCCACAGGGGTAGATTTAAATTGGTGAAAATTATTTATCGGCTGTGAGGATCGAACCAGGGTTCTCAAGATCCACAGGCCGACTCGATACCACTGAGCCACCTACTAGGTTTAATAAAATATAAAATAAACACTTGGCTAAGTCTCACGAAATTCGGCCTCCAAATCACCTTATGAGGGCATCGTTAGAGGCTGGCCAGCACAGTTAGTAACCATAGACGCGTTTCGCTCTTATTAGAGCTCATCAGTATGGTATAACCTACTTCTTCACCTAGAACAAAGTTCACGTGAAGTAGCTGTGTGACGAAGGACTGTGCCAGCAGAGAATAAGATCTCTAACAAACGGTAAGATGACATGAGAAGTTCTATCGAACAGTCAATGCCATCTACCGAAAGGAAAAGCTACGCAGCAATTTAAATAACAACAAAGACAAAATTAATTGTCATCCATACACTTGGTAAAACTAGGTTTAATAAAATATAAAATAAACACTTGGCTAAGTCTCAAGAAATTCAGCCTCCAAGTCACCTTATGAGGGCATCGTCAGAGGCTGGCCAGCACAGTTCAGTTAGTAACCATAGACGCGTTTCGATCTTATTAGAGCTCATCAGTATGGTATAACCCACTTCTTCACCTAGAACAAAGTTCACGTGAAGAAGCTGTGTGACGAAGGACTGTGCCAGCAGAGAATAAGTGTTTTGATAATTACTTGCTTTATTTAACTAGTACAGTAGTTTTAACTGTCTTTACTCTAAGTACATTCATTTTTTTTTTAAATTAAAAGAAAATAAAATAAATAATTCGTGAAAGATTGAGAAAAATGTTGTTCGAAGATGGTTTGAGCATGTAGAATGTATGTCGAATGAAAAAATGGACAATTGCAAATTTCGTTATAAAATAAAATAGTCGAAGTCGTGTTGACAATGTTAGTAATCCGGTCGTTTTATATCGCGTGTTTTTTGTGTGTATTCCGGTCCTGCGGCTCCGGGCGCCCCGCGGCGTCGTCCTCGTCACCGTCGCGGTAGGCCTTGAATGCTCCGTTGTATTTTTAAAACGGAATTAATAACAACGATTAATAAAATCTTGTGCTCTTGAGTGCGCTGCGCCGTGGTCCGCTATAAATCAGCTGAGCCAGATTCGTGGAAGGATATCAACTATATAAATGTTTTGTTTGGTCATAAATTATTTTGTTGAAATTTGGACGGCTTTTGTATATTTTACGCACGCGATAAGTTTTTCGGAATTTATTTGTTTTTGGGTAATTTTGCTAAATGGGACTGACGTTACTAATGAAATGATATCCTAATAAATTTCCCTGTTATATGCACTAAAATTAGGTTGTGTCGTTGTGGCATTACTGCCACGCATATTTCAAGTTTTATTCTATTTTTCCATCAGACGAAAACGCAAAGATTAATAAACATATACGAGACACATTGACGTCCCGAATCAATTTTCATATTTCATTACTGCTAAAATTAAAATCAGACAAAATTTTAAAACAAATTTATAATATACAGGGTGTTTCACAACTTAGAGCAAAAGATTAAAGGGTATATTCTGTACGACGTGCTGATCATGAAACAAAAATATTTTTTTTTAAATCGTAAAACTATTTTCCATGTTTCCCAGTCCTAAATTTTTCGTTGCCACTGCCACTGGGTGGTTGATTATATTAAAGTTATTAATTAAATAAAATTCTATTATAAATAACTGCTAATAATTGAATTGTGTAATTATTCTTTCGTAGTTGATACCTACTTCATTGTTTGTGTTTAATAGGAAAGTGAATCCAGTGCAGTACTACAAAAAATGTTTTAGATTAACAACCCTTAATTTTTCGAATTCTTTTTGTTTCATGATCAGCACGCCGTACAGAATATACCCTTTAAATTTTTGCTCTAAGTTGTGAAACATCCTGTATAACTGTCAGCTACATATTTCAAACTTGATTTCAACAGTAACTAAATAAGTAAAATATAATATCTAAACTAATTTAGAAGCAGAATTTAATACTCTAAACATTCATTGCATTATATAACTCATAATAAAATCAACCAGTCATACTTACAAATTTTCCTTGGTATATAGATAAACGAATATTCTCTTGACGACGTGATATACGAGTAATCATATTTGTATATTCATCTGGTAAAAAATGTAAAATTAATATCTAGAATGAAAGATATAACAAAAAATATGAAATCTTGCATCCACAAATACATCCAAAAACATCGTTGTCATAGTAACGAAGTCGTAATTACGTTTTTTATTCAACAAACTAAAGTCATTGCTAAAGTCATTTTTTTTCAATTATAATTTTGATATTATTTTGTGGTGGAACAATTTCTGTAAAAGGTTATATATTCATAACGAATACAACACGGGTGACAAAATTATCAGAATATATTGTATTGATCCACTCAACATATTATTTTAGAAAACCACTCGTCTTACGGACTCATAATTTATCAAAATAATACGTTTCGTGGCAATACAACATATCCGATAATTTAGAATAGACGTGTTGTATTGTATATAAATATTTTTACCTATAAAGTAATCACCAACGCAATCTGAATCTCTACAAAATATGTCAATTTAATTGTGACAACATGTCTTCTATTCCTTCTAAATCAATTACGTAGAATAGAATAAGTAAAATTGTCCGGTGGTAGAGTAGGGTGGTTAGTGGTCGAATTCCTCTCCAGCTAAAAATATATAAACTAGAACACTGCGACTCGATGACAGGAGCGAATCCAGACTTCAAATTGGGGGGGGGGATGGAGTAAATTTTGTCTCGGGGGGAGGGGTTATTGCCCATCTTCTAAATATAAAAAACATTTGTATTTCCTCATATTATATTCCTGCTTTAAATAATTTTTACAATCACATTAAATCTTGTTTGGAATCGCATTAAATCACAATAAATCATTTTTTCACCTCAAAATTTTCCTCTAAGAACGCCAACACTTTTTAAATCATAAAGTTTCAATATCTAAGCGACTCTTCGATAGAATACAAAAATTATTGAATTAGAAGTTGATTTTCTAAGTGCAAATGTCGGTAGTCACATACTTGATTAGGTCTTAAATAGAATACCTCTCCCATCTGGGGGTCGAAATAATATCCACACAAAATATTGCTTTTTAGCTATTTATTAGAATAATAAATCAAACAATAGTTCTTAAATATCTTAGAATTTCAAGTTCTTAGATCATATTTTCTATTTAATTTGTTTAATAAATTGAGTTATCGTAAATAATTACGTCATTATTATGTATTAGGGCCAACATTTAAAAAAAGTCCATGCTTAGGAGAGGTCATGACTCCCATGACCCCCCCCCCTGGATTCGCCCCTGCTCGATGAATCCCTGTACTGTATTATTTCTTCTATTTCTTAATATAAGATATATTTTAAAATTTATCTTAGGTTTGTTCAGTTTTCAAATAAAGTACCAACAAAAACCAATCTCCCATCTATCAAAGCGCTCAAAGTTTTACTCCCTACACATGTTATATTTATTCCAAATTATTGCGCAGTCCAGTAAATAATATTAGTTAAAAAATAGTAACATTGATCACCGAACATTTCAATTTTTTAAATAGTAAATCGCTATTGAATATTCACATTGTGACAATTGCAACAAAACAGTGAACCAGCGAGCATAATATTTCACAAACTATTTGAAAACTCCCTATTTTGTTTATAACCAACAAACAATTCCATTTTATCGTCAATGAACACACGTGAAATTCGCAAACACAGTTCAAAATTTATTTTTAATTTCCTGTTGTTGCACGCTATTTAATTATAAAATTTAATTAAAATAACGCGAGCGAATTATTGCAGCAAACAGCTTTGTGCAAAAATTAATCTGGAATAAACGCTTTGCAGTGGCAGTGCTCGCTGTTGTGTATGGTTTACCTGCTAGGAAGCCGATGCTACCTCGTGACAGATAAAAGAAGAACTTTTGTTGTACTGACAGTTCTTGGTGTTTTTCTAGCGAACTGAATCGAATATAATGTGTTTAACTGGGAAGTTACGAACAAACAATAAACAACTGCTGCTTGTTTCTTTGAGAAAAAACACATCAGTGCCATAGAAACATAAACACGTTGTTGTATCTTTTTCTGCAAAGTTTTTGATGTTCAGTGTGTTTCTGGTCCAACAAAGATATCCACACATACGAAATATTAATACATATAGAATCGACAACGTTATTCTATCATAATATAATAAATATTACGTCAAATTTAATGAAATCAAATTGTTTTCATATCAATTTTTGATCTTAACCTTTTAAATATGATACATAAAACAATTTTTAAGAAAAAAAAATTAGGTCAAGCACAATTGATATTTTTTTCATTCCTGCTGAAATCTTTGATGAGCTATAACTTCAAAGCTACTAAAGATATTTTAATTATGTTTACACCATTAAATTTGTCATAATTTAATTGTACTATCAAAATATAATTGAGTAAAACTTTTTGAGCGTAACGGCAATAATGTCATATTGAAAAAATCCTGCTTAATACCTGTAACTCTGAAACTATGATAGATATTTTTATGTTGTTTTCAGCGTTATATTTATCATTATTTATTGAATATTTTGGAGTAATTTTATTAAATTTGGTCCACTAATTTTGAGACTTTTTTTGTAAAAATTAAAGTTTGTCAATTTTCACCAATTTAAATCTACCCCTGTGGCTCCCCCTACACTAATATCTTTGCGGGCCGTGATATGACGGCTGGTAACCGCACTTTACGCGAAAAAATATATCACTTACCGAGATCTGCTTATGCAGAGTGCCACATCCGGTAATGGGTAAAAGGCATGATGATATATTTATTTATTTTATTTATATTTCTTACTAAATATATTTTTCTACTTCCGTTAGAAAATAGACGTTATATTTCACTTATTTGAGTTAGGTAATGAACTGCATTATTTAGCTAGTGAAATAATGAGGTAACATAGCAACAGATATTTTGGTAGACGAATTCTGATGTGTTATTCTTTGAAATTATAACTGTCATTAATATGTCAAAATTTCATAATTTTAAAAACGCTCTTTCGTATTTATTAAAACGGAAGTAGAAAAAATGTTGTATGAAACTAGTAAAGAAATGAAGGTTATTACCTTACTTATATGTTTACATAACTCGGCTACGCCTCGTTCTGCAAATTTCACATGCGTAAGGTAATAATCTTCATTTCCTTACTAGTTTCATAAATAGCTATTAAATCACTTTTATTTTAAACTTTTACCATTCTAAAAATATATAGTTTTAGTGTGTGTAGGGTTTCACTATAAGTTAGTATAATAGGAATTAAATTCGTATTATACAGAGTAACAAATAAATAAATGAATATCTGTTTTTATTTCAACTACGATCAATGTGTTCTACAAATAGGTATATTATGCATGCTTCTGTATTGAAGAAACCCCCCAATCTCAGCAACTTGGAACATTGACAGATACTAATTTACAATAAAGATACTTCGCATCGACATTTTTTGAAGGCAGCACATTCTCAATGCAACGAACCGATAAGGGTTTTTAAATCTAGCCACTGGTGATAGAAACAAGGGGAATACAACTCCCCTCTGTTTTGTAACAGTTGCTATCGACGGAATTCAAACCAATCTTGAGATATTTGCATTCGTGGGGAGACAAGCGCGAATCGCTTCTAGAACATGCTCATTATCAGCCTAATAGTCGAGTTTATTTGCTCTGTTTTTCTCGGGTCTGATAGGTGAACGCAGTGGCGTACGACTTCTTTTACGTTTAATGGAGTTTAAAACTTGAAAGGAAGTCTATATCACTGCTTTACTAGTAGTGCTTGCAGTTAAAGAAACATTAAATAAACGTAACTCTTTATTTTTCTTGTTTTCGTTTTAGAAAAGACTATAAAATTTAATAACCTATGTAGATATTTACTTTTATTATTGTTCTTTTTATTGCTACATTTAATATCTGTCATTAAATATAATAACTATTATTTTTATTTGTTTGCTGCTCTGCACAATAAGAATTTAATCTCAATTACAGTAGCCTATAGTAGCTTTGGACACAGTCGAAATTTTTTGTTTTTAGTTGAAGTCAACGAAATTTGAACGTAAAAAAATTATTTCCATAAAATGAGGTAATATGAACCCTTCAAATATTCATTCTACAAACATTATCTGCCCCATAGTTAGATAATTCAGTGGAAAATCATCGGACTGTGGATTGGAATTGAATTAATTGTGACCACATAAAAAATACTTATATGGTTCTCCCTGCGCTATCATCTTTGAGTTACGTAATTTGATGACTGGTAACCGTATATCACGCCCACAATTTATCACTTACCAAGATCTGCAACGGCACACACACTCAGTAATGGGTAAAAAGCGTATTATACTTTATATTCTGCAACACCACTTTCGCTTCAACCACATTTATAATTTCTTTTATACAAATGCGTCTCTTATTTCGTTAAAGTATAGCAAGTCTTCAATATTTCCATCCATTTACTATTAGATTGCCAACGTAATCTGTCACATCCTGAACAATGACGAGTTAAAAATAAAATGGTGAACATGTTCATGTGTCAATCAAATGATAATGATCTCCTCTGGATTGGTTCCTGACGAACGCCGCTGGTTTATGGGCCCCGAAAAGGCGAACTGGCGTCAGAGATAGCTTTCTCTAGGGGCACAGAGAATCAATATTTCTTGTACGAGACGATTATTTTAAATTCAGCTCCATTGGATTGCAATGATGTCGCAACACGAGTGCGGCGGTATCTCTTCCTGCCGCCCACGCCCCCGGTCACACCCTCGCACCCCTCGTTTATGGCCGTCTGGGCGCCAAAGCCCGCTACGATACCATAAATATGATCCGAGACGAGACAACTTCACTGGCGGTTTGATAAACTTTACAAAATCACTAGTCCTTTATTTTATTTTACGCGTCACTTTGGGGTTTTGAGCTTTTTTGATTTCCGAATTCGGGAATTTGTTGTATTTGTGTTGGGATTTTATTACTACTTTTTGTTTGGTTTCGATGGGAAGTTGTAAAATTTTATTTCGATTATTGTTATTCGAAAAAAGACGATAAATTTCTATGACAACCGCACAAATAAATATTTCACTAGAGACAAAATTATTTTTTGAATACAAATACAACATTTTGTTACAATATATAAATACTGATTTTCAACTGTTCACATACAATGTTTATTTATTTATTTACTTTGTTACTCTGCACAAAAGGAACTCAATCCCAATTACAATACAGCAAATCGCTCAGACATAATTGGATTTTTAATGCGAAATTTGACAGTACGACGTATTGTACTTTAAAACTTAAGTTTTGCTAGTTTCAAAATATAAAATTCAGGTATTTTCAATTAATTGGAAAGAAATTAAAATTTGTAATGGCGGACTTTTTTCAGGACATCATATTTGATTTAGTTTCCACTATAAGCTGCAGGCTTCCAAGGGATAAATTTCATGCAATTTAAGTATTTCAGTATTTAAAATGAGAAATGGCTTCGGTGAATTCCAATTGAAAGAACCGTAGAAAAACATTCTATTGTGGAAAAATATTTGAGATATTTGACGAAATGATTTATTAAAATATTTGTTCGTCATGTATGAGCGAAGAACAGAGGTGAATGCATTGAGGTAGAAAACAAGTGAAGTAAAAAGCTCGGTTGGCCGGGATAACATTTAAATCGAAGAGATGCGATCAATCATAGCAGAATAATTGAATTAAACTGGAAGGTAGATATCTTCCAGTTGACCTAGATGCAATCGCCTCGACTCGCCCGTCTCGCAAGCCAGTATCACACATGCAAATATATGCGTAGCCATAACAGAATACCGCAGAAGTGTGCACCTTTTCCGAATTCGATTCGAGGCGTATGGAAAACGCGGTAGGACTTGGTTTTTTACCGGTTCGTTTCCTATTCGGCTGGAACAACGAACGAACAGGGAAAATATCCGGCACTTGCAAATGCGTCTCGCATTTAAATTTCACACTTTCACACGGGTCGGTTTCGCTAACTTTCCCAGCGAGTCAGAATGGAAAATCGCGATGTTGAGGTCAGGCGCACCACTCGAGCTCCACTCGCTGAGATATGCAAATTCCGTTCGCGTCGACGTCGCCCAGGAATTCCGGTTACACGCTGGAGAAACTCTCCATACAGCCCACCTAATCTGCACTTGGGTGCCATCTTCACGTGCATACCCATGTTTGGAATGCATGGAACATGCAGACTATTTCTTTCACAGTTTATATCAAATATAACAGCTCTTAAATTGCAGATCTTGTTAGACGATTTCCTAAAATTTAATTCGAACACGATAAATTGAGGTGGCTCAGTGGTATCCAGTCGGCCTGTGGATCTTGAGAACCCTGGTTCGATCCCCACAGCCGACAAACAATTTTCACCAATTTTTTTAAAAAATCTACCCCTGTGGCTCCTCCACCACTAATATCTTTGGAGGCCGTGATTTGACGGCTGATAACCGCACTTCACACGAAAATATATATCACTTACCGAGATCTGCTTAAGCAGAGTGCCACACTCAGTGATGGGTAAAAGGCGTGATGATATATTTATTTATTTATTTTATTTAAATTCAATGCCGTTGAACGCATCTACATATCTTGTTAAGTTTTTCAGATATAAACTCTAGAATTGTTTATTTTATTCTTAAAGTTTACCTCATTATATTTTGTATTTTCACAAGATTGTATCTCTGAAAAATACTTTTTATATTTAGCGTGAATCTTTACTTACGAATTAGGAATATGGGTGATGCTGTGCCTGGATAGAAATATTTGTCGGGGATTAATTTAAGATTGAATTTAATTTAATTGTGTTAAATGTATTTTTAAACAAGCGCAGGTGATGCTGCCTTCATTTCTTATAGATTCGTTGTTAGAGAAGTGGGCGTAAGTGAAGATTTACGAAACAGGTGTACAGGAGCGAATGGATGAATTTTGGTTGTGAGAAAAGAAAGAGTTCGTATGGAGGAAGTGTTAATGTGGTCGAAACGAGTATCGTGTGTCAAGATGAGAATGTTGACGGGTTCATGCTACCCCATTTAATGGGATATAGCGTGATGTAATGTATGTATGAATTTAATGAATAAATATTCTCAATTTTAATCAGAATAAACCAAGCTCCATTTATTCTAAGATCAAAATAATCTGGACCATCAGCAAAACAAAAGCAAGGAGTAAATAAGAAGCATCGCAATTCGGACAAGTGAAGTGCACAATTCGCTTTCATTCAATTACAGTGGTCCGAGAATCGGAACAAAGATGTCGATAGTGCAGTACTCTAGTCTGTGAGACTTGCAGTACTCTGTAGGGGGCGGAACGCAAAGAGGGAGGTTTTACTACAGTCTCATGCATGTGAATGACTAAGAGTGTATTGAAAAAGAGGAACCAGGAGGCGAACATACGGATGTGAGGCTTTGGAGATTCTTTTGAAACTGTCAAAAAAGTTTACATTTATATACACGATTCTGTTCCTGAAGATTGTATTTAAAAGGCAGTAATTAGTTCCTACGGATTGAGGATAAATTTAAAGATTGATTCTAAGCAGAGATCTCCAATATATCCGTGTTTGATGACCGGAATGCTTATTACGTTTTTATATGATATATAAGACTAGCTTATAGCGCCCGAGTATGATAAATACATGTAACTGTATTTTTATATTTTACGACAAATCACACATTGTCGACAGGCGGATTCGAACTGACGAACCTTGGTTCGGGTGACGTCACAGTAGCTAAGAGATGTGCCTTAACACGCTCGGCCACCGCACCTGCTTTTTATATGATTATATTGTTAAATATTTGAAAATTGTTTTGACATTTGAAAAGTTTTTTATGATCAAAAAGCTTATTTTTATCACGAATGCATGTTTAATTTTTATTTACTTACCATCTTCCGATCGGCAAATAGCTTATCAGTCTTTTGTAAACATATCTTACTGGCTTAGAAACTCTTTTGATAAGTATTAAGAAAAATTCTGATCGTGTAAAAAAGTCTCATATCCGAGTATTTATTGAAAAAAATGTTAAAAAGGTTATCGTTTCCTTGGTTACAGAATTATATTTGTATGTATAAACCGGGCATTAAAATACAGCTGTGATTGTCAATCCATCAAAGTTCTTTTAATTCTGAATTTCTTGAAAATAATTTAATTAAAACATCTACAAAAACTCGAACAAAACAAAAACCTCGGAGAAAACTGAAGAAAATATAAAATCAAATTCCAAACGTTACTTTTTACTTTCTTTAAGAACCAAGTTAACAAAAAACAAAGAAAGTTCTCACTTCGTCACGGCATGAGGAACAAATGCCGACGATGTTTCTCCCAGCGCCGATACGGCACGCGTTCAACACGCACGCAAAATGCATTCAATGCAAAAATGTACAAAGGTTATTATTAAAAGTTCTTTTTGACATGTTAAGTGCATGCATATACTGTTCGCGTTTGTTAGGTGTTCGTCGGTTTTTTGCCTTTGGCGCTAGGTGGAGTGTTTTGCCGTCCTCTTCACTCATCTGGATAAGACTTGGAAAGCTTTCCAGCGTTTCGTTGTCTCTGCCGGTCATTTACGCTAAACGGGGTTTAAATTAATTACTGGAGAACTTGTAATGCAATTTCATTTGTTTCTGTGTGAGCTTTCATTGTATGAACTTGCCTTTTTGACCCATATCTCGAGAGGGTTGGCGATAGTATTCTTCTTTGCACTACATTAATTTTTATTTTTTTATGCCAGTTTCTTACTGATAAAAATACAAAATATTCATTTACAATAACTTCTTTCTTTTATTCAACTCCTGCTGCGATATTTATGATATTTCAGCATTATAGAATACATATTAATGTAGCCCCTTACACGATATCCCATACAAAAATAAATAAATCACCTCTTTTACTCTACCGTAGCAGATCTTAATAAAGTTGGATTTATACTAAGTGGACAAGTTCTTACTATCAATCAATCAGGTGATATAATACAATTTAGATATTTTTTATTTAACTTTGGCATCGCTTGTTTAAACTTTGGCTCCAATCTGTCAATGGATAATTAAAATCTTTCGACAATTTTTACTAATTGTATAACTTTGCGATTCCTTTTTATCTTAATCAAGTAGAGATTCAGATCTGACAGACAACATACATACAACATAACATCATGCTATATCCCATTAAAAGAGGTAGCACGAATCCCTGAAACATTCACAGAACATCCATTCATCAGATTTGTCCTCATCCAACATTCTCATCCTGACACGATACTCGCTCTCTCCATACAACTTCATTCATTCCTCACACTTAAAATTCTCTATCACGCAACAAACTATCAATTACATCCAATCATTCGCTCCTATACATCTGTTTCAAATAACTAATAATAATACTACTCACTAGAATATTAGATGACATCTCCTAAATTATGCAGAAATGCTAACTTGTAATTTGCCATAAATCAGGGTTCGTAAATATCATGATATTTATAATAAATATCACTTTTTGGATATTTATTTTTTAATTTTAGTTTTTGTACACATTTAGAAAAACTGAAAAATTCGAAAAATTTCACTTCTCCGGAGGCTATATCTCACAAACTAAACAAGATATGGAAATGCGCTCAACGGCGTTGAATTCCCCGTGTCCGAATTGACTTATAAGCAAATTTTCATACAATTTTATGCAATTTAATATTTTTAATTATTTCCTAAGGGGTACCCCTTTGGTTTTTTCAGATTTTAATTCAATTTGACCAAAAATCCTTAATCGTAGGATTATTAAAACGAAAATTTACATACATATGTATTTTGACCCACTGAATCCAGTGGTGCAATCTTCAAATGCATATGACTTCTGGTTTTCGAGAAAATGTTAAAAAACCGCTTTTTGCGATTTTTTTGGCGGAAAATTGAAAAAAAAATAAAAATCGCTGAAACTATGTTTATAAGTTAACTGAAGCACGAGAAAATTAATGCCGTTGAGCGCGTTTTCATATCACATTTAGTTTTTGAGATATAGCCTCGTAAAGTAGAAAAACTGAAAAATTCGAAAAATTTCACTTTTCCGGAGGCTATATCTCAAAAACTAAACCAGCTTCTTCACATGAACTTTGTTCTAGGTGAAGAAGTAAGTTATACCATGCTGATGAGCTCTAACAAGAGCGAAACGCGTCCATGGTTACTAACTGTGCTGGCCGGCCTCTGACGATGTGTACGTCTTTTACCTTGGTGCTTCCTTTACATTATTATAAATCATTTCTAACTCTAGCAAACACTTAACTTTTTACATTATCGATACCATGCGCTTTACCTCTTACACTTCGTTATAAATCCAGCTTTATAATTTGCAGCACTTAGAAAATATTCAAGTGACAATAATTCAAATAGTTCAAAGAAAACGACACAGACCTGCATTATACTATTTTTAGATTACTTTTTTTAGGAACAAGTGGATGAATATGATTGAAGGGTTGTTGCGTGAGCGAAAGATTTTGAGCGTGAAGAATAAACGAGCTTGTATGAAAAGAATTATGAATGTGGTTGAAGCAAAAGTGGTGTGTCAGGATAGGAATGTTTGGAGAAAATTAATTGCGGGATAAATATGATGAATGAAGACAAGCGTATGACTCTTGATTTTAGTTTCATTAGTTAATGTTTCGAGTATTTACCTGCAATTGTGTAGAGACCATCTTCAGAAACAAGCGCAGTGTACAGGAGCGAATGGATGAATGTTTGTTGTGTGTTGATGGATTTTGGTTGTGAGAAAAGAAAGAGTTCGTATGGAGGAAGTGTTAATGTGGTCGAATCGAGTATCGTGTGTCAGGATGAGAATGTTGACGGGTTCGTGCTACCCCATTTAATGGGATATAGCGTGATTTTATGTATGTATGTATGTACTTTTTAAATTTATTCCTTTTTAAAATACTTTAGAAATTTCTTACTAATTCACTTATGTTGCTATTGATTAAAATTTGGATCGCAAGTTTTAGGATATTTCCACTAATTGATAATTGTAATTACTCGTCGTAATTATTAATTTGTTAGGCAGTAAACCTCAATTTTATCAACATATGAATACATCTGTTTCAGCATAATTTCTATTCAATCAAACCATCTCAATTGAGCTACCAACAAATCCTTATTTTTCTAACAATATTTTTCTGTATTTCAATCTTCGGTACTAATTAATAACTAAATTATAGGTATTATAGATCAAATAAAACAAGTAATATACGAAGCAAGAGGTCCCACAAACGGCTGTGCCGGAGTGATTCTGAGTCGTCTGTAAGTTGCTATAAACTGCGGTAATCAATTTAATTTCTATCGGCATATCGCTGGCAGCAATTAATTACAAAATTAATCCCGGCGTCACCGTCGTCATGTGACAGGTGTCGAGTGTCGTGCACACAAGTGCAGTGGTCACCCGCCTCCTATCAGGTAGGTACCCCATGTCACGGGCGCTAATGATGGCCGTGCGTGCGTCTCGCGGCACGTAATCAATTTTCAATTTTCCACCGCGTTCTTTTAAACTTTCTGACCCAATTGCCACCTTGGACGTTGGACGGTTTCGCACGGAATGATTTCGTTGCGCCGATAAACACATTGCAAGTGTTTCCCTATGAGCTTTTGCTGTAGTTTTTTTATTTTAAGTATGGACATTAACAACTAGAAAACTGTTACTGTGGGTAGTGTTAATGTACTGGTGTATCAGAAAGAAAATCTGTTCAGTTTTTTCGTTTGGACAGTTAAACTTTTTCACAGTGGTTACATTTAAGAAGAGACTATTTAATCAACACTTGGTCAAATACGTAAACACTTCGCATATTGAAATCACTTAATTTTTACATGATCGGGTATTAAAAACTATTTAACGATCTGGCTTCTAAGGTAGTAAACAATCGTCCATAAAATTAGTCATTTCTAATTACTTTTTAGACCAAAAAATTCGTCTACAGTGATCTGAAAGTACAACCAGAAAAATCAGTAAAACTTTACTGATCTCTAAATAACAAGAAGAGCTCAAAAAATGAATATTGCTGTAATGACCAGCAATGGATGGTCACAAAATAGTTATTTGTGTATTAAGAGCGTAAAGTAATTCTTTGTTACTCGAACACGGTAATTGCAGCGCGAGCCGAAGACGAGAGCTGCAATAGTGTAAGAGGAACAAAGACACTTTACGCTCGTGATACACACATCATTTTTTCTACGATTGCATCTTCAAATTATTAAAAAAACGTATGCGTACTGAAAATAAATTTGTTCTGTTAACTGTCAATATGATAGGTTTCTATTTTGTTTGTATTCCTGGTAACTATTGAAATGAGCTCGTATTTAATATCTTTTTCCAATGGCAACGCGCGCATTTAACCTCTTTTTCGCGCGTTGCCATTGGAGACGCACAAAAAAGATATTTTTCGATTGTTCCACAGAAAACGTCAACTTTAGGATGACAAATGAGTGCGTAATTGTCAACTTTTCATAGCAATCGTGTTAAAAAAATATGTTATACATAAAACACCCTAAAAGTGTTTCTATTGGGTTCTAAAGTTTCCAAAGTTCTCATTTTCAGATCTTATTACATAATAGTTATTTACGTTATAAGTTTTTATGGTACGAGTAAAATGTTTCTGGGTGAGATGACGTAAAAGCTGAGAATGTCGCATTTAATTATTTAATTTTATTTTTATATCCTAACTTTAAAAGTGACATCTTACAATAATTATAATTAAATGTCAAACATTGCTTGTTACGTATCAATTTTACGATAATAGTACTAACATATTTAGTAAAGGTGATAAAACATTAATTAAATAATTAATCTTAATTTAGTAATCGAGTCAAATATAATGTCATTTGAAACATTAATTATTTTCAGTGTTAACCTTTAATTTAATGTTGGTCATTTGAGTATGTTGTTATCTCAATTAATTATAGTAACGAGATCTACTGATAATTAATACACTCATTAATAAATTACTGTAATTAAATTAAGTAAGTACATTAATTATTTAAATATACACTTGATGATAAATGCCAATAAATAATTCCTCGAATATTTAACGCAGATAGGTTATGTCAAAAAGTTCGCAATTATTTTCAGTAAACGGAGTTTAAACTTTAAATACGTATTAAATATGATTATAATTGTAATGAATTCAGGAGTAAGTTCTCATCTTCCATCGGTTAATTTTCGCAAAAAGCAAAAGTCATTGAAAACGTAGAATACCGTATTTCAAAATAACTGGTAGGGTTTTTTAATTCCAGCGAGTAATATCCCTTGAAAATATATCCAAAGGAAGTCGGTTATTTCGAAGCCATAGCCAATCTACAACGCTTACGAAAAATACGAAATGTAATAATCGGCTATTAAGTTCCTGGCACGATTCCAAATGCGGGTATCGCCCGAGAGAAAAATCAGCATCTCCACGGCATTCCCGTTCCCATTCCCACCCTCTGCGTTTCTTCTTCTGCGTGTGGAAAGATGGACCGCTCCCCAAAGACGAGTGTCTGCTCTGGTCTTTGCTGTGAGACTGTTTTGCGTGGGAAACCCATTCATTTTTTCTCGCTTGTAAATTTAAGCTGCGGAGCGCTTCTACTTTATTCTATCATGGAAAAAATTAGATGGATGAGCTACTAAAAGAATGGAGAGTTTACTTGATTCGACTCACTCTCTCAATAAATGTTATTGATGTATAATAACTTATACTGTTACAAATTTTAGGTATTGATACGAGTATATTTCGCGCGGTTCTCTGTCCGGACCCTGTACTGTAATTGAAATTAAGTTCCTGTTGTACAATAGCAGTAAATCAATAAATTTAAATCGCCACGCGATTAAGTACAGCAGGAGTTATTTTCTAGGTAACTGCGAAATACTAACAAATTCATTTTATCATCACGCCTTTTACTCATTACTGGGTGTGGCACTCTGCCGAAACAAATCTCGGTAAGTGATATATTTCTTCACATGAAGTACGGTTACCAGCCCTCAAAGCTGTTAGTAGAAGGGAAACCAAAGGGGTAGATTTAATTTGATGAAAATTGTTTGTCTCAGTGGTATCGAGTCGGCCTGTGTATCTTGAGAACCCTGGTTCGATCCCCACAGCCGACCAACAATTTTCACCAATTTAAATCTACCCCTGTGGTTCCCTCTCCACTAATATCTTTGAGGGCCGTGATTTGACGGCTGGTAACCGCACTTCACGCAAAAAAATATATCACTTACCGAGATCTGTTTAGGCAGAATGCCACACCCAATAATGGGTAAATGGCGTTATGATATATTTATTTTATTTATTTAAAATTGTTTGTCGGCTGTGGGTATCCAACCAGGATTCTCAAGATCCACAGACCGACTCGATACCACTGAGCCACCTACTTTAATTTCAATAATAACAATACTACAGTATTGCTGATTACTAAAGCCCGGATATTTAGGCTCTTAAAAACACTAAAATAAGCAGGCATATAGGCCGGTAATTACTCTAAAATAGGCGGGATTTTAGGCAGCATAAATGTAAATAATTTGTTTACAAAAAAATAAACGAATCCTTCTTCTAATATTGGAACTCGTATCTACTCTTTGTTAGAAAAAATAATACTTTAAACAAAAATTAACGCAACCTGAAAAATTATAATGTAGGGTTCTCATTTTATTAACTATTATGCAAATTCAAATTATGTAGTATACTTTAATTCACAAAATATTACGAGCAATTGCTCTATGAAATTTTCGGAAAGGAAAACGTTTTTTCTTTCGGCATTTTAAATTCACACACAAAAACTTAATTAAAGTAAGTACTTAAAATATAGGTTAGGTTGAAACACTTTGTTGAGTGCTGAATTAGTCAACGAAGTAGATGATAAACCTTGTCTGCTCAATAAAAGTTAGAATAGGCAACAAAATAGGCAAAATAGGCTGTATAAGGTAAAATAAGCACAATAACCAAAATATAGAAAAACTAGGCTCTAAGGCACGAAAAAAAAACCTTCCATTACACGTAAACATATTACCTATGTATAGAAAAACGAAATTGCCTAAAGTATATTAAAATTTGAATCTAGGCAATTACCTAAAAATCCGGGCTTTACTGATTACAATGCTTAACACTATTAAAACTAGAACGTATATTGAATCCCAGACTTGTAATAAGTAGTATTTTTGTGATTTTTCTCTAAAAGCACATAGTGACATAGTGGTCAGACACCGGCAGCAATCGTGATAGATACGCTCACGTTGTGCTATAAGTACTCGAATAAATCACACAATTAAATTTTCCATTATGCTGTTCGTTGTCGGTGTGACAGCAAAGCGATGGCGCGATGCGATCCGGCTCATAAACGTAGTCACAATATTGTTTTATCGCCTCCGCCAGGAATGAGCAGCACTTCGTTGTTGAGCTCGCGGATAAAATGAACGCAATGCAGACTCGGACTCACGTCATACATACCATTCACTCTATTTTATTCTGTACAATAGGAAACTAATCTCATGAATTATAAATATGGATGAAACTGAAGCTCAAGATATGAATGTGAGAGTTCACCACACGTCACTGTCAACCAATAGGATCACGAATTTGTTTGAAAATGAATCAATGAAATTTACATTGATAACGGAAATACCACTGTTAATAATATCCTTGGTTACGAATAAAATAATAGTTATTTACGTATCAAGTGCAGAAAGATGGGTTTTTTTGAATGAGTGGTCCGTTGCTGCATGAGCGAAGCGAATGCTGCAAGACCATGAGTTCAAAAAAAACCCTTTCTGCACGAGTTCCGTACTCTATTTTTTCTACAATCATATTTTGATCAAAATAATAAAACAAATTTCAGTAATTGTAACATCTCTGAAATTTTGTATAATTTAGAAACTTTAGAAAGATGCCTGGTTTAATGTATCCATGACAACTGACAATGACAAACTCAATTATTTTGTTGATAATGAGGAAAAATTTCTCCGTGCTTTCAATTTAAAAAATGTTTGAATCGAGTGGCGAACACGTATTAGATTCTATAGACATTATAGAAGAAGCAAATGCTGCAACATTAAATTTGCTTCCATAAATATTAATAGAAAGTATATTGTATAGAGTTTATATTTATATTAAATTACTTTTATGCACTAGTGCAGAAATAATTCACCTTTTTTGCACTAGTGCAAAAATCTGCTACTTTCATAATAAAAATCAGTTCAAAAACGCCTACTTTTTTTAATGGTTGTAGAAAAATGATATTTTCAATATTTTCATAAACGTCATTATTTCAGTGTACATTTAATATTCAAAATTTTCATCACTGTAATACCTAAGTAATAATGTGCAAATAAATACCTAACTATTCTTGTTAATTAACTCTTGTTTGATAAATTCTCAAGCCGAATACAACTCGTAGTATGAAAATTGACAGATAATATTTTGACATAAATATATATTCGTTGTTATGGAAATAGGAAACACAACTCATAATTTATGTCAAAATATTTTCAGCAATTTTCATACTACTTGTTGTATTACATATGAAAATTAATTATTGCAGAATGAATCTAATGAATAAATGCCAATTGCAAAAATAACAATTTACACCACATTAAAATTTATTTAAAATATAAAATAAACACTTGGCTAAGTCTCACAAAATTCAGCCTCCAAGTCACCTTGTAGGGGTATTTTCAGAGGATGGCCAGTACAGTTAGTAACCATAGACGAGTTTCACTCTTATTAGAGCTCATCAGTATGGCATAACCCACTTCTTCACCTAGAACAAAGTTCACGTGAAGAAGCTGTGTGAAAAGTTGACTTGGAGGCTGAATTTTGTGAGACTTAGCCAAGTGTTTATTTTATATTTTATTAAACCTAGTTTCACCAAATGTATGGACGACAATTAATTTTATCTTTGTTGTTATTAAAATTTATTTATTTAATAGCCTGGTAACAGCATAAATATATCACTGATTAAGAACTGCTACGGTAGAGTGCCACATCTAGTAATGAGTATAAGATGTGATGATATATTTATATATTATTTTTAATTTTAAATGAAATATGTGTGAATCCGGTCCTGGATATAAATTTCGTAACAAAAGCTTCCAGTAGAGCAGACGCCTAAGCGCGTTGTTCTGCCGACAAGGGCTCTAATTGAACGCAAATTTGACGCGGCAGCTTTTTAGCAAGATTTAAACGGATGGATAAAACGTCACAAGTTAATATCACACACCTGTACTCTATCCTACTAGTGCGCATGCGTACTTACCTACATATGCTTTCCACTCTACACTACATTACGTAATGGGGTAACTACCCTCCAGATACATGCTACAAGCTATAGCTATGCTAACGCTTCTACCCTCACCGTATGCCTTTATAGGTTTACGGAATTTATAGTTTGCTTCTTAATGCTCAGATAATGTATTCCTCGTGCGTGTAATTAACGCTGTTCATTTGTTAGCTACACGTGTAATTTGCGCTTATATTACGCGCAAATTGGCTAATTGTCAAATTAAATTCATTTATGGAAGTTAGAATTAATGATGCTATCACAAACTCAAATACCTTACCTGTCTAACATCATTTCTTACAAACTCCTTTCATCTCACCCTTCAATTTATTCATTTAGCAACTCAATCCCAATTACAAAATCCTATCAAAAAGTACACTTTTCTTTCACCACTTGTTCCAATGAGATAATTTTTGACAGTGGCCGCGGAAGTGGGGTTGCAGGGGTTGCGATTGTAATCCCTGATCATTTTTGGGGGTTGCGTTGCAACCCCTGTTCAGGACATAAAAAATAAAATAAAATACCTAACTAAAATCAGAGTACGAATTCAAAATCCAAACCAAGACTATAGCAATAAATTAACAATCCATTACAAGTTAGATTAAGTCAGCATGTATACATATTAACAATAGTTTTTTTTACAAACAAAAATAATAAATTTATTCGTTCGTCGAATTTTGACTTGGAACCGTACTTCAATGTTACAAAAACGACTGTTTCATTTAGTTTTTCTTCATATACACAAAATTAAAACATTGGACATTGATTTAAATAAGGTGATGAAAATATTCATCAGTATAACCGCAGAGCGAATGACAATTTTCGGAGCAATAGAGTAAAATTTCAATTTATACAGATGTAAAAACTTTATAAAACTGTTACATTAATTGACAAAAACAAATTATATTATTAATATAATATATCTCACCTAATTATTCATTTTAATTACCTAAATTTATCTGTGTTCTATTTTTACTCCGGTCAAAAAATTTTCGCAATCCCTTTCAAAAAAAGGTTCCGTGGTCTCTGCTTTTTGATATCTAGAAACCAAGTAATTTTTTCCAAACCATGTCAATGACAACTGGAACACAAACGGTGTACAGATATTTCTAATTTAGTTAAGAAATGCCTCATATTCTTCCCTTGGCCTATTTGAAGATGTTTCAATCTTGCTTTAAACTGCGATCTGGAATTGCAGAGCAGTTTTGCTCAGAACTAGGTAGTGACGAGTAGTGTACATATATAAATAAATATAAATATATCATCACGCCTTTTACCCATTACTGGGTGTGGCACTTTGCCTAAGCAGATCTCGGTAAGTGATATATTTTTTCGCGTGAAGTGCGGTTACCAGCCGCCAAATCACGGCCCCCAAAGATATTAGTGGAGGGGGAGCCACAGGGGTACATTTAAATTGATGAAAATTGTTTGTCGGCTGTGGGGATCGAACCAGGGTTCTCAAGATCCACAGGCCGACTCGATACCACTGAGCCACCTACACCATACAGTGTACATAAATATCTAGAAATTAATGATTATCCATTTCCATTCTGGAAGTTTACTTTCAATTTCAGTACAATTTCCTTTATAAATAGCAAATTGTAAGAACAGATTTTAATCTCAATAAATGCAGCCATCATTATCTAATTTAGTTTCCATCTCAACTTTAGTTCCATTTGAAGACGACGAAACCTCGAAATAGATTCACTCGAGCAAAGTTGAAATAACATTCGTTTATCTAGCGAGCTGTGGACGGGTTCTGAGGACGGTTAGAGACGCAAAGAGAGGTGGTGGCAGCCTTGCGTATCAAAGAGATAGTTTTGCTTGCACGTAAGAACATTTAATTGAATGTATTTGAGGATGGCGAAGAGAATAATTACTGTTTCAGACATGTTGACAGCTTTTCGTAAAATTATGGAAATTTCATTGAACCGCATGAATGTGAATTGAAATTCTGGTTAATGGGATAATGAAATGTGATCAAGTACTCTAACTACCAACAAATGAAGGTGATCATTTCAATGACAACTTATTAGAAATATTGTTACTGTTTTACTTGTTGTAACGCAGCAACCATAGTTTATTCTTAATTAAACTTATGTATATTTGTTCAATCACCATAGATTTTTACTTATTTACTACGATTATAATTTCTTTAAAGCAATCTTCAAATGAAGTTATGCCTTGGAATACTTCTCCAAGAAAAATCTTTATTTGAAAGAAATAGTGTAAAGTAAAAGGATTTGTTTTAATTGCGGTTTACATGAAGTACACATTTTTAATACCACTTGTTTAAGGTGTACAGGAGCGAATGGAGCGAATGAATGGATGTTTGTTGCGTGATGATGGATTTTGGTTGTGAGAAAAGAAAGAGTTCGTATGGAGGAAGTGTTAACGTAGTCGAAACGAGTATCGTGTGTCAGGATGAGAATGTTGACGGGTTCATGCTACTCCATTTAATGGGATATAGCGTGATGTTATGTATGTTGTTTAAGAGTTATTTCTAATATATTAATAATTAAATTGTAATTATAACATTGTTAATAAGTAAATATCTAATGTACGTTAGTTTCAAACCAATGTAAAGTGCAATTAATTTTGTGAATTTTGAAAACTGATTTTTGTGTCATAGTCAGTACGTTGAATACCACATGTAGTTAAAATAAGTGCCATAAGTTGTGAAACACCCTATAGAACCATCTTAAAGTTATAAAATAAAATAAATAAATATATCATCACGCCTTTTACCTATTACTGGGTGTGGCACTATGCCTAAGCAGATCTCGGTAAAGGAGAGCACTAGGAGGGAGTGGGAAATTATTGAAAGAAGGACTTCATTTTCTAAACTTCATAAATGGTGATAGTTTTGATAATTTAAATAACAACAAAGACAAAATTAATTGTCATCCATACACTTGGTGAAACTAAGTTTAAATAAATATATCATCACGCCTTTTACCCATTACTGGGTGTGGCACTATGCCTAAGCAGATCTCGGTAAAGGAGAGCACTAGAAGGGAGTGGGAAATTATTGAAAGAAGGACCTCATTTTCTAAACTTCATAAATGGTGATAGTTTTGATAATTTAAATAACAACAAAGACAAAATTAATTGTCATCCATACACTTGGTGAAACTAGGTTTAAATAAATAAACAAATAAATATATCATCACGCCTTTTACCCATTACTGGGTGTGGCACTCTGTCGTTTGTAGATCTCGGTAAGTGATATATTTTTTCGCGTGAATCAACCGTCAAATCACGGCCTCCAAAGATATTAGTGGTGGGAGAGCCACAGAAGTAGATTTGAATTGGTGAAAATTGTTTGTCGGCTGTGGAATCGAATCAGGGTTCTCAAGATCCACAGGCCGACTCGATACCACTGAGCCACCTACCCCATACCGGTGTGTCAGTGTAATAATTTACTTTTAGCGAGCAAGCTATGAATATAAACTGGCTTTGCATTGTTCTCATGTATCTCCATGTCTCAACAGTTCCTGTCAAAATCTCCATTCACATAATATTCAAATATATCTAATCTCACTATACGCATTCCCGCTAAAAATACAGAAGAAATAGCTTCATTATTTCATATTTTGAATATAAGCTTTCACAAGTAGTCTACCTTTATCCTCGGTGCACAATGGCCGAACCCTTCCGTGAAAAAATCGCTCTTAATTTGCATAAAGCATGCGGATCGCGTTGGCTGGCATGATGCGTGTGGTGCGTGAGGTGCGCGTGGTGAGCGTGAGCGTGCGTCTATTATCGTAACACTACTCGTTATATGAAACCATGAATACAAGATACGTGGTGGAGTGCTGCTCGGTAACGTCGAGCCGATGATGCCCACGACAGGGGTTTTCAAAATTTCTAAGTTGTACAGAATTTAATTCTGCACTTGAAACACTCTAGATATATCGTTTTACTTAGTTTTAAATTTTCTTTACTCGATTATTGTTGTTGTGATTTGACGGCTGGTAACCGCACTTCACGCGTAAAAATATATCAGTTACCGAGATCTGCTTAGGCAGAGTGCCACACCCAGTGATGGGTAAAAGGCGTGATGATATATTTATTTATTTTTTATTTATTGTTAGAAAACCGTAATACTTTTCTTCTAAATAAATAAATATATAAATAAATATATCATCACGCCTTTTACCCATTGCTGGGTGTGGCACTCTACCTAAGCAGATCTCGGTAAGTTATATATTTTATCGCGTGAAGTGCGGTTACCAGCTATCAATTTACGGCCTCCAAAGATATTAGTGGAGGAAGAGCCATAGGGGTAGATTTCTTAAATTGGTGAAAATTGTTTGTCGGCTGTGGGGATCGAACCAGAGTTCTCAAGATCCACAGGCCGACTCGATACCACTGAGCCACCTACCCCATATACTTTTCTTCTCTAGTGAATAAAATAATTTTTTCAACATTAATTGTGAAAATGGCTTTTCCCTCAATTAATTTAGTTGTGATAATAACCATTTCTCTCACTAGTGATGAAAGTTATTAAGTTGCCTCAGTAGTGAGAAAAACGGTTAGTATCACATTTAAATTGAGTGAGGGAAATATCATTTGATATGATGATGTGTATTTGCAAGTACAACTTCTTTGATTTATATAAAATATTTATTAAATGTAATTTTCATGTTTAATGTTGGGGTAGGTGGCTCAGTGGTATTGAGTCGGCCTGTGGATCTTGAGAACCCTGGTTCGATCCCCACAGCCGACAAACAATTAAATCTACCCCTGTGGCTTCCCCTCCACTAACATCTTTGAGGGTCGTGTTTAGACGGCTGGTAACTGCACTTCACGCGAAGAAATATATCACTTATCGAGATCTGCTACAGCAGAGTGCCACACCCAGTAATGGGTAAATGGTGTTATGATATATAATATTGAAAGAAAATTCTGTAACTTTCATATTCGTGAAGCAATGAAACCCTTTCTTCAATAGTATTACAATATACAATGTTTGTGTGATGAATGAGAAATCTTTGAGAAGCCCTGTTCCTGTGGCATGTATCACACTCTCTGTGGTCTGTGACGTCACGTGATTGTCTCCTGTTTTTACTACGTGTATCACACGTGCGGAACGTAAAGCGCGGATGTTACGGCGGAAAGTGTCCGCAAATATTACGCTCGGCGTCGCGAGACGACGCTCGGGTAAAGCGACGCTACGGGGGAGTGTGACAGACGACGCTGAATTTTTTACTATGGTTTATGATAAACGATGCTGTAAAATCTTGAAATATTACTTGTTTTATTGGCTATTCAAAGGTAATGTTATTGCTATGCATTTTAAAATAATGAGCTTCCCTTTTGTAATTTGATTCGCATTTGTTTATAATGATGTGTTGCCTACTACTGTTTTGTTATTTTGTTTTGGAGGTATTGACGTTGTATATTATTTCAAAGCATTCGTGATTGTTTGAAACAATTGGCTCATTGGTTGTACTGAATTTCTTCTATTACATTGAAATGTTTCTGTTGCTTGTTGCAAATGTACTTTTTTTTATTTTGGTAAGAACCGCTGTAAAGAAAAATGAAATTCCTAGCTGCACTCGACAAAAGACAGTCTAGACTCTAGATATATGGTCTTGTTGAAATATTACTATAATAATAAAGGAAAAACCTATATTTTATATTCTAAATAAATAAATTTGTTTTTGTGACAGATTAGTAAATATATAGTACGTACAGAAATCAATATATAATTATATATATATATATATTATAATGTTTATATTTATTTTATTGTTATTTAATGTGAAAATAATTATACTGAGTGGCACACGAAAACTATGCCACAGGCGAATAAAATGGGGAATTAATTTTTCCATTACCATTGCGTCCCTGATTACAAGAAAAATAATCAAATGAATGTTTAAAGCAGGGTTCGTAAATATCATGATATTTATAATAAATATCAAAATATCTGATATATAGGATATATATCAGATAAATATCACTTTTTGGATATTTATTTTTTAAGTTTAGTTTTTGTTCACATTTATTATCACAATAGAAAATACAAAATAAATTATTACTCCTAAATAAAAAATTAACATAGGTAATGAAAAAAGTAAATATACATTGAATGGATACACAAATATTATATAGTACTAAGAATAGTAAGAATATTTAAATAATCCTATATCCTAAATAGGGGCAAATCATCATCTTCTGATGAACGTCCTGAACATAGCGTTGCAGATAGACTCACTTGGCCAAATCCAATCTAAATTAGTTTTTTTTTTGTAGTTTCTTTTTGGTTTAAATATTTAAACATAAAAACTAATTTACCGGCTTTGTCGTTACCGAGACGATTACGTAATTGAGATTGGACAATGCCAAGTGGAGAAATATCGTTCCAGCCCTGCTGTGGCTGATACAGCAGTGTGTAACTGTTCACATGGTTCAATAAATGTACTTTTATTTGGCCACTCTGACTCATTGATAGTTACACTTTTCCACCATATTAAAGGATTTGTATTTCTAAAATGAGTACCAAATAAAAATTTTGGAAATGGTTCAGACTTTGCTGTTAATGATATCACAAATGGCACACAATTTGGATTTATGTCGTTGATGTGAAGTTAGTCAAAAGCTAGTAAAGTAAGAATTATCTTTAGAATATAATTTTAACAGAATTAATGAAAGTAATAATACTGTATTTATTATAGACTATTTGATATTTTTATATAATGGATATATATCTTCGAACCCTGTTTATAAGTTAACTGAAGCACGAGAAAATTAATGCCGTTGAGCGCGTTTTAATATCACATTTAGTTTTCGAGATATAGCCTCGGAAAAGTAGAAAAACTGAAAAATTCGATAAATTTCACTTTTCCGGAGGTTATATCTCAAAAACTAAACAAGATATGGAAATGCGCTCAACGGCGTTGAATTCCCCGTGTCCGAATTGACTTGTAAGCAAATTTTCATACAATTTTATGCAATTTAATATTTTTAATTATTTCCTAAGGGGTACCCCTTTGGTTTTTTCAGATTTTAATTCAATTATCCCAAAAATCCTTAATCGTAGGAATATTAAAACGAAAATTTACATACATATGTATTTTGACCCACTGAATCCAGTGGTGCAATCTTCAAATGCATATGACTTCTGGTTTTCGAGAAAATGTTAAAAAACCGCTTTTTGCGATTTTTTTTGGCGGAAAATTGAAAAAAAATAAAAATCGCTGAAACTATGTTTATAAGTTAACTGAAGCACGAGAAAATTAATGCCGTTGAGCGCGCTTTCATATCACATTTAGTTTTCGAGATATAGCCTCGGAAAAGTAGAAAAACTGAAAAATTCAATAAATTTCACTTTTCCGGAGGCTATATCTCAAAAACTAAACAAGATATGGAAATGCGCTCAACGGCGTTGAATTCCCCGTGTCCGAATTGACTTGTAAGCAAATTTTCATACAATTTTATGCAATTTAATATTTTTAATTATTTCCTAAGGGGTACCCCTTTGGTTTTTTCAGATTTTAATTCAATTATCCCAAAAATCCTTAATCGTAGGATTATTAAAACGAAAATTTACATACATATGTATTTTGACCCACTGAATCTAGTGGTGCAATCTACAAATGCATATGACTTCTGGTTTTCGAGAAAATGTTAAAAAACCGCTTTTTGCGATTTTTTGGCGGAAAATTGAGAAAAAATAAAAATCGCTGAAACTATGTTTATTAGTTAACTGAAGCACGAGAAAATTAATGCCGCTGAGCGCGTTTTCATATCACATTTAGTTTTTGAGATATAGCCTCGGAAAAGTAGAAAAACTGAAAAATTCGAAAAATTTCACTTCTCCGGAGGCTATATCTCAAAAACTATTTGATATTTTTATATAATGGATATATATCATTGCAAAAATATGACGATATATATCAAAATAAATATCATGATATATATCGATCGATATATATCTTCGAACCCTGGTTTAAAGTTTTAAATTCCGCTTCTAAATCAGTATAGATACGAGTATTATATTTTACTTATTTAGTTACTGTTAAAACTAACTAGGTATAGAGATAATATAAATATTTAATAAATATTAAAATGGGGTAGATGGCTCAGTGGTATCGAGTCGACCTGTGGATCTTGAGAATTCTGGTTCGATGCCCTCAGCCGACAAACAATTTTCAGCAATTTAAATCTACCCCTGTTGCTCCTCCTCCACTAACATCTTTGGGAGCCGTGATTTGACGGCTGGTAACTGCACTTCACGGGAAGAAATATATTACTTAACGAGCTCTGCTTACGCAGAGTGCCACACCCAGTAATGGTTAAAAGGCGTGATGATATATTTATTTTATTTTGAAAATTAAGTTTAGCAGTACCTAATTAAATTAGTAAAATAAATGGTAAACCTACAGGAGAGCTACTTCACCTTCGATTTTGCTGAAAATTTGTGAAAAGTTTCCTTGGCGGTCGAAATTATTTGACCTTGAAATCGAAAAAAACACCAATAACAGAACGCATTTTTATGGTAAAAAGAAATAAACGTAAAGTAAAAGTGATAAACTGTGGAAAAAACACCCCCTCCGCCCACACACACACACACACACGCACCATAAAAATGCTGTACTATTGGTGTTTTTTTTTATTTCAAGGTCAAATAATTTCGACCGCCAATTGTTAGTATTTTTTCTATATTCTGCTCGCTGAGAGTAAACTTTTCACAAATTTTCAGCGAAATCGTAGGTGAAGTAGCTATCTTGCAAGTTTACCAAATAAATTTTATTTATTAATTTTAATACAGAATTTCATTTTCAAAAACATTCATTTAAAACATTTGTATAAAGTAATCCGAGAAGCAATGCTAGTAGAAAACTTGTAATACAAAACGGTAGAATATATATAGAACAGTTATCAGAAGAATCAAATATTCTCCATCTCGCCCCCCATAAATTCCAGCTCCCTTGGAAATTTTTGATCGAATTGCGTAATTTCCGTTTGGTACCGCACCTGAGCCTACATCAAAGACTGTAATGGCGACACGCTATTAATATGTAACCATAGTATCGAAACTCGAAGTAATTTAGATGCAGTATGCATATATCCCAGTTTGGAATTGAATTCGTCGAAGCAGGCAGTGAGATTTTGGGTTGCTTGGTGGTTGGCAGCGCCACCCCCGCGCATACTAATTGGCGCGCGGTAATAAAATTACTTGACATTTGTGCTCTGCCCTTAATCTTTATTATCGCATAACTCATCTGGCGCACGTTGCGAGCAGGAGCAGCTTGACTGGAGTGCGGCGAACAACCCCAAAAGCCCGGAACCCAAAACCCAGCTCAGATCGCTATGATTTGGGTTATACACAAATCGAGACAATTGCCATTACTAAATTGAACTGAACAATACTTCATTAACACATCAAATCTTTTTTCATGACACTATCAAAATTTAAAAAGTAAAACTAAAAACATTAATATGCTTTGATATTTTTGACATACAGGTGACATCTAAACTTCTAATTTATTTCTTAAAATTTTATGCATACCTCAACAAAAAACTATCATTCTAAAACAGTACCTACCTTCGGAAGAAAAAGTCTCACTCACTATAAAGTGTTTTTTAAAGTTCTTGTTTTGAATTGTTCCTAAATATTTTACAGAAAATGATTCTTCAACTTTTAATTAAATCATTTTCAGTTTCAAAAACAAAAAATATAAAATGCCCAAATATATTTTTCCTCAGCTAAGATTATCGGCAATCCAGCTCGGCAATTGCAAATTTATAGTACTTAGCAAAAATGTTATATTTAAACAACATATTAATTAAAATTATTTGCAAATAAATAAATATATCATCACGCCTTTTACCCATTACTGACTGTGGCACTCTGCCTAAGCAGATTTCGGTAAGTGATATATTTTTTTTGAGAAGTGTGGTTAGCAGCCGTCAAATCACGGCCCCCAAAGATATTAGTGGAAAAGAAGCCACAAGGGTAGATTTCAATAGGTGAAAATTGTTTGTCGGAAATTACTTTTATAAATTAAAGGACAATAATATTTCAGGCTTTCACTACAATTTAGATTAATTTATGTTTATAAGATATACAGCAGGAATTTAATTCTAATTACCTGCAGTACGACGGTATATTTAGCGTTATAACATTCAAATCCGAAGATCTACAGTTCGAATCCCACTCAAGCTATAAATATATGAACTACCACACTGTGACTCGGTGAGTCCGGACCTTCTACTGTGATTGGAATTAAATTCCAAAAAAAAATTACAGTAGCTTAAAATGAGATCAAAACCACAAGTGGAATTATTTTAGTTTTATCCGCTGAAATACAATTACCGGTAACAATCATTCATTAATTAATTATGTATTGTATCGTCCTTTAATTACCAATATATTAATATCTTTTTATCTTCAAGATCATGAGTAACATAATCTTCAAACTTCCTACACCGAAGTACCACTACCACGTAGCAAAAGCTCCCTATAATAATTATCCCTTATTACTCGTATTACTCAAGTGAAAAGGCCGTCCAACAAAACAAAGAAGCGCGTCAAAATTTCGTCTCTTCAGGGAACTCGATCTCTATACACCCAGACAAGCGTCTCCGGCATCGCGACGGCACCACCACCTTCAATGTCCTCTATGTAGAAGCATCGAGCGATCACAGCCACCTTGATGTATCGGTGAGAACCTTATTATTCATAATCCCGTCCTGTTTATCCGACGTCATTAATCCGTCCTTCGTTCTGACGCGAGTTACACCAGTGATTCTAAAACATCTTATACATAAATAAAATAAATATATCATCACGCTTTTCACTCATTACTGGATATAGTATTCTGCTGTAGCAGATCTCGATAAATTATATATTTTACATGTGAAGTTTGGTTTCCAGCTGCCAAATTTCATCTCCCTAAGATATTAATGGGTAGTTTTAATGGGGATGACTTACTTAAGTATTTAAATCGCTGACTTCAACATCAAAATTAAAATTAAAAAAATTAAAACAATAGTGGTTCTAATTCCATTTTAAACTGTAGTTTCTTTTCGTAACACATGCACAAGAAACACGATCTTATTCCCTAATTTTAGAGAGAGAAACACTTCTTTTCTCCTCTAGGGAGTTATGTTTCCATAGGTACCATGTTTCTCTCCCTAGAGCGATGTTTCTCTCCCTAGAGAGATTAGCTATTTGCGGCGTTTTCTAGGTAACTAGTTACGCAACCCACATTTGACATTTCTGCCGATAAGATGGTAATTTTTGTGCACTTGTTACGAAAAGTATAATATGCTTCACGGGAGGGCGCGATTATCGCTTGTTTCCCTCCCTTGATGCATAACATACTATTTCGTAACACATGCACAAGAAACACGATCTCATTCCCTAATTTTAGAGAGAGAAACACTGTTTTTCTCTCCTAGGGAGAAAAACATTATGTTTCTCTCCCTAGGTACCATGTTTCTCTCCCTAGAGCGATGTTTCTCTCCCTAGAGAGATTAGCTATTTGCGGCGTTTCCTAGGTAACTAGTTACGCAACCCATATTTGACATTTGTCCCGATAAGACGGTAATTTTTGTGCACTTGTTACGAAAAGTATAATATGCTTCACGGGAGGGCGCGATTATCGTTTGTTCCCTCCCTTGATGCATGACATACTATTTCGTAACACATGCACAAGAAACACGATCTTATTCCCTAATTTTAGAGAGAGAAACATTGCTTTTCTCCCCTAGGGTGAGAAAAATTATGTTTCTCTCCCTAGGTAGGATGTTTCTCTTCCTAAAGACTACGATTATTAGCTGTTTGTAGCGTTTCCTAGGTAACTAGTTACGCAACCCATATTTGACATTTGTCCCGATAAGACATTAATTTTTGTGCACTTGTTACGAAAAGTATAATATGCTTCACGGGAGGGCGCGATTATCCCTTGTGTGAAGTTGGCAAACCTCGACTTCAGCTCGAGTCTTCATCCCTCACTTACATCTTAGTTTGTCAACTTCACACGCGGGAATAATCGCTTGTTTACATACTATTCTTACCTTGCAGTTTGTAAATCTGATTCTGTTGTTGAGAACCGCTGCTGTATATCGCTGTATCGAGACGTCGAGATTATTAATTAACTAGAAATTTGACAAACACGCGTTGAGAGTGTCGACCGTGGCTGTAACTCGAGCCAGACACCGACACCTACAAGCGTCGAGAAGAGAACTACACCACACCGCTCTGTCTCCCGGTAAATTTGCAAATTGGTTACTAAGAACTCCAACATTTCACGAATATTGCTCATATAGATATTACACTTGAAGCGAGACTCGAAAATTTCATTTCTGGATGTAGTGAGATAATGAAAATAGAATGATGCATGGAAATGTAGTTTACGTTTCATTTTACCCGAACTTTAGAAAAGATTTTAGTTCATGATCAATATTCTTTTAAAATTCAGCGGAAATTGTTATTGTTAAAAGTTTAATATATAAACTAGAAGTCATTGTGAGTTAATGTACAATATACGTCGAATGTAAAATTCTTGTAACAACTATACGTTTATAGAATTGAAGATAAAATAACCTAGGAATAAATAGCTGATAAGACGAGCTTGTAAGCAAGAAATGATTAATGTGCATGGATTTAAATTAGTACAACAGGAAGTCTTATTCCACGGCTGGTAATATATCACTTACCAAAAACTACTACGACAGAGTGCCGTACCCAATAATGGGTAGAAGGTGGGATGATATAACATAACATATAAAATAAGACTTTGCAGAAAAAATATGTTTAGAGTAAAATATAAATTAAACACTTGGCTAAGTCTCACAAAATTCAGCCTCCAAGTCACCTTATGAGGGCATCGTCAGAGGTTGGCCAGCACAGTTAGTAACCAAAGACGCGTTTCGCTCTTATAAGGTGACTTGGAGGCTGAATTGTGTGAGACTTAAACAAGTGTTTATTTTATATTTTATTAAACCTAGTTTCACCAAGTATATGGATGACAATTAATTTTGTCTTTGTTGTTAATGTTTAGAGTATTAAATTCTGCTTCTAAATTAATCTAAATATTATAGTATACTTATTTAGTTACTGTTAAAATCAAGTTTAAAAATGTATGTGAAAATTAAACGTTACACATTTGCTTGCTCGAATTTCATGATTAACTAATTAGATGATATGAATAAATAAATAAATAAATATATCATCACGCCTTTTACCCATCACTGGGTGTGGCACTCTGCCTAAGCAGATCTCGGTAAGTGATATATTTTTTTCGCGTGAAGTGCGGTTACCAGCCGTCAAATCACGGCCTCCAAAGATATTAGAGGAGGAGGAGCCACAGGGGTAGATTTTTTAAATTGGTGAAAATTGTTTGTCGACTGTGGGGATCGAACCAGGGTTCTCAAGATCCACAGTCCGACTCGATACCACTGAGCCACCTACCCCATATGAATTATATTAAATGAATTGTGTTAATTAATTTTTGATGTAGAATTTAATACGTTACAACTTTTATTCAACACAGTTTAATGTAAAATAATCAGGAAAGAAATAACAACAAGATCGCCTATACACAGTTTTCATCTATATGTCAATATCGACTATTTATAACGTCACCTCATATCAATGTTTTAATTTAGCGTCATTTTATCACGTCATTAACAAAGCTTACCGCGACGTCAACCTGTCCGCCAAAAAAACTCTCGACGCCGACGCCGGACACTTGATTCAATTCTCTACGCTGCGATAGTGCTGCCATGTGCAAGCCGTGTCGAAAACAGACACTACCGTTCGAGCTTAATGCTAAAGTCTTGTATTCTGTCCGATTCCACTGTAGTTCTTACGTACGGTTGTATTTGTGAGTGTATCTGTGTGATATGTGAGTGTACTGAAGTCTGGACACCAAAAGACGATGTTTACGATAAGAATGGAAGAATTGTAAGGTGGATGAAATAACAGGAATGCAGGAATTGCACTTGGAAAATAAATTAGATTAATATACAAATTATTGAAGCTCAGTGGTATCGAGTCGGCCTGTGGATTTTGAGAACCCTGGTTCGATCCCCACAGACGACAAACAATTTTCACCAATTTAAAAATCTACCCCTGTGGCTCCCCCTCCTCTAACATCTTACGCTTACCGAGATCTGCTTATGCAGAGTGCCACACCCAGTAATGGGTAAAAGGCGTGATGATATATTTATTTATTTATTTCAATTATTTAGTTTTTATTATAAACTGAACTTGTTTTCAGTTGTAATTTAACTGTTAGCACGCTTTTATGCAAAGAAGTGTTCATGTATTTAAATTTCATTGACTTTCAGTTATTTCAAAGAAAATACGATTGAATCTTAATGACTCGGATTATATAGGGTGTTTCACAACTTAGAGCAAAAAATTAAAGGGTATATTCTGTACGACGTGCTGATCATGAAACAAAAATTATCGCAAACCTATTTTCCATGTTTCACAGTCCAAAATTTTTCGTTGCCACTGCCACTAGGTGGATGATTATGTTAAAGTTATTAATTAAATAAAATTCTATTATAAATAACTGCTAATAATTGAATTGTGTAATTATTCTTTCGTAGTTGATACCTACTTCATTGTTTGTGTTTAATAGGAAAGCGAATCCAGTGCAGAACTACAAAAAATGTTTTAGGTTAACAACCCTTAATTTTTCGAATTTAAAAAAAAATCTTTTTGTTTCATGATCAGCACGTCGTACAGAATATATTCTTTAATTTTTTGCTCTCAGTTGTGAAACATCCTGTATATTATAACAATTCTAAGGTAATAAGAAAAGATCTCCGTGGCATATAGAATCTCATAATGTTGAATGTTAAAGATTACAAGATAAATGTCTCGAGTATTTTGTTTTGTGATGGTTTGGCAAGTTTAATTTACTTCTCGCTTGATTAAATTATGCTTCTTTCAAGATTTCAAGTTCGTTGAACTTTAAACGAACCAAGGTTTCTTAACTGATGTTGCTAATTTAATTAGATCTAGAATACTTCAAGAACTTTCAGAAAATCTTACAAGCTCTGCTCGTAGGTGAAACATGTTTAGTATTGGTACATAATCATACTAACTCCAAGCACCAGAAGCCTGGAACAAGTTCCACTAGTATTCCTTAATCATTTCAAAGTCATTCATTCTCAATTTAAAAATAATATACTTCAAATAAATGTGAAAATTTGCTACGTATATGTGGAAACCAATAGAATCACGAATTTGTTTGAAAATAAACCAATGAACTAAAAGTTGTTTTAGTAGTTCTCCACTAGTGAAATTAAAAAGTTATTATTTTTCACTGGAATTGAATTTCATTGGTTACCAATAAAATAAATGTTATTTTATTTAATGTAAATTCAAAAAAAAAATCTATCGCTATGGCAAATCATCCAAGTGTTTGTTTATTTGTTAAATTCTCTCACATAATTTACATTAACTAAGTAAGAGTTTATGCCAATTTCAACTTATACTATAATTGGGATTAAATTCCTGTTGTACAGCGTAACATAAATAAATAATAGTATGTTATGCATCAAGGAAGGGAAACAAGCGATTATTCCCGCGTGTGAAGTTGGCAAACCAAGAAGTAAGCGAGGGCCGAAGGCTCGAGTTGAAATCGAGGTTTGCCAACTTCACACAAGGGATAATCGCGCCCTCCCGTGAAGCATATTATACTTTTCGTAACAAGTGCACAAAAATTACTGTCTTATCGGGACAAATGTCAAATATGGGTTGCGTAACTAGTTACCTAGGAAACGCTGCAAACAGCTAATAATCATAGTCTCTAGGGAGAGAAACATCTTCCTAGGGAGAGAAACATGCTACCTAGGGAGAGAAACATCCTACCTAGGGATAGAATCATAATGTTTCTCTCCCTAAGGGAGAAAAGCAGTGTTTCTCTCTCTAAAATTATGGAATAAGAAAGTGTTTCTTGTGCATATGTTACGAAAATAAATAAATAAGCTACTGTATTTGGGAGTAAGTTCCTGTTGTCAGCATAACAAATAAATACATTGATGTCTTCTATTTTATCGCTTATATTTTTTCATAAAATAAAGAAGGTATCGAGCAGCTGTTCCATCTAAAAATCAGTAAAAGTATCAATGATATTTTTATTTATAATTTATGAACACTAAAATATACGGGCTTATATTGTCCTTTTATATTCGTCACCCTATAGGATCAGAACACATAAAAAATGAAATTTTATTGTTGAAACTATGGTCATATCCCGAAATATATCTCTTTTATGGAAACTGCAAACTTCCATTCAACGAGGCAATTTTACAGAATATTCACTTCTTTGTAACTTACTCCATTAAATAAAACGAAATATTAAATTTAATCATCTTGTCTTTAAAAAACGAATAAGACACATGTCTTTGAATTAGTAATTTACCGGAAGTGCTAGCGATGAATGGATCAGGAATAATTAATTATCCTTTTGACTTCCTTGTAAAACAGTTGTTAAGAGTTAATTTCAATCATTTTTACAAGAACTAATAAAAAGTATCTCTGACAAAAAGAGAGTGTTGAATGTAGATAGCGATACAAATGACAGAGTAATATAGCTACGAGAAAATTAATTGTAGTATGCCAGTGACACTCAAACACTTCTCAATGGGTTTTACTATGCAATTTTTTAACTTTCTTTTATACTGATTTTTATACCACCAATGAATTTATTACTCATTGCTAGAGTAATATCGTAGAATTTAAAATGAAATATACATATTACTATAGTTATTTTTTTTCTTTTTTTATATGTTTACGTACATTTGAATCGTAATGAACTGTTTACTTAACTCTGTCTCTAGGGGTTACGAGACTTATAACGTGCTAGCCCGTGTAAAATTTATAACGGGCTGTTGACATTGGTTATCATGACAACATATCTAATTTTAAACGTTTGACACTTCAATATTTTTTTATTAAACAAAATCTGTCAGATTTTCAAAGTCTACCTTGATTGAACATTTTAGTTATTACGTTATACTATTGCAATTAATTTGATTAAATATACATATATTGCGATTCAAATGCACATAAAACATTGTACAATGCTCGACCGTTAACTGAAATTTACAGGCTCGCTAGCGCTCGCCCGTTACCTTTCTATGCTCGCCTGTAAATTTCTGTATAACGGTCTTGCAATGTAAATAACTATTACATTGTTTTATATGTTTTAACTTGCCATGATATATAAATGTAACTCTATGTAATATGGTCAAATATAAATAAATATAATATTATTAGCAAAGTGTAAAATGCAGTTTTGAATTTTGCCAAAAACAAATATAGGTAAAGGCTTGCGTTTGTATGAAATTCAAAATAGTTTAAACTATTATCAAATATAACGCCTTGCGTGTGTGGGGCTAGTATCTTCTTTATATCGCTCGTTTTCAGTCTTGTTAAACAAATGAGTATAGAATATCAGTCTAATTCTGTAACAAAGTGGTTAACTTGTTGTTAACTAACAACGTTGCTTATTTATAAGAATTTTAGCAACCTATTTAATAACATGATGAAAAATGTTATTCTGTAACTATAACGTTAGCAACCTTGCTTATTTGTCTAAAAATTAACAACGTTGCTTACTCATCAGTATGAAGTTAGGGTCAGTGTGTTGTTTTGACGTTTATAACATAACCAAAATTTTGGTTAAAGGATAACAAATTCATTGAAAGGTATTTATTATTAATTATATTACAACTAAATTGATTTGATTATTTTTTATATATGAAAAGTTTTTATTCTTGAGAAACAAAAATTCCAAGGGCGAGTAGAACAGCAAGCGAACAAATGGAAGTTCTACTATCTTCCTTCAACAGCATAGAATAATGTTGTCAGCTAAATAATTAGTTTAATATTAGATTTTGTATTTTTCAATTTATTCTAGCGTAAAATGTTATAAATACCCATTTTTCACTTGTCTTATTTCTTCAGATGTGGTAGGAAATTTTACTTATCTGGCAAGTAAATGATTTGTAAAAACCGTAGCAACTTTTAAAATACGGCTAACCATTGGTTGTGATACTGCTAAATGAAAATCTTTGCCGATATTATTTTGATATTTATTTATGTTACGCTGTACAACAGGACTTTAATCCCATTTACAGTACAGGGCCCGCACTCACCGAGCCGCAGTGTGATAGTTTTTATAATTTTTAGCTTGAGTGCGATTCGAACTCGGGATCTCCAGATTCGAAGTCCGTATCGCTATCCACACCACCGTACTGACGGACATGAACCTACTGCTAAAAAATTTAGTGCGACAAGTACCTTAAAAGTTATTTTTATATTAAATTATTTTCTTATTCTTTCATAACAAAATACTTACTTTTATATGAACAGATATGTATGTACTGCGTTCTCCTCCTCTGATATGTGGCTCAAGTTCAGGAATCAAAGTATTTAACAAACAATTTTTTGGTAAATGATATAATTTTTTAAAGATAGTTTAAGTTACAGAAAAAGGATTACTTGTATCTCGTATGACCAAATACTCAAGTCTTAGATCTCTCCTATTTTAAAATAGTATGTTATAGGTTACAACTTCGAAATTTAGTTTCTTTATGATACTCACTGTTCTCTTGCTTCTTCTAGATTATGTAATATATTTAACTCAAACAAAATACCCGCAGGATTCATTTTAGAATTTGTTTTCTGTAAAATATACTTCTACAAATAACATTGCTAACGCTTAGCAAGTACTCATGTAGGTGTTGCTCAAATAAGCAACCTTATTAACCACTTATTGCTAAAATTTTAACCACTTCAGACTTATAGAATACAAATAGTGTAAAAGTGTCTAACTTAGCAAGTCACATGACACTTAACCATACACGTGAGTTGCTTATTCCTAGCAACTCACTTATAGAATTAGACTGATTGATTCATCTTTATATGTTAAATTGAGAAATATGACGGCCATGTTTAAATTTAACTAACTGAATGTATCTTTTCCAGGTAAGTGCTGCCATTTTGAATCTTCCATGTCGATGCAGATTCGTGCTCCACAGGTAACATACAATATATTGATTAATTTATATGTAAGTGATTGACTGCTCTTCGTATAAGAGAGACTTCCGTGGAACGTGGGTAAGTGTGTTTCGAATACTGATGCATATTATTCACATTTTCGGCACGTTTGCGAAAAAATCGAATCTACATTATTGAGTATATTTTTCAAATCATGGACGTACTCCTACCCAAATTTATCACCCTTCGTGGAAATAAAAACCTTCATTTTTCATCCCCTTTCAAAACATTTTCACCGCAAATATCTGCATTCTATTTTTCTGCTGTTGTCATCATCATTCGCCAAATTTTCACAATTAATAGACGCTGCGATACGAAAACATTTTAAAGACGACATCTTTGTCATTTGTTTGTTAAGCAGACACCCTCCATTACATAAAGAAATATCTTTATTAATATTTAAATCATTTTCTAAATATGGTAATATTATTTTTATAAATTGTCTACATGTTTAAAGCATTATTTTTTCTAATAAATATATCCCATACATTAATTGAATTATATATTTTATACAATATAATAAAAATACTACTCTATCTGAGTGGTTCAGGTTCCATTATAAGCGTAGGTCCCCTGTACTGTAATTGGAATTAATTTCCTGTTGTACAGAATAGCAAACAGTAGATTTTTCAAATGCAATTCAGTAAAAATCAATCATTTATAAAAATTATTTTGACTTGAGTTCTGAAAGCATTTTCCATACGTGAATTCAGAACAATTTCTTGTGTCATAAAATACAGGGTGTTTCAGGACTAGTGTAACAAACTTTAACAGCTTATTCCTGAGGTCATTTTGAGCCAAAAATGTCATATGAACATAGGTCCTATTCCTTCTAGTTACCAAAATACAAGAGGTTGAAGTTCTATAAATAACACGAATTTTTCAAATTTTTGTAATTAAGATACTTTTACAAAAATTTTACTGAAAAGTCATACCTTATTTGTCTTAATTACAAATTGTTGTACTTTTGATTGTATTATTGTTTCATAATGGATGGTTATAGTACTGCTGAATATGCAGATATGATTTGTATTTATGGATTATGTAATGGTAATGCCCGTTACGCATCCAGAGAATACCAAGACAAATATCCAAATAGACGCCAACTTTCCCATCCCTTATTTGCACGCATTTTTGTTTTCCGAAAGTATCTTGATTACAAAAATTTGAAAATGTCGTGTTATTTATAGAACTTCAACCTCTTGTATTTTGGTAACTAGGAGGAATAGGACGTATGTTCATATGACATTTTTGGCTCAAAATGATCTCAAGAATAAGCTGTTAAAGTTTGTTACACTAGTCCTGAAACACCCTGTATATAAATAAATTCTCTTTTGGCACTGTTTGGTGACTGCTGTCCAGCAAGTGTCCATGCAGGCGTCAGGACGCTCGCCGTCACTTACCCTCCTCCTCAAGGAGGGACTAGACAAAGTGTCGTCTCTCAATGACTAATCGCGACCTACGACAGATGCCAATTTAGATGTGCACTTTTCCTGAGATAACAATAATCCCGAGTGCTGTTGTAAGTATCCCGGATTATCCCGGAGACCCTCCCCCTCCATGTAACGCTCTAATGACCTCCCCATTCTCTCACAAGCTCTGTCAAGACCTACTGAATCACATTCGTTGTGACTGATACCGAACCAATGCAGGAATTTATTTGTGGATTGGTTCGAGAATGTTTAGGGTGAATAATATTGCGAGTGATTGGATATTAAGAAGTGGTTGTTATCTAAGAATGATATTTATTAGTTGTATCGTAAAGATAACAGTGAACAAAGATGGCGATTACTACGATTTATTTTTATTACCCTAGAAGCAAGACTTAGTTTATAGTTTCATAAAAGCATACATACATACATACATAACCCGTCAACATTATCATCCTGACACACGATACTCGTTTCGACCACATTAACACTTCCTCCATACGAACTCTTTCTTTCCTCACAACTAAAATCCATCATCACGCAACAAACATCCATCCATTCGCTCCTGTACACCAGTTTCGTAAATCTTCACTTACGCCCACTTCTCTAACAACGAATCTATAAGAAATGAAGGCAGCATCGCCTGCGCTTGTTTAAAAATACATTTAACACAATTGCAGTTACACACTGTATAGTAAAAACTGAAAATGAAGAAAAAAAGATGAGAAAGGAAGGGAGTATTCCTCTGCGCTTGTTTTTGAAACTGAATTCCACACAATTGCAGTTGGACACTATATTAAAAACAGAAAATGAATCAAAAAGGTAAGAAAGGAAGGGAGCATCTTCTTGCGCTTGTTTTTGAAGGTTAACTCCACACAATTGTAGGTAAACACTCGGAAAATCTAACCAATGAATCTAAAATCAAGAATCATACGCTTGTCCTTATTCATCACATTTATCCCGCAAAATCTAGAATTATATTTGGTTTAGATATAGTCGGGACTCTGTACCATTAATAAATATTTAAATTTGACATCGTCATGAAGTGTTTCAGTTGATAATGAATTATATACAAGTAAAATTAAACGTTTATCATTATTGTTACTGTCTCTTTGTAAGTAAATAAAATATGTAAAATGTAATTTATAAGTAATTAAAGGTCATTAACCCTCGCTAACACAAATCCATTAGTTAACAATAAAACACATGTAGCACTTCATAATATACACGTACACGTAACGTAACACGTAAGGGCAGCTTGATTTAATGTGTAAAGTATATTCGAAGGATTATGTTGCATATAACTCGTTTCCCTCATGTGGTCAGCATTGCAGTAAAGGGTGTGTTAGTGTTAGTGTTAGTATATTCAGGAAAAGTACTCGGGTGGAATCACGCGTGAAGTTAGTTACATTAGCATTACATCAACCTCTGTTTCAATTATACGCTATGTTCACTTATATGTTTACTGTATACATGCACGCCATCATGTTCTGTATGTTTCGTACATAGATTTTTCTTTTAAATTACGTAAATTTGACAGGTCACATTACGACAGAAATAATCACAGAAATATGATTATTAAATATACAAAAAAAATATATCATCACGCCTTTTACCCATTACTGGGTGTGGCACTCTGCCTAAGCAGATCTCGGTAAGTGATATTGTTTGTCGGCTGTGGAGATCGAACCAAGGTTCTCAAGATCCACAGGCCAACTCGATGCCACTGAGCCACCTACCCCATACATGATTATTTAACAGGAACTTAAACTCTCTTTTTTTTGGTTACTTGAGGCTAGCAGGATTAAATGCGCAAACAATTGATTGTTAGATGCAAGTTATATGTGCAGTATTACCACATTTATTTATTTATTTATTTATGCTACGCTGTGTAATAGGAACTTAAGCCAAATTACAGTACAGGGTCCGAACTCACCGAGCCGTAGCGTGCTAGTTCATATAATTGTTAGTTTGAGTACGATTCGCACTCGGGATCTCTGGATTGGAATGCCGTAACGCTATCCACACAACCATACTGGAATATACGTTTGTATATTATTGAATGTTTCTAAATAAGACTGATATAAATTGTCTGTTTAATAAGTGATGAAAAATATCAAGAAAATGTTATAACTACTCAGCTAAATTTAATGATATTGTCCTTAAATATTAAGGATATAACAACGAATCAAATTCTGAAAATCGCATTCAAATATCTATTATAGTTTTAGAGATATGGGTGATCAGCAGGAATTTTTCAAAAATACTTTACTGCCGTTAGGCTAAAAGTTTTTTTCTCAATTATATTTTGTTAGTACAACTAAATTATGGTGAATTTGGTGGTGTAAACAAAATTTAAATATCTTCTGTAGTTTTGGAGATATGGCTCATCAAAGACTTCAGCAGGAATGAAAAAATAATAATTCTGCATAACTTGTTATTTTTTCTTTATAAACTTGTTTTATATACCATATTATAAAAGTTTAGATCAAAAATTGATCTAATATCAATTAAATTTCATTATATTTTAAGTAATAACTATTATATATCAATTTTTATCACTTGAAAGTAAGATCTTTGGGGGACATATTTTAACTTCAGGAACATACATTATCACGTAACGAGATCTGCTACAGTGAAATGCGACACTCAATAATGGGTAAAAAACATGATAGTATATTTGTTTTGTTTTTTTATATGCATTAGGAATAAAAAATTGTTGTACATGACTGGAAAATTGAGTCTTATGTTGTGTATAATACATTTGGGTAAAATCAATACAGCAAATATTTATTAGGCAATTGATTGGCGTTCAATAACAACATTACAAGCAAATAACAAACAGTTTGTTAGTTTGTCAACACAGTCATTTACAAATTTGTCTACTTGACTGTTTTCCAAATCAGTTTTGATGCTAATCCAAATATTTTGAATGCAGTCCGCTTGTCACTTTAATAATAAATGTGCAAGTAGAATTAATAGTAATCATTTTATTTTAAATTTATCAATAGGTAAAAGGCGTAATGATAATTTATTCGAATTTTGCTATAAGTAAGTTACTACAACAATTATTCGGCAGGTTAGAGTTACAGTACTTGAATCTCATTCAAGCTAAAAATATATTAATTATCACACTGCGATTTAATGAATCAGATACCTGTCCTGTAATTAGAATTAAGTTCCTGTTGTATCGGGTAATATAAATATTTGTAATGGGGTAGGCTTGATCCCCACAGCCGACAAACAATTTTCACCAATTTAAATCTACCCCTGTGGCTCTCCCTCCACTTAACATCTTTGAGGGACATGATTTGACGGCTGCTTACCGCACTTCACGTGAAGAAATCTATCACATACCAAGATCTGCTTAGGCAGAGTGCCACATCTAGTAATGGGTAAAAGGCTTGATGATATATTTATTTATATTTAATAATTCATTTCCTGTTCAAAATGTAAAAATATATGTTCTAATGAAATTTTAGTATGTATATAAATCAAAATAAATACATGTTTCCAGCATACAAGAAGACACAAAGCAATAATAACTAGGGTTGATAGGAAAAATATTCCTTTCCAATCACAAGTATAACAGTAAAAATAGCAATTCTTCCAATATATTCGTATGGTATAAGCACACACTCATATACATCCACACTTACACACGTGAAGCGATAACATGTAATCCTAGCAAGATGCTGTTACAGCAGTTTCATTTGAAAGATGTGAGAAATCTAACGCGCTGATCCTGCCCATTTATATCTTGAAAGCTCCACTCCGACGTATGTATTTTCATGTCCTACATTATATGCTCCATACACCACAGCCCTCCAAACAATTACACAGTATACAACAAAATGGCATTTTATTTCCATTGATTGCTCTGGTCAAATGTTACTTCATAAATTAAATTTTCTGTTTAGAATTTATTTAAAGGATAGTTTTAAAAGTATTATCAATAAAGTAAACAAGATTCATTGCCAATGTTTAAAAGTAATTGTCTTTAAAGGAATAGAGGCAGACAAGAAACTAAACAGTTTTTATAACAACAAAGACAAAATTAATTGTCATCCATACTGTAACGGGTTGGTTACCGTTGTAACGGGAAGTGAGGAAGGAAGGATGAAGGATTAAGGGATTAATAGTGGGTGCGGTGTTTGGAATATGATAGATGTGACTGAGCGGTGATGAATTAATAAGAGAGTTATTTAGAGTATAATAGAGTATTTATTTAACCTGAATATGTGAATAATGACAAAACAACTCACTTTTAATTGTTACTCTACTCTGGTTGTACCGTTGAAATCTACGAACGACAGGCAAATCCCCGAATGGCGGTTGTGGACGTTACTGACGACTGACTGACGTCTGGTTGACGACTGGTTGAACTTCTTGTCTGAACTGTCTTCTGCAGTGGATCTTCTGAACTCTCTACTGGTTGCTGACTCGTTGACTATCTCTACTGACTATTCTCTGGTTGACTCTCTGGTTTACGATAATGTCGCCGTATTTATATTAAAATAAACAACGAAACAATTTACTTTCTAATTGTCGTCTGCCTACGAGCTCCAAGTACTAATATTGTTTTTGACTTTTCGCTAATTACTTCTTGTAATAAAACATTTGAAATTTCCATAAAAATTTGTATTTACATACAGGATGTTCCGATGTTAGCGCGATGCTACAATACACTTGGTGAAACTAGGTTTAATAAAAAATATAAAATAAACACTTGGCTAAGTCTCACAAAATTCAGCTTCTAAGTCACCTTATGAGGGCATCGTCAGAGGCTGGCCAGCCAGTTAATAACCATAGACGCTAACTGTGCTGGCCAGCCTCTGACGATGCCCTCATAAGGTGACTTTGAGGCTGAATTTTGTGAGATTTAGACAAGTGTTTAGTTTATATTTTACTAAACAGTTTTTAATTCTAAATGTTAAAATAGATAAAAATAAATAAATGTATCATCACGCCTTTTACCCATTACTGAGTGTGGCACTCTGCCTAAGCAGATCTCGGTAAGTGATATATTTTTTCACGTGAAGTGCGGTTACCAGCCGTCAAATCACGGCCTTCAAAGATATTAGTGGTGAGAGAGCCACAGGGGTAGATTTTAAATTGGTGAAAATTGTTTGTCGGCTGTGGGGATCGAACCAGGGTTCTCAAGATCCACAGGCCAACTCACACATATATTTATTGTAAATTAAGAAAATACAAAAATGCACGGTTTCTCCCGTGCATGTGAGATTCAGCCGATCGGCAGCCGCTTGCGCAGTATGCTAGGACGCATCTCAATCCACATGGATTTGTGGATGCGTCCTGCATAAATGCACTGCGAACAGCGCGACCGACCTTGCACATGACGTAGGAAAATTGTGCTTAAACCTAATGAACTTAACTAACAATTCCTGGCACCCAGTGCCTTACTTGCTAAATTACAATATACTTAACCGAATTTAAAACAATTGATGTATGGAATGGGCGTGAATGAAATGAGGTGAGATGATTGAATAAAAACATATGGGAAAAATGTACAAAAAACCCACTTTTTACAATTGCCAACTCGATACCACTGAGCCACCTACTAACTGTGCTGGCCAGCCTCTGACGATGCCCTCATAAGGTGACTTGGAGGCTGAATTTTGAGAGATTTAGCCAAGTGTTTATTTTATATTTTATTAAACAGTTTTTAATTCTAAATTTTAATATACTTATTTGTTCCTGTATACAACAGGAAGTGAATCCTTGTGAAATATTCCGCACCTACGTGTATGGAAAGTAGCTCCAGCTCCAGTTGTCTACCGGTTCACAGAACGTATATTACCCTGAAGCATAAGACTGATTTACACGCTTTTAGCTTGCGGCCGATTTAGTCAAACTGGCGCAGCTCGCGGATGCATTTTACTGGAACGCTAGCTACAGCTAGAAGCTGCTGGTGTTGGTGCTGGTGCTGGTGCTGGCTATATCTTGGTTTATAGCTTCTCTTGTGCTATGTTTAGTTTTAGTATTAGAGGAATAGGATAGTTTAACTGTGACCTCTTTTGACTGGAACTTGAACAACTCAGCAAGAAAATGTCATGTTCTTCGAATTATGTGTTTTAAGTATGTTTCAATGTTCTGGCAATATTTTATCACGAGATTCTTGTTAAATTATATAATATATTTGTACTGAAATTGTCGCTAATATACACAAAAATAGTCACAAAATTAGTCACCTAACATATACATACATTTTTCTACGATTATAAATGCGCGCTTATTTCAATACTTACCAGGAATACAAACAATACAGAAACTTGTCATATTGATAGTTGACAGAATTAATTTATTTTCAGTACGCATACATTTTTTAATAATTTTAAGATGCTATTGTAGAAAAAATGATGTGTGTATCACGAGCGTAAAGTGTCGGCTCGCGCTCGCCATGTTCGAGTAACAAAGAATCACTTTACGCTCTTAATACACAAATAACTATTTTAGAATGGGAGACAGTACAGGGGGAACTGACAGATTTTTAAATTTAAATATGCTTTGGTTAGATTCTAGACAAAAATTATATTTAATATAAAATTTACCCCCATTGATGAGGTAGGTGGCTCAGTGGTATCGAGTCGGCCTGTGGATCTTGAGAACCCTAGTTCTATCCCCACAGGCGACAAACAATTGTCACCAAATTAAATCTACCTCTGTAGCTCCCCCTCCACTAATATCTTTGAGGGCCGTGATTTGACTTCTGGTAAACGCACTTCACGCGAAGAAATATATCACTTACCGAGATCTGCTTAGGCAGAGTGCCACACCCGGTAATGGGTAAAAGGCGTGATGATATATATATATATATATATATATATTTTACGATGTTAAATTTACAAATTCCATGGCTATCTTGCAGAGCCCGAAAGGCTACAATATCTTTGTACGAACCCTAGAAATATTAACTGAATATTAACTCAACAGATTCATCAAATAATCAGTCCTCATTAAATATTTAAGTATGTATAGAAATGAATGGATGAGAATGATTGAAGGTTTGCTGTGTGTACAAAAATACGGTAAACCTACAAGTGAGCTACTTCACCTTCGATTTCGCTGAAAGTTTGTGAATAGTTTCCTCTCAGCGAGCAGAATATAGGAAAAATACTAACAATTTGCGGTTGAAATTATTTGACCTTGAAATCGAAAAAAACACCAATAACCATGCCTAACCTAGAACAGAACGCTAAGGGGAAACTTTTCACAAATTTTTAGCGAAATCGAAGGTGAAGTACCTCTCCTACAGGTTTACCAAAAATACCAAGAACAAGTGATTATAAACATGTCATCATCACGACAATAATTTCTTCTCTCATCTCTCCTCGTGACAATTCCACAAAAACCAGTGAAACTTGTGACAAGTTATCGCGATTAATGCCGACAAAGTGGTTGATATCTTCAGCTGGCACTAACCGTCGTATAGCACAGAAGATTCATCTCAATCGCTCGGTACGATACGATGTTCCACTCGATACATCACGTACCAGGAACTTGGTGCTTGCTGCTCGATAGAAACACGGCCACTTACCGCCGCACTTGACTCTTCACGCCAGGGAACCCACAGCGAGATTCGAGGGAGAGTTTTATTACAGCTCGAAGACGGAGACGATAACCGCGAGACAAACTTACTAACTTTAGTTTCATATTTGTTGACGATCGTGCATACAACTTCATGTTAAATATCTAATAACGAAATTAATTAAATATGGATATTTGCATTACAATAGTCTTATGAGAAAGAATTTTAGAACTAACAGTTTGATATTAACCTAAAACCAAATAAAAAACAACAAATAAATTTGATAAAAATTAACTTATAAGTCAATTCGAGCACAGGGAATTCAATTCCGGTAAGCGCATCTTCATATCTAGTTTAGTTTTTAAATTATAGTCACCGAAAAACTTTAATTTTTCTCAAATAACAACAAAGACAAAATTAATTGTCATCCATACTCTTGGTGAAACTTGGTTTAATAACATATAAACTAAACACTTGGCTAAGTCTCACAAAATTCAGCCTCCAAGTCACCTTATGAGGGCATCGTTATTTTCTCAAATATTATCTCATCGGATTTTTGGATTTCCCGAGGCTACGAATATATCTCAAAAACTAACTTACTTACTTAATCCCGAGCCTTTTCTACCTTTACAGGTGTAAGGCTCTCAAAAACTAAACTAGATATAAAAATGCTCTCAACGGCATTGAATTTCTCGTACTTCAATTAACTTATAAACAATTTCTTTTTAAACTTACCCAACATTTTTCTTGAACAATACTTCAAAAACTAGAAAACATATCATTGGATTCAGCGAGTCAAAATACATATGTATGTAAATTTTTAGAGCAAACAGTCTGAAATTGGCTTAAATTAAAAAAGAACCCAAGGGGTACCCCTTGTATATAGATTAATTCAAACACGAGGAATGCAATGTCGTTGAGCGCATCTTCATATCTTGTTTAGTTTTAAGAGAGTGTCTTCGAAAAAGTTAAATTTTTACTTATTTCTATTGTACCACATCACTTTCTCTTTGTTCACATTAATAATTTCTTTCATAAAAGCTCGTTAATTCCTCTCTCTCCTTCAATCATATCCATCCATTTATTCCTAGATCACCCATGCAATATCTCACCCTGAATTTCAGCAGTCTTTCAATTAAGATAAGTGTCATCTCAATTGACATGCATCCATTGTAACAATATTCTTCTCATAACAAATTCATGAAACAAAAATCCGTGCAGTAAAAGTAAGGCTGTAAATTATAGAGGCATTAATTGTCCTTCCTCATTAGATAATGGCGGACGAATAAAAGAAAAAAGACTTGTAAAAAAGCAACGCCAAGAAAGTTTCGGACCACGATTCGAAATCACAGCGAACTGGCCGTGACAGATACCGACCAAGCAGCTGATATATTATGCAGGCTTGGCAGATTGAATTAGCCGGGTCCGGGCGTCCGTAGTTCGAACGACGGCCACGGCGCTACGAACTAACCTTGGCAGGAATACTTCCAAAGCCTCGATCCTCAATTGTCCTCCTAATGGTTATTTAATGTTGTGAAATAAAACCAACGCAGGACTTTGCGAAAAATCCGCGGTATTTATGTTTGCAATTAGTTATTACTGCCGCTACCAACTTCGATTCGATCGAGGTATTATTCGATTTTAATTGAATATTTTATTGGTCATTTGAATCAGAACTTTCAACTTTACAAATTATTTATTCCTTGAAATTGAAATTTCAAATTTGTTTGACTCTGACGATAACTGGGTATTGTTTTACTGAAATATTGCTTCGTATTATTGCGATTGTTAAAACAGTAAATTCACAAATATATTCACAAGGGAAAGTCGAACTTTGCTAATCAATAATATCCCATTCATCTTTTTATATAACGCCTAGTCCATGTTTTAGCATTAGTTTATAATTTCACGACCACAAACATTTGGCTCTATACAGGGTGTTTCACAACTTGGAGCAAAAAATTAAAAGGTATATTCTGTACGACGTGCTGATCATGAAACAAACAGAATTTTTTTAAATTCGAAAAATTAAGGGTTGTTAACCTAAAACATTTTTTGTAGTACTGCACTGGATTCGCTTTCCTATTAAACACAAACAATGAAGTAGGTATCAACTACGAAAGAATAATTACACAATTCAATTATTAGCAGTTATTTATAATAGAATTTTATTTAATTAATAACTTTAATCATCCACCCAGTGGCAGTGGCAACGAAACATTTTGGACTGGGAAACATGGAAAATAGTTTTGCAATTTAAAAAAAAATTCTTTTTGTTTCATGATCTGCACGTCGTACAGAATATACCCTTTAATTTTTTGCTCTAAGTTGTGAAACATCCTGTATATTGTCTACTATAAAATAATTCTAAATTACTTTAGAAACACATTTTGATTATCAGTTCTTTACCAATATCTTTTAATGATTAGTATAATAGATACTAAGGTTCTTTGCAAGTCATTGCTTTTGACAAACAGTCTACGAAGTATTTTCTCATGGCCCTATCAATATGTATATCCCTAGGAACGAAAGTAATTATTCTAACCAGAAAAATATACCTTCGGAGCAGGAGTAGACGAATAACAATTCTAGCAGGTTTTGGTCAAATTCGTTTGAAATTCATATTTTGTCAGTTGAATCTAGAATAATGTTTATTTATTTTTATTGTTAACTATGGTGTACGGAAACTACAAGTTATATTAGCAGTTGTATTTCTAAAGTAAAGTTTTTCAAATTGAAATGCAACAGTTCCGTCAAGAAATACAGTTAACTTTTATAAAATTGCTTGCGACACTGTTCACAAAATAAAATTCAATATTTATTGAATTTCACACGAAAGTTAGGATAAAAACCGATTTGCGAATTAGATTGGAAGCGCACAGAAGGGGACTGAACCCCATAAAAACCTTACAAGACGTCGCTTTGCCATTAACTTACCACATCACGAAATACCCCGAGTAAATCATTCGTTTTTCCTCGGTTATTTCGCATAGTCAGAACATCCGGCTATGATTTCATCCATTGCCGAGAAAAATAGTCTTGAGACATTAGCAACGGTAAATTCCCACAAACCGATTATCATCCGGAAACGTTGTAATCTTCGCTGAATTATTCCCGTAATATTTGGCCGGCGTCTAATGTGCTATTTCGTTTTTTCGCCGTTGTGGCAGCGCTACGATAGCGCTTGTCGCTTGTTTAACGTCTCCGGGGGTGGAAATAAAACGCAAGCCTTGCCACGCACCCCCTGCGTCATTTCATTCAATTATGCTTCCTCTTTTTTCGAAATTTGCCCATTTAAAAGCACGACGCGACGGCAAAAACCGCACGTGAAACAGCGACACACAACCGTGTACCCAATTCGCGAACTAATTCACTCTCACAATGTTGCAACCCTGTATTTTGTACCTTTCAAACAGAACTGATTCAAACTTTTATTTGTAAAACATTTTCATAACAACAAAGACAAAATTAATTGTCATCCATACACTTGGTGAAACTAGGTTTAATAAAATATAAACTAAACACTTGGCTAAGTCTCTCAAAATTCAGCCTCCAAGTCACTTTATGAGGGCATCATCAGAGGCTGGCCAAAACGCGTCTATGGTTACTAACTGTGCTGGCCAGCCTCTGACTCTAACCAATGAACCTTCCTAACCAATCATCCGACACGTCTTTCTCTATATAAACTCTTTTTTCCTTCTACTCTTCGAAGATCGCTCTTGGCCTCTAGCGTGGTTTACACGTCGGGTAACCTTGATCTTTCTTCCCTTCCTACTGAAGAAGCTCCCTACGATGGCGAGCGAAACGTCGAGCCCTCACTCGAATTTTGACACGGTCCAAACCCGGAACTCGTTTAATTTTAATGACTCAGACCGTGGAAGTCTACGCTTTTATTTAATCGGATTATAGATTTAAGAATCCGAATTCGATTCCCATAGTCGACAAATTGATTTTAATTACATTAAAAAACTGAACGTTTGTTCTACGGATTTAGTATTTGTTTGTTTAAAACACGAGCGTAGCGAGCCTTGCTTAGAATATGTTCAATAAATGTATGAAATTTAGAATAATTAGAGCTAAAATCAAATGTAACGTTTTACATGTGTAGAATATAATGCTCTCCGGGCTTAGAGTTTGTTATAAGTTCGAGCAACACAAACCTCGTCAAGAATACAATTTTTGGATTTGGAAATGTTTAGATTTTATACTTTGCCGATAAGATATGCGCCAATTGATATGCTGAAATATTTGGTGAAATATATATTGTAAAATAATCGTAGATACATCTTTGATTTGACGGCTGGTAACTGCACTTCACGCAAAAAAAGATATCACTTACCGAGATCTGTTTAGGCAGAGTGCCACACCCCATAATAGGTAAAAGGCGTGATGATATATTTATTTATATTTTATATATATATCTTTGTTGGAGCAGTCAAAATTTCCTTATTCCAGTTTCGAAGAAAGATATATAAGAACTCATTAAAACCAAATCCGCTCGTAATGAACTTTTTAGCACTTTCCAATTTATTAAAAACCTAATCTCTGCGAATGAGGGCCAGTAAATTCAAAACTTGCAGTCGACGTCTCTTGTATAAAAACCGTTCAACATCGACGCTAACGCCCTCTAATCCGAGCTGATGGTAGAGTTTAGCTGGAATTGGAACGCTGCATTAGTAACCTAAATCGTTGGTTCGTACACCACCGTGAAGAGAACATACGTCAGCGTCAATCTGTGCAACTTCGTGAAGCGTCGCGGCGCCGCTCTCTGCCCGCAGAGATTCCTTCAGGTGTGACGCCTCCTCTGCATCGTAAGCGGCTACGACCGCATGGACAGTCCTGCATTCAGGAGGAGACAATTGGTATTGAGAAAATGAGTAACATAATTCAAAGTATTTCTTAATTTTACTATGCACAACAGGAACTTAATTCCAATTACAGTACAGTATAGTACAATTCTAACTTAATAAATACAAACAAAACAAAGTAAAATATTCCTGGAGCCGACCCTGAGCACATTTCCACCACATCATAGTCTGCATCCTCGGCGTTGAACTAGTTTGATAATAATCTAACTGCAGTTAGCGTAATCCAGTAAGTAAAGAGACGCTTCGGCATGTAAAGCAGATATTAGCCCCGGTGACCTGCCTGGCGTCGCCGTCGGCAAGCACGTCTCCACGTCGGCGTCGAGACGCTCACGTCCGGGAAGCCCGTCAGGCGGTAAACAACGGGACGAGACGAGACGATTGCTTGTTTTATTATTGTTCGCTGCTTTGCGAGAACGCTAGCGAAGATTCGTAGATTATATGTTCAGAATCAAAATTTCGGAGACTAAAGTAATCTATCTTAACACATCGCTTTCGCTTCAACTAGATTCATAATTCCTTTCATACAAGTTCGTTTGTTTCCTACACTCCTTCAATCACATGTATCTATTTATTCATATGTCGTCCACGCAATCTTTCACCATTAATTTCCCTAACATCTTATATTCGCCATACATTTCACTTTCTCAAACCATCTCAATTATTGATGTGCTATTTTTTGTTTGACAAACAGCCAAATATATTAGGAACTTTGTTGGTAGATTTAAATATCACGCCTTAGTAAAATTAGGGTAGGTGGCTCAGTGGTATCGAGTCGATCTGTGGATCTTGAGAACCCTGGTTCGATCTCCACAGCCGACAAACAATTTTCAGCAATTTAAATCTACCCCTGTGTCTCCCCCTCCACTAACATCTTTGGGGGCCGTGATTTGACAGCTGGTAACCGCACTTCACGCGGAGAAATATATCAGTTACCAAAATCTGCTTACGGCAGAGTGCCACACCCAGTAATGGGTAAAAGGCGTGATGATATATTTATTTATTTATTTAAGTAAAATTTACTACAACATTAATAATTTCCTAATTTGAAATGTTTCCTTTTTGGTCGAATAATAAATACAGCAGCGTAGCTGTTTTGTTTCAATTAATAGTTTAATTAAACCATTTTAACGTAATTTCATTACACTGTAAAAAAATATAATAACTTTTCAGGCTGACAACGAAACGCAAACATTTACCGTTTACTGTTTTATCTCGTAATTTCCTCGTAACAGCTAATGAATATTAATATCTCGATTCAATTTTTACCGAGTTTTCTTGTTTTATATAGAAATTAATTACATTTTAATTACATTTAACGAGTAAGAAACAAAGATTATCTGCGATAATATTGTTAACTTAAGTATTAGTAGTTATGTAAATAAATATAGGTTCACACATTTTCAGTTGATTAAAAAATAAATTTCTGAGATTCATTAAAAAAGTATTAGCAAGAAAATTTGCACAGATTGCAAGGACGACTAAGAGATACATTGATGGATATAATTAAATAACATTGTATAAAAAGATATATGATTGTGGATGATGGACTAGAATAGAAATTATAAACTTAATCTAATGAATAAATGTGCAACCTACGCCATTCGACGGAACGTAGCGTGATATTGTTTATTTATTTATTTATATTACGCTGTACAACAGGAAATTAATCCCAATAACAGTACAGAGTTCGCACTCACTGAGCCGCAGTGTGATAGTTCATATAATTTTTTTGTAGCTTGAGCGCGATTCTAACTCGGGATCTCCGGATTCGAATTCCGTGCTGTTATCCACACCACCGTACAGACGGACTGTATGTATGTATGAATGTATATATTTTATTTTTACTTATAATCTTCCTAGAGCAGTGATTCTTTTTTTGAGTATATTCCAATAACGTTACTAATATGCATGATAAAAATTGCCCAGATATAGATTAATGCTTGAGGGTAGATTTGGTAAGAAAATCGTAACGACACCAACACAAAAAAGAAAATTAATATAGGTTTTATATTTTGCTTAATATAATCAAGGTATGATAGTATTCATGGCAACTTGTATCAAGTAAATAAAATTGATAATAAAAAACTATTTTTATATGACAAACTGACATTTTAGGCGCGGTGGCCGAGCGTGTTAAGGCACATCTCTTAACATACTGTGACGTCACCCGAACCAAGATTCGTCAGTTCGAATCCGCATGTCGACAAAGTGTGATTTGTCGTTAAATATAAAAATACAGTTACATGTATTTATCACACTCGGGAACTATAAGCTAGTCACTTATACGCCTTAAATAATGGAGCATTTGACTACGAAAACCGGCAGTACGGCAGTGTAAAAACTGCGGCTCGATGTGTCCGGTAGGCTCAGGCCCGATTTGGGCTGTAGTGCCATCAGAAGAAGAAGAAGAAGAAGAAGAAACTGACATTTTTGACACGAAAACTATTCTATTCATTAATTTTACTTAGTTTAGTCAAGCGATTAATTTTTATATTGGCTGTTAATTAGTATCATATAATTTTCATTAAGATATATTATAAAACAAATTTAAGAGTATTTCAAATGCTATCATCGACTTTATTCATTTATTATTGGAGATTAGCCAAAACTATATTTATTTATTTATTTATTTTCATTTCAACAGGCTTGTAAACCCAAATACAAAAGGTTATACACCGTATAAATTCTTTTAAAGATTGAAAACGCTAGCTAACAAGTTTGAGCATCGCTCACTAATTAATTTCATTATTTCCAGTCGACATAAACTAGTCAGTACAATGTGAGCTATTGAAGTGAGTGGACAAAGTGTTTTGTGAACATTTTAATATATAAATCTTGCGTAAATTGTGCGTATTTGTGTGTATTTGTATGTGCAAAATGAAATAGACTAGTTGAACCTTCTACGATCGCAGACTTTGCCGATTTAACAGTAGGATATGGCCGGTAGCTGATTTCTGCTACAAGTAAGCAAATATATTATGAATTAGATTTATGTTTAATGTAGACAATTTCGCTTTATTTTTAACATATAACCAAGCTAGATTAATCTAATATAAGACTGAAAACTCAGTGGTATTGTATAGATCTGATGAATTGAGTACCGCAGTTCGATTCCCACAACCGACAAACTTAACTCCACATTAAAATTATCCCCCTTGATGGCAAGTAACCATACTTCATGTCTACCTAGGTCCAGGGGCACCGAGAGGAAAAGCGGGCCCCGGGGAAAAAAATTTGGGCCCCCTTTAACTTTGAATATTAATTAAATATAATATACAAAAAATATATATTTATAAATATGTATGACAGCAATCAGACTTATTAATATCTAAATAAAGTTATAACAATATAAATAAAATTAAATACAAAATTCTGAGTTAATTGGTGCAGCGATGTGTATTGTATACTCACTGTATGACTATCTAATATCTAGTTGCAGATTCGATAAATGCAGGGGATACCAAAACAGCACTACGCACAAATGTATAGAGCCTTTGCCTATGTGTGTTGTATACAATGTAGTAATATAAGAAACAAAAATGCAACAATGTAATAATGTACTTTTGATTAGTGTATAAATTTATTTAAAATTTGCAACTGGGGCCCTTGATCAAGCATTTCGTCATTTTTATACAATGTAATAAATTGTTGGAAACGTGTATCAGACATTTCGTTATACATGTTTTAGTAAAGAATATAAAAAATTGGTGAAATAGTAGAAAATTAAAAGCAATTTATAAAATAGCATCACATCCGGGCCCTTTGAATTCCACGGGCCCTGAGTATTTAACCCCCCTACCCCCCCTCGTCGGGTCTGCACATTTGCAGATTGCCACATTCGTTAATGAGTAAATATTTCAAGGGTTTATGCTACTCCAATTAATGGAACATTGTTTGATGTTATTTTTATAGATAAAATACCAAACTTATCAAATGCCATTATATTAATTATTGAAATACGAATATAGGTACATTTTTTGTTACAATACATACAATATTAATACAACACATGAAATATATTTTAATTATTATTTAATATCATATACATTATAACCCCAAACTGAATTTCTATATGAATATTAATCATGGCTACCTGTTGTGAAATATTAAATATCCCTACCTCGCAGTTACTTCTGACAGTATTAATCCCATTCACTGAGTCTGTTTGCGACTTTAAAGCTATCAAAAATGTGTTCGCGCTTATTATATCAACCTTTGATTAATATTTCACATTTGTGCCGTTCGATTTACGAAAGAGAATATCTCATAGCGATGTTTGTATTTGTTCATATTTAGTCCTGAATGTGTGTAAATGTAGCACATTACTTAATGAAGCGCGAACATTGATCGAAATGCTTTTTCATTTTTGAAAAGGTTGGCGACGAACCGGAGGAACCATGGTATTATAAACTGGTTGGGAATCATAACAAGGTTGAAATATTGGAAAAGAGATTTTTTATTTGGATTTGGTTGCGTAAAGTATTAATTAATTTAATGAAACATTTATTTGATGCTGTATTCATTTTAGAGAAATGAATTCCAATCATTCGCATACATATTTTGTTATCATACTAATAGAACGTGATGCCATAAAAATTCTTATACAGAATGTTTCACAACTTAGAGCAAAAAATTAAAGGGTATATTCTGAACGACGTGCTGATCATGAAACAAAAATAATTTTTTTTTAAATTCAAAAAATTAAGGGTTGTTAACCTAAAACATTTTTTTGTAGTACTGCACTGGATTCACTTTCTTATTAAACACAAACAATGAAATAGGTGTCAACTACGAAAGAATAATTACACAATTCAATTATTAGCAGTTATTTATAATAGAATTTTATTCAATTAATAACTTTAACATAATCATCCACCCAGTGGCAGTGGCAACGAAAAATTTTGGACTGGGAAACATGGAAAATAGTTTTTGCTCTAAGTTGTGAAACACCATGTATATACCAGGTGTCTACTTTTTTTCCGAACATAGGAAATTCAATGTTAAAATTTTGATTTAGCGATATCTCTTTACCTATTAATTTTAGAACAAAAGTGTACTGAAGAAAAATGTTCAGAATGAAAAACTGCATTCATAGAGTTTGTTGTTCAATTATTTTTTATGTCCGAGTTAGAAGCAAAAGAAAATACACGCTTTAAAGCAATTATCAGAGTGCCATGAGAAATTAAATAATAATTTGTTTGTTGTGTCTGACATTATTTGACATATTGGACCAGAATTGGAAGCTTACTCTAATTTATATATTTATTGATTTATTCGAGCATTTAATTTAATAATAAAATTAATTATAGCAACTATTGTTTTATTTTTACTACATAATCTAGGCAAATAAATACCTATTATTAAGTTATCTAATTTGTTTTATTTCTCATGGCACTCTGATAATTGCTTTAAAGCATGTATTTTAGTTTGCTTCTTACTCGGACATAAGAAACAATTGAACAACAAACTTATTCTCTATGAATGCAATTTTTCATTCTGAACATTTTTCTTCAGTACATTTTTGTTCTAAAATTAATAAGTAAAGAGATATAGCTAAATCAAAATTTTAACATTGAATTTCCTATGTTCGGAAAAAAAGTAGACACCCGGTATATATATATATATATATATATATATATATATATATATATATATATATATATATATATATATGTATATGTTAGTGGTAAATAAAAAATTTAGTTAATGCACTATTAATAAACAAATGAATTCTGAGACCGTAGGCACGCTCCAATAATTCTGAAATTAATAAATTTATTTCAATGTTGAACGTATTTTCGGGAGGTTATTTGCACTATAATAATAATGATTGAAGTATTTCTTGTAATTTGAAATATAGGAAATGAAGTTGGAAAGATTAATTAAAGATTGGATAGCAAATGTAGTTTGAACAGTTAATTGAAAACAAAGTTACGATAAATTACAACAAAGTTACGCGAGCGAGACAAGCAATAATCGATTTTAAATACACTGAAGTTTCAGCAATAAATATTATTTATCCTTCCATAATTTATATTCTCCAAGGGGGCGAAAATATCTAACTCCATTTTAAAAAGATTACTAACCACCAGTACACCGACTGATTTATGAATGACATGCCCCAAATATACTTAAAAAATAATGTAAGGATTCTATTTACAAGAACGAACCATTAGACTCTTTAATCACTTATCAGACTGTTACAGGGTGTGTTATTATTCGCTAATCGGGTGCGGGGTTGTTGTAGAGTGACGTATAGTTAAATGCCACCCCACGAGGGTGCCACAGGGTGCAAGAAAGGATCGTTGCAGCGACAGGCATTTCTTTAAGCTGCTTGCGCGGTTCTTGCCAATAGCTGTAATCTAGGGGCGTACCAGTGCCGGAGATGGCGGTTTTTATTTAGAGGATGTATGTGAAAATATTAAGGGCAATTTCAGACAAGAAGTTCTGATTTATTTCAAACAAATTAAACAACATTAGTATTTTGAGAATGCAGTTTTGTTCGAGATACACAAACAATGTGTACTTTAATTTCAATCAGTAAATAGTAATGGAAAAAAATCTGATGTGGACACCACACGACTTCCTTGTACGCGTATTAAACTATAGATATTTGTTTAATTGCACATATTTGACAATAGTTTTTAATTTTTTTCTTTTTTTTGTTCTAATCCATAGCAAACTTAATTAAAAAAAACAAAAAATATATAATTTTTAAATTTACGTATCTCGCTTATACAAAAGGCTAATTGAATAATTCTTAATGTCCTAGACGCAGAATTTAATTATTTGCAGCATTTATTTCTAAAATCAAAATAATACCATTTTTTTCAAGAAAAACTGTTAGCAGCTTCATGTAATGTATCACTTCCGGTTAGTCCATTTCAACCAAAACCTATTATGTTATTTCCATTGATATAGTAGTCTTATATACCAAATTTGAAAAGTTTTGGATTATATTTTAATATAGTTTTTCATGAAACTCTATTATAGGCTTCTAGTAAAGTACCACCGGAAGTTATATAATGACCAAAAAGGGAGGTGCACAACTAGATGTTATAACAGTCCTAAATACAAAAGCTCAACTACGTACTACGTACGTAAGTACAGACGTCACGACGAAATTAGTAAAAATGGATTCAGGGATGGTGAAAATAGATATTTCCGCTGAAATCTCAAAACCGAAAATTTTCGTGATTACAATACTTCCTTTACTTCATACAAGGAAGTAAAACGTAAGATATTTCAAATTTAATATCACAAATAACAAGGAGTGAAGCAGACATCTTGAACATTACCCGAGCGTGGTAAAAGACAAGCTAAGAGCATTCTATAAGACGTTATCTCTTTGAAGATAAATGACAATTTATTTTAATGTTTGATGAAATTTGTGTGCGACGCCACTGGAACGACGGATATCCGCCGGTTTCCATTTAATTAAAGTCTTGCAGTGTTCTTCGCACCTTGCAAAAATTACAGTCTCATTTATCCGATTAAGAGGTTTCATGTTGGCTGCAGATAAATGCAGTTTCCTGCTTAAAAATTCTCAATTAGTCCCTGTGATCCCCCACCACGCACGTCACTGCTCACGAAAGCCTGGTAATTAGTTTTCTACTTTTTCGGAGGGTGGTCTAGAAACGCATGGAAGATTGACGGTAGCAGAAGAACAAGAAGAAGAGAATGAAGGTTGACTTGTCGAACGTTTAATTTTGCAATTACTCTCGTTTCCGGTGAATTTATTTACTGAATGCGACTGATGTAATTACGGCTAATCTAGACACCTATGCTTTAATTGCCTTCTTCATTTATTTTAACGAGGTAATTTTGTTTAAGAAACAAATAACAATATACTATCAAATTAAACACATTAAACAATTCATATAATAAAAGAGATCGTTTTCGGGATAAATTGGTGCATGATCGATGTAAGATTGAGAAGAATGTTGTTACATAGCATGGACATGATAAATATAATTAAAGGACAACAAAGACAAACTAATTGTCATCCAACACTTGGTGAAACATGGTTTAATAAAAAATATAAAATAAACACTGAATTTTGTGAAACATAGCCAAGTGTTTATTGTATATTTTTATAATTAAAAGATTATTGGGTGCAGGATAAATTCAAAAAATCGTTGAAACAAATGTGGTGTATCAAAATAGAAACATTTGCCAAAGATTAATCACGAGATTAATCTGATGAATAAAGACAAACGCAGGTTGACGTACCTTCCTTACTTATCTTGTTAGATCCGTTATTAGAGGAGTGAATGTGATTGAGTTGAAATGATTTGAACATGTAGAGCATACGTCGAATAAAAGATTAATTAAACAGGTACATATATTAAAACGAATGGATAAATGTGATTGAAGGTTTGTTGCGTGAAAGATTCAGATTGTGAGGAGGAAATGAGTTTGAACAGAGGGAATGTGAATGTGTTTGAAGCGAGGATGGTGTGTCAGGATGAGAATGTTTGACAAATACTGATTCTTTGATGAATCCGATGAGTAGATGTTCTGTAGCTCTAATATTACTACTGCTAAATAATATAATCTTTAATGGGGTAGGTGGCTCAGTGGTATCGAGTCGTCCTGTGGATCTTGAGAACCTTGGTTCAATTCCCACAGCGACAAACAATTTTCACCAATTTACATTTACCCCTGTGGCTCCTCCTCCACTAATATCTTTGGGGACCGTGATTTGTCGACTGGTAACCTCATTTCACGCGAAAAAATAAATCACTTACCAAAATCTGCTTAGGCAGAGTGCCACATCTAGTAATGGGTAAAAGGCGTGGTGATATATTTATTTATTTATTTATAATATAATCCTTACTTTTCCTGTATTTTATATAGCTACTGGGAAGATATAAAAATGTTCAGTGAATGGTTTGATACCTCATCGCATGATGTTATGTATAGCTAGCTTCATAAAAAATGTATGAATGTTTCTTAATCACAATTTTCCATGTAAAAGAAAAATAGTTTCGTAAATTTTCTTTCCATTCTTAATGTTATTCTCCGCGTTCAAGTCTTGTTTAATAATTCACGTTCTACTTCCCATTCCATTCAAAAAGTCATGATTGCTTTATTTTTCTTGTTAAATTTTCTTTTATTTCCGTAAATTGCTTATTTGTATTTAATTGCGAAATTAATTAAAGTACCAGGGGCAAGTATAAACACAAAGATGGAAAGTGGACGGGGTGGGGTGGCTAGGCGCTAAGAATCGTTGGCTGCGATGTGAATTGTGAATAACTTATTAAATAAAACCTAGACTTTATTAGCGAATCGAAATACAATTGGATACATTCAAAAATCACTAGGGCTATATAATCTAGATTCTTTCGACTTTATTATATTATTACCAGACATTTTTGTTTGTATATATATACACGAAAACTGTGCCTAGGAAATTAACATTCGAAATAAGTTTTTCACTAACATTGCTTCCCTAATTATTGTACATGAAAATGTTTAAAATAAAAATTGTCACGAATTAATTTCTGCATCTAAATCAATTAACAAAGTTTATTTTATTTATTTAGTTATTGCTAAAACTAATTGGTATTATATACATATAGTTAGTCATGAAACAGGAACAAGATGCAAATAAATCTATCACATACATATGTTAAACCTGATTTAAACAGCAACTAAATAAGTTAAATGTAATATCTAGACTGATTTAATATTCTAAATCTTCATTTGAATATTTTTCTTATAAATTAATAGGGTAGGTGGCTCAGTGGTATCGAGTCGGCCTGTGGATCTTGAGAACCCTGGTTCGATCCCCACAGCCGACAAACAATTTTCACCAATTTAAATGTACCCCTGTGGCTCTCCCTCCACTAATATCTTTGGGGAGATCTGCTTAGACAGACTGTCACACCCAGTAATGGGTAAAAGGCGTGATGATATATTTATTTATTTAAGTAATCACAGAAGCAATGGTAGTGAAAAACTGATTGCCCACGTTATTCCTGTATGGTTTCTGTAGCAATATGACTACAGTATTTTAAAAGTGTCTGACAGGTCCACAAACTGTCAAACAATCTCTCCACATATCATTTCAACCATTAACCATATTGCCTTGTAAATATGAACACGTGCACCGTTCAGCTGTGGGCTTGACACCCCATTGCCGGTGTGTCGGCGAGATGATTGACACGTGATGATGTGAAGGGGATCGCGCGTGAACGTGAGTGTGTGCGTGAGTGTGAGCGTGTACAAATATACCACAGCAGCAAAGTGGAGTACATGTGTTGATGTGGACACTATATTGTATTGTGGATGATGCGGCGAAAAAAATATTGGGAAATAGGTTGTTTCAAATTATTTTGAAGAATATACAAACACAGATAGTGGGTTTGCCTTAGAAAGTAATATTATTATTTATTAAATTAATTATTATGGGAAAGGTGGCTCAGTGGTAGACCACTCGCCCCACAAACAAGAGTGTCAAAAATGAATATATTTTCGTATTTTAAATTAAATTTCGTGACGTCAGCAGAAAGAAATTTCAAAATGAATTATTTAATTACATATATTTACTTCGTATATTGAAGGTCAATATTGTTATAATAAATTTATAAACATTAAATTTAATACCGATAAACTTATATATGTTGGAACTATTTGATTGGTTTAACATCTCAAATGTGAAGACAATTACGTCATCATTTTAATAAAAATTATTGGAATATGTTGTTTTCTTCTAATATGTTGAAAATTGAGGGTGACAGTTTTATGTGGTAGGTGGCTCAGTGGTATCGAGTCGGCCTGTGGATCTTGAGAACACTGGTTCGATCCTCACAGCCGACAAACAATTTTCACCAATTTAAAATCTACCCCTGTGGGTTGCCCTGAACTAATATCTTTGAGGGCCGTGATTTGGCGGCTGGTAACCGCACTTCACGCGAAAAAAATATATCACTTACCGAGATCTGCTTAGGCAGAGTGCCACACCCAGTGATGGATAAAAAGCGTGAAGATATATTTATTTTATATTTATTTAAATTAAGAAAATCTAATAAAGTATCGCCATCTCTGTGCAGTCTTTGGAAATCTAAGTGAAAGCTGAAGACAATACGCTTTCCGGTATAGGCTTACTTATTACAGGGTGCCATTGAAATCACCCCTTAACATCAAACATCTAAAAATGCACATTCAGTCCAATGTACCTCCATAGCTCCATTCTCTCATCAAACCTTGCAAATGGCAAGTCTCTCATCTCCCGGAAGTCATCCGGAAGGGTGCGGAGGTTGCTAACCGAGAACTCACCCCGACAAAACGGCCTTTGTTTACAATTTTACACCTCCCTTATACACGTGTACAACGCAGGTTTCACCGACACCAACGTCGACGCCGGTGTCAATGTTGTAATTAACTAAAACAGGTTTTGTTAATGGCAGCGTCGTTTACCCGCCTAACTGTTTTTGCTCTTTCTTCTCCGGAGTGGTGGGATAGAAAAAAATGTGCTACCGACGATTAACGAGATAAAAACGCTCTATAATGCCTTTGTAAGCAACCTTGATGTGCGAGGGATTCACTTTACCTACAAGCAAAATTTTCCTACTTTACTTTAAGACGCCTCTATTCAATAAGACATTTTTACTAGATTTTCATAACAGTTTTAACATATCCTGAATTTTTGTTTAGTTATTTTTTTTGTTTTGTATAGCAGAAACTGAATCCCAATTTATTTTTTTTAATGAAATTTCATTTAAATTGTAACCAATGTACAGTTCTAGAAAGTCTTAATTAATAATAATCTAGCTATAATGATTTTTAAAATAATTTGTGACAGACTTAAAAAAATGTTAATCTCAAACTGCGGATCTTACATATAAGTGTAGTCACATATACAAGTATGATCTACTTTATCATTTAGAAATATATATAAATGGAGTTTAAATAACTTTCGTAGCAAATAATTAAAAATATGCATTGCTATCAGTTATTTCAGCAGGAAAAATAAATAAACTGAAAGATTATCGTAGCCAAAGACTTAATTACCACTTTAAATGATTTTCTGATCTACACCATTCAGTTTGACTTTCCCCTCACTGATATATGTATGTATTCCGAAGTAAAATTTATTTAAGAAATGCATTAATTAATTTAAAAATTATAAATAAACTCAAAATGTTAGTTAGATTAAGATAGTATACATAAATAGAAGAAAAAATTCTGAATAGATTAGATGTGGCAGAGATATTGTTAAAAAGACTGCAATCATAATGGTATTAAAAACTTGAATATCTTAAAAATTAATAACATTTTTAAAACTTCGATTCTTTCTAGTACGATGTTTTTGGATCTAGTCTCAATAAAATGACAAGAACATTACATACTCTATACAGGGTGTTTCACAACTTAGAGCAAAAAATTAAAGGGTATATTCTGTACGACGTGCTGATCATGAAACAAAAAGAATTTGTTTTAAATTCGAAAAATTAAGGGTTGTTAACCTAAAACATTTTTTGTAGTACTGGACTGGATTCGCTTTTGCGATTTAAAAAAAATCTTTTTGTTTCATGATCAGCACGTCGTACAGAATATACCCTTTAATTTTTTGCTCTAAGTTGTGAAACACCCTGTATATTTCAATATTTTCAATATAGGTACTTTCCACATGTTTAAACCATTTTAACTAACGCACATAAATTTCTATTTTCTTTTGACAATACCTTAAGTACTCCAATTTAATTTCATCAATATTCATATTTCCTCAGTTGTTTCTAATAATTACGAAATCATTGATGTTATTTCTGCTCGTTTATAAATAATATTTTCCTTTGCTTTATAATTCTAGATCAAAACTCACATTCATTGGTACATTATTCATAGAATAATTTTTATTTCGTGCATTCGAATAAAAAATAGAAAGCACTTAAAACTTTAGCATGAAATACTGCTCTCCAATTTCTTTTTCCATTAAAATTAAAAATAATTTCCACAGCGTAATAATTAAATTTAAAAACGAGAAAAAAACATAGTTATTTAACTCTTAATTATAAATCAGCGCCCTCATGTTCTCATTTAAAATTTCTCTAAAAACAAAAAAAAGTAACAATAACAACCCTGTTTCTCTGAACTATACGGGCACATTATGTAGTTAAAAATATTCACATTTCCGTGTATCTGTTTGTACGATCGCAGAGTCCGAAAGTAGCAAACAAAAACCATGTTTCACTGTTATCAACCCACGTTCCGTTTTCGTAACACGCTCGCATCGCCGCAGACAATACGTCACAGCTTATCGCACGGCCGCCATATTGAAATACAAAACAGACGTAATGAAGCTCCACGTGAAGCTCCACGTGAAGCTCCACGTGCAGCTGATATGAAGCGACAGCGACAGTGACAGCGACATGGGCGACGTCTATGCAGGTGGAAATGCACTTACTGGTTATTTATATCTCAGTGATGTTGTTCTGGCCATTTGTGGAATTCTGGGTAATAGATTTCACAATGGATGCCACTTTCAATCAAGCGTATTGATGGCGACATCAAGAATAGCAGTCCGTTACAAATGTAAAATAAAAATTATATTTTTTAAGTTTATAAAATTCTAATGGATTTTAGTTTCAAAATGTCACAGAGATTATAAAAATAAATGGATGGATCTGAATGAAGATTTGTTGCGTGAATAAAAGCTGACACGAGATTGTATTAAAAGAATTATGAATGAGGTAAAAGAAATGTAGATAAGCTATTAATAGATACTGTTGCAAATCGCCGAAATATCATTTTTGTTATTTTAGTTTAACTGCACTTCCTAAATGCTTTAATTTGATACCCCACTCGATAGGATTTCTAAAATGTTTACAAAAACAATTGACGAACGCTCAAATTTAATTTTTGTCATTTTAGTTTATTTTCTCTTGTAAAGAGCTTTAATTTGATACCAAACTCAACATGGTTTAAGCTACTTTTAGTAAAACAATTGACACTCATTTATATTTAGTATAAACAATTGAATGTTGATCGGACTAAAGTTTTGAACTAGCTAAGTACAATTTTTAAAACCGCAGTTCGCTATGTCTTTTAATTAACGAGATATCAAAGTTCAAAAAATGATATATTTTTTATTTCAATATTACCCAAAAATTGAGGTAGATACACAATTGCAGATCTCAAAATTGGAATCTACGGCAAATTATACATAGATAAGAAAAAAAACTGCATTAAATTATTCTTACTAGAAGAATTGTAAATGCGAAAATTAATAATCAATACGTGCTATATGAGTATCCTACCCTAGGTTAGAGTCTCTGTTTTGTACATCCATGAATTATTTTAAACGTCAAAATGCCCAACAGTGCGTCTTTATATTATAAAAATCAAAAATAATGAAATTTCAAACATTAAATATGAAATTAATAACCTATAAATCGATAATGTCGCGATTGGAAATCAAAATAGGGGTGATTTAGATAATAACTATATGTATTTGAATTATTTTTAAAATTTTAAATGTAAAAATAACGTATTTTGAAGAAAAATGTAAGGTTAGGTTGTCAAATATTATAAAATTTATAACATTTAACATGGGAAGGATAGGGAATGTAAATTTAATACAAAATTCCAAGGGCTGTATAAAGTTAACCGTTTTACATTATTAACTTTTTATTTATTATGCTTATTTTTCTTCGTAAACACGTGATTTTTTTTCCATGTCGATGTAAAATTTTCCGTAGAATCGATTTTTGAGGTCTGCAGTTGCATATCTCCTCTAGTTTTGGAGTTATTTTAAAAGGGAAAATATTTTATAAATTAATATTTATTATTATTTCTACTGCACGTAGAAGCTTGGAATTTCTTTTATATCTATATAAAATTTTCCGTAGATTCAATTTTTCTGGTCTGCAATTGCATATCTTTTCTAGTTTTTGAGTTATTTTGAAAGGGAAAATAATTTATTATTTAATATTTATTATTATTTCTACTGCACGTAGAAGCTTGGAATTTTTTTCTACATCTATATAAAATTTTCCGTAGATTCAATTTTTCTGGTCTGCAATTGCATATCTCTTCTAGTTTTTAAGTTATTTTGAAATGGAAAATATTTTAATATTTAATATTTATTATTATTTCTACTACACGTAGGAACTTGTATTTTTTTTCCATTTCTATGTAAAATTTTCCACATAATTTATTTTTGAGATCTGCAATTGTATATATCTATTTTAGTTTTTAAATGGTTTTGAAAGAAAAAAAGTACTACTTCAAAGTTCTAAAACTTTATTTTGTATTATCTTTAAGCCATAAAAAGTAGATTTAATTATTATATTTTTCTTCGGGATAAAGTCGTAAAAAACTAGTTACGCAATGTATCCCTAAATACTGAAACTGTTTTAATAGTAAAAGTCATCATATTACAGCACTTACCATACTCAATTCGTCAATGTACACAAATTAAAATCTGATACAATATTATTAATATGTCCTCCTAATACAACAAAAGCTAGTGACAACAAAATTAATTACAATGATTTGCAAAACTTCCCCTCGGTTGACCGGTGATTTATGAGCAGTGCGCTTATGTGCAACAGCAACGATGTAAACCGAAGCGAACCAGGATTTAAATAACACACAACCAAAGAACAATTATGCGTTTTCCTTCGCGAGATAAATTGCAAAAGTAGGGGCGAGTCTTTCAAATATATAACCGTAATAATTCTTATCGTGGACATGCGAGAATGAGGCATAAGGCACAGACGTTGCGGTGCCTCCACGGAAAATGTAAGAACTCTAGAAGCCTGGCTTCATTATCCTTTGTTTTGTGTTGGTGCTGTGATAGTAACGTGCGCGCTGGAATTTATAACGCTGTTTTAAAACGATATAGCGACTAGGTGTTTAAGTTCTTGTAGTTATTAGTCATTAAAGAGTTATAGAGGAGAACATTCATCATTTCTTGAGACGTGTACATGTAGAAAACTGTGAACTACTTTTTACTTCCTTGTACGAAGTAAAGGAAGTATTGTAATCGCGAAAATTGTCGGTTCTCAGATTTCAACGGAAATAGGTACTTTGGCCCTCCCTGAATCCATTTTGACTAATTTCGTCGTGCCGTCTGTACGTACGTATGTACGTATGTATCTCACTCAAAAACGGTAAGCCGTAGAAAATTAAAACTTTATATTTAGGACTGTTATAACATCTAGTTGTGCACCTCCCTTTTTGGTCATTATACAACTACCGGAAGTGGTACTTTACTTGAAGCCTATAATAGATTTTCATGAAAAACTATATTCAAATATAATTTAAAACTTTCCAAATTTGGTATATAAGACTATTATATCAATGGAAATAACATAATAGATTTTGGTTAAAATAGACTAACCGGAAGTGACACATTACTTGAAGCTGCTAACAGTTTTCCTTGAAAAAAATGGTATTATTTTAATTTTAGAAATAAATGCTGCAAATAAAACTTTTACAGAATTAAATTCTGCGTCTAGCACATTAAGAATTTTTAAATTAGCTTTTTGCATAAACGAGATATCTAAATTTAAATATTATATATTTTTTGATTTAAAAAAAAATAAGTTTGCTATGGATTAGAACAAAAAATATGTGCAATTAAAAAAATATCTATAGTTTAATACGCGTACAAGGAAGTCATGTGGAGTCCACTTTAGATTTTTTTATATAAATATAAGTAAATATATCATCACGCCTTTTACCCATTACTGAGTGTGGCTCTCTTTCATAGCAGATCTCGGTAGGTCATATATTTATGCGTATTGAGTGCGGTTCCCCGACGTCAAATTATAGCCCCAAAGATGTTACTGGAGGGGAGCCACAGGGGTAGATTTAATTTGGTGCAAATTGTTAGTGCAAATCTAGAGTCCAATTTTATGCATGATATTCATGTTATAGTTATTTGTTCGGTTCTTCTTCAATCATATGCAACTAACTCGCTCACGTAATTTTTTGTTCGCCGTACATTGTATTCTCGTAAAAAAACATGTTTTGAAAGTGTATTTATGATCATACATTTTTATTTCTTTCCGAGTTTGCAGTTGAATTGTGGCATAGTAGTTTGTTGGTTATCCATTTACGGTCACAGTTTGTTTTCCATGTTTGTAATCATTCACTAAATTATATATAAACAAAGTTTTGAATACCAGCGTGATATTAACAAAATTAGTCGCTTAAACGTACACGAAAATACAATTGAAGCAAACAAAAGCAAAGCTTATAAAATAAACGTAAACGAGGAAATTTCGCATCCACTCCCGCATCACAACATGTAATAAAATTTCATTATCTCCTTTTCATTTTATTGTCAGAGAAACGCTGCGCCCATTTGGCCAAATCAGTGGTGGAATTATTCCAGCATAAATGTTTGAAACTTGACGTGTTTCTGCAGCCTACCACGCCAACCTGCGAAGAAGGAAGTCTTTGTTCGCTTTCTCTACTCTCCGTGATGTCTAGCGGGCTGTTACATTTAACAAGCGACGAATATATTGTTACTGGCGTGGTTTTTTGCGTCGCCATAACAAAAATGGCTCTCATAAATTTCTCAGATGTTCCTTTCCGCAATTCTGGCAGTCATTACGCTTTAAAAATGACGTTTCAAAAAAAGAAAACGCAAAAAAGATCTACCACGAGATGAAGGGGTAGGAAATTCATTGCTGACACGGATATATTCTAAAACAAAAGCTTTTCTGAATTGTGTACTAGATTTTAACTATCTGAAATACATACTTGACAATGACGTTATAAAGAATGTACATCCATATTGTAAATTGTTTTTTGTAAACAATATCAGCAACATCATACGTTATCAACTAAAGAATTCTAATATTAATGCAGCCTATTATAACAATTATACTATTAAGCATATTTTAGTCAATAACAAATTAACCGTTAAAGATAAATTAGATAATAGTGGTATTTATAAACTAAATTGTAACGATTGTAACGCTATTTATATTGGTCAGACAGGGAGATCTTTTAAGATTAGGTTTTATGAACATATGAGATCCTTCAAATTTAAAAAAACTGACTCCAATATGGCGATACATCTAAATGAAAAAAATCACACCTGCAACATTTGTTATCTGGAAATTTTACACTTTACCAATAAAGGACGTAGAATGAACTTCTTAGAAGCATTTGAGATTCAGAAAGCTATTCATAGCAGCTTAAATGTCCTCAATGACCAGTTGGATTTGTTTCATTCAGATACTATTAAGATCTTTGTAAATGAACTTTACCGTTAATCACTGTACTATATAAACTGTGTGTAAGTTGTATTTTAATCAGTCAACGTTCTGAAGATGGGCTAATAAGCCGAAATCGATCAACTTATTGTTAATAAATAATTTTGTGAAACTACATCAAGTGTCTACGTTCTTTATTCGAATGTACATCTGTTTCCTAATTTCATATGAGGTTGCATTTTTACTTCCTTGTACGAAGTAAAGGAAGTATTGTAATCGCGAAAATTTTCGGTTCTCAGATTTCAACGGAAATAGGTATTTTGGCCCTCCCTGAATCTATTTTGACTAATTTCGTCATGCCGTCTGTACGTACGTATGTACGTACGTATGTATCTCGCATAACTTAAAAACGGTAAGCCGTAGAAAATTGAAACTTTATATTTAGGATTGTTATAACATCTAGTTGTGCACCTCCCTTTTTGGTCATTATACAACTACCGGAAGTGGTACTTTACTTGAAGCCTATAATAGATTTTCATGAAAAACTATATTCAATTATAATTTATATCAATGGAAATAACATAATAGATTTTGGTTAAAATAGACTAACCGGAAGTGGCACATTACATGAAGCTGCTAACAGTTTTCCTTGAAAAAAATGGTATTATTTTTATTTTAGAAATGAATGCTGCAAATAAAAGTTTTAGAGAATTAAATTCTGCGTCTAGCACATTAAGAATTTTTAAATTAGCCTTTTGCATCAGCGAGATATCTAAATTTAAATATTATATATTTTTAGTTTTTTTTTAAATTAAGTTTGCTATGGATTAGAACAAAAAATAAAAAATAAAAGATTTTATGTCAAATATATGTGCAATTAAAAAAATATCTATAGTTTAATACGCGTACAAGGAAGTCATGTGGTGTCCACATCAGTTAAAATTTAAATTAAATAAATAAATATAAATATATATTCACGCCTTTCACCTATTACTGGATGTGACACTCTGTTCTAGTAGATCTTGGTAAGTGATAAATTGCTTCGCGTGAAGTGCGGTTACCAGCCGTCAAATCACGGCTCCCGAAGATATGAGTGGAGGGGGAGCCACAGGGGTAGATTTAAATTGGTGAAAATGGTTTGTCGGCTGTGAGGATCGAACCAGGGTTCTCAAGATTCACAGGCCGACTCGATACCACTGAGCCACCAACCCCATAAAAATCTCAAATATGAAAGCCCATATCTCAAAAACTAAAAGAGATATTGAAATCACGGTCTTCAAAGATGTTAGTAGAGGAGAAGCCACAGAGGTAGTCTTAACGTGGTGATTTTTTTTTATCGGCTGTGGATATTGAACTCAAGTTCAAGTAAAATTATAGGTATTAATAGGTAATTTTTCATGCCCGTGCTATAAAAGAGATTAGTGTTTCATATATTGCATATTACGCAAGATAGAAGGTATAATGTTTTTCAGTGTGACCAATCACGTTAATCCTAATAATATACATAACATGTTATCTTACATAATCCGTATAACGTTCAGTACTCCTCGTATTGCAGTATGAACTTGATACCCCACAATTTATGCTGAAATCCATTCGGGTATTATACCCTCAGCCCGGGTATAATTACTCGAACACTACCCACTGCTTACCGACAACGTCACAGCTCGTCATCGGAGCTCCGAACTAATGCTGCGTTATAATTATAAAGCTCGAACCTGGGTCAGAATGTTCGTGTCATCTCATAGGTTGGAAGACACTGGTTTACACTATACATTACTAGGAAGATAGGGTAAATTCAAGTCATAGTTAGCTCTGCTTACTGTGGTGTTAACAAGACCATTGAATGGGGAATGTATCGGGAGTGGTTGTATTGTTAGAGTTTATGAATTGATGTCTGTTTGGGAGGTTGGTATTATGATGTTCAGAACTTGTTGGAACTTTGTAGGGGAATGTTTGATTTTTTAGGGTGATATATAGGTCGGCTTGTAATGCATGTTCATGAAATTCATTCAACTGGTTAACAACTCTTGCTGAAATTTACACAAAGCTGCTATTTATTTATTATTTAGTATCTTGAATTGAAAGTCAATATTTGTTCCCAGCTTACTTAACATGATACAAGTTCAAATAATATGTATGGACAATTAAATCTTATATATTACTCTGTAAGTGTAGGTGGCTCAGTGGTATTGAGTCGGCGTGTGGATCTTGAGAACCCTGGTTCGATCCCCACAGCCGACAAACAATTTTCACCAATTTAAATCTACCCCTGTGGCTCCTCCTCCACTAATATCTTTGAAGGCCGTGATTTAACGGCTGGTAACCGCACTTCACGCGAAAAAATATATCACTTACCGAGATCTGCTTAGGCAGAGTGCCACACCCAGTGATGGATAAAAGGCGTGATGATATATTTATTTATTTATTTATATTTTCAATTAATTGGGAAGAAATTAAAAAAATTTAATGGCAGACTTATTTCAGGACAGCATATTTGATTTAGTTTCCACTATAAGCTGCAGGCTTTCAGTAATGTAATAGGGATAAATTTCATGTAATTTAAGTATTTGATTATTTAAAATGGGGTAGATGGCTCAGTGGTATCGAGTCGGCCTGTGGATCTTGAGAACCCTGGTTCGATCCCCACAGTCGACAAACAATTTTCACCAATTCAAATCTACCCTTGTGGCTCCCTCTCTACTAATATCTTTAAGGGTCATGATTTGACGACTGATAACCGCACTTCACGCGAAAAAATATATCACTTACCGAGATCTACTTAGGCAGAGTGCCACACCCAGTAATGGGTAAAAGGCGTGATGATATATTTATTTATATTTTCAATTAATTGGGAAGAAATTAAAAATTAGTAATGGCAGACTTTTTTCAGGACAGCACCAATTTAAGAAATCTACCCCTGTGGCTCCTCCTCCACTAATATCTTTGGAGGCCGTGAATTGATAGCTGGTAACCGCACTTCACGCGAAAAAATATATCACTTACCGAGATCTGCTTAGGCAGAGTGCCACACCCAGTGATGGATAAAAGGCGTGATGATATATTTATTTATTTATATTTTATGAGATATGAAATTACTACCCTCAAAAATCGATTCTATGGAGAATTTTACATAAACATGGAGACAAATTCTTATTTTCTATGCGTAATAATAATAATGCTAAATAATGTTTTAAAACTATTAAATTATATTTTTTTCAAAACAACTCAAAAACTAGAGAAGACATGCTACATCTCAAAAATTAATTATTTGAAAATTTTTATATAGATATGAAACAAAATTTCAAGTCGAAGGCGAGAGCTGCAATAGTGCAAGAAAGACACTTTACGCTCGTGATACACACATAATTTTTCTACGATTGCATCTTACAGGATTAAAAAACGTACACGTACAGAAAATAAATTCGTTCTGTTAATTGTCAATATGACAAATTTTTGATTTGTTTGTATTCCTGGTAATTATTGAAATAAGCGCGCATTTAATCTTTGCCATTGGATACGCGTACATATAAAACCAAAGATATTTTTCGATTGTTCCACAGAAAACGTCAACTTTACAATAACAAATGATAGCGTAATTGTCAACATTTCATAGCAATCGTAAATAAAAAAATTATACTCATATAGCGAAGTTTTCGCATGACAGCTTGTATACTAATTAATTACTAAAGTTTATAATAATAATAATAATAATACTTTATTTAACCACAGCAACCAATACATTTGGTATGAGGCAAGTCAGAGAATAATTACATATAGATATGCATACAATATATAAAATATGATTTATTATTATTATTATTATTAATCCTGTAAGTTCCTTAAGGTGTAACAAGTCTAAGTCAGCACAATTTAAGACATACATATTAAGTAACTTCAATAACTAGGTCATGGTGTGACATGTGTAATATATAAACAGTATAGTAAAGTGTAATACTTATTTTGCTGACTTAGCATTGTTCCAATATTATATAAGGAATGAATATTATACTCGGGGGGATAGTTAGTGCGAAAGGGCTGACCGGTTGGGCCAGCAGAGTAGAGTGTAAACCCGTTAGAGTCAACACATCAAGGCTGTATCGAGTAGTGCTGTGTAAATGTATGTAAAACTATTTATTAAATATATTTATACTTTTATACTTAAATACTTGCGTCCTTCAATCTGACAAGAACCCGTATATTATTTGCTAACTCTCGTCATAACGAGGAGGGTTACAAATTGGTGGCAGCGGTGGGATATCGTGTCAGATCAGGGTGGACAAAAGGAAAAAATAATAATTTTTTTTTTTGTTACATTCGCGGAGGCCAAGTATTATAAGTGTTCGTTGTTTATTTTCTGTGTCTGGTATTTTCCGTCTTTATTACTTATTATAACATGGGTAAACCCGGGGATAGGGCACCACAGGTAGTCCAATGGTGTTTCAGTAGCATAGAAAAAAAACAAGGTTGCTAGTCTTGTTCTGTTTTTCCTTCTTATCTTGAACTTAATTTTGTTACTAATTTTTTCCATTCTTCTTTATTCTTTGATTTTCTTCTAATTTCATTCCAGGTTTCTCCTATTTCTGTATATTCTTCTTCTACTTGTTTCGTCCAAGTTTTTGTTGGTCTACTGATTTATAAAACTTTATCTGTCAAAAATTCATTTACGTCATAGTATTCCTTGTTAATTAAATAGTCTTTTACTTCTTTGACTGTACATTAAGCAATGTTAGACCATTTCCTCTGTAACAAAATGACAATCGTAATATCAGGCAACATTTTCATCATAACTGACATCACTGGGCGATTGAAAATCCGCATGTTATTGTAAGAAGCAATTTCCAGCAGCGATTTTCTTTGAATATCTGGGCTGGAATCATAAATGGAACGTTACTTGGTTCCTAAGTTCTACCTAATAGACTGAATGATGCAAATTATGTATCTTTCTTGCAAAATAATTTGCCGGAGCTATTGGAAGATATTCCCTTAAATGTACGGCAGCATGCATGGTTCCAGCATGATGGTGCACCACCGCACTTTACACGTATTGTGCAGCAATACAATATTTAACTCAAACTTTTGAGGATAGGTGGATAGGACGTGGTGGTCCTGAACAATGGCCTCCTAGATATCCGGATCTAAATCCATTAGATTTTTATTTTTGGGGCTATTTCAATTACTAAAGTTTATAGTAGATTAAGTAATGTTATACCATTTCCTCTGTAACAAAATGACAATCGTAATATCAAGCAACATTTTCATCAGAAAAATTGTTGAAGTAGTCAGAAATCAGTGATAATAGCTCTTTATTAGAAAAAAGCAATTAGTAGATAAGAGTTCCATTCGCACTAATATCCCATCGGCCATCGAAAAAGTAATTACATCATGTTCATCTCGAGACAATCAAAATTCTAATCAACTTAATGGAAATGATATTTTCCTGGTCTTGCGCGCCATGTCACTGTCAATACTTTAATCAACGCTGTAATCAGTAATTAAAAACACTTTACAACTTGGTTTACGCGGCGTCGCGACGCTTCCGTCTAGAGAAGAATGGAGACGAGACCGGCTAGTGCTAGGACCATGTCTTCTCTTCATTTACACTTTGCTAACTTTGTTATTATTCTACATCGTAGAATTCACTGCTAATCTGTTCTTAAGACTATGGATGGAGGAGCTATACAAAATAGAGAATGTACTTATTTATCTCTTACCGAACAATATTTCGCGCTGTCTTCAATTTATATCCAAAAAATACAATTGTGAACTTCGCTATAAGTTAGTGTAATTGAAATAAAATTCTTAACAACAAAGACAAAATTAATTGTCATCCAACACTTGGTGAAACAAGGTTTAATAAAAAGTATAAAGTAAACACTTGGCTATGTTTCACAAAATTCAGCCTCCAAGTCACCTTATGAGGGCATCGTCAGAGGCTGGCCAGCACAGTTAGTAACCATAGACGCGTTTCGCTCTTATTAGAGCTCATCAGTATGGTATAACTCACTTCTTCACCTAGAACAAAGTTCACGTTGGCATTGCCTGTTCGACAGAACTTCTCATGTCATTTGACTGTTTGTTAGAGATCTTATTCTCTGCTGGCACAGTTCTTCGTCATACAGCTCCTTCACGTGAACTTTTTATTTATTATTTAATATTTTTTATTAAATCTAGTTTCACCAAGGGTATGGATGACAATTAATTTTGTCTTTGTTGTTATCTCGTATGGTTAATAAGATCTACTAGGTCTGTTCAAAAAATTATTTAATTTAATTTTTATTTTTCTCCCTATTTACAATACTTGTCTGGAAGTTCCTGTAATTCCTGTGACGATTTTGTTTAATGTTATCAATGGTGTTAAAACAATGTCCTTTCAGCATTTATTTTAATTTCAAGAGTAAGAAAAAATCTCAGGGTCTAGAGAACAGAGAAACTGGGAGAGAACAAACAGCTGATGTTTGGCAATATAGTGATGAGGATAGCGTTACGGTATTAGAATCCAGAAATCCCGAGTTCGAATCGAACTCAAGCTAAAAAATGAACTAACACACTGCAGCTGGGTGAGTCCGGACCCTGTAGTATAATTGAGATTAATGGTGCCATTCTGTAATTTTCTATAACGCTACAGTTCCGTAAATTTGAACAAAAGCGCATTGATTTTTATTGACAAATACGTTTAGTACCATTTGACAATCAATTATGATGCGATTTTGTTCAGATTTACAGAACTGTAGCGTTATAGAAAATTACAGAATAGCACCATAAGTTCCTGTTGTACAGTGTAACATAAATAAATAAATAAGGCTGGTGAATTGACAAGGATCCATGAGTTGTCTTACAAAATTCAGCCTCCAAGTCACCTTATGAGGGCATCGTCAGAGGCTGTCCAGCACAGTACAGTAGTAACCATAGACGCGTTTCGCTCTTATTAGAGCTCATCAGTATGGTATAACTCACTTCTTCACCTAGAACAAAGGTCACGTGAAGAAGCTGGTGACGTTGACTTGTTTCACCAAGTGTTGGATGACAATTAATTTTGTCTTTGTTGTTATTTAAATTGCTATTGCGTAGCTTTTCCTTTTTTTCGGTAGATAGCATGATCTGTTCCACATAATTTCTTATGTCATCTTACCTGTTGTTAGAGATCTTATTCTCTGCTGGCACAGTTCTACATCACTTAATACTTTGTTCTAGGTGAAGAAGTGAGTTATACCATACTGATGAGCTCTAATAAGAGCGAAACGCGTCTATGGTTACTAACTGTTCTGGCCAGCCTCTAACGATGCCCTCATAAGGTGACTTGGAGGCTGAATTTTGTGAAACATAGCCAAGTGTTTACTTTATGTTTTTTATAAAATTCTTGTTGGGGTAGTAATATTTTCAGTACATCCACTCATCAGATTTATCAAGAATCATTCTTATAATTCACATTCCCTCCATACAAGTTGATTTATTCCGCACAGTTGAAATGAAGCAAATATAAAGCTGTTTTGGAATTTTGTAACCAGGTCAAATATTTGGTTAAATCTTCTATCATTTTTTATTGGCGTGTCCATCAATATATCTCGTTATATATCATGCAATGTTTTATCTGCACTCCTTTTAATCTATGCTGGGGCGTCGCGACGCCAAGGGGAGGTAGGAACTAAAGACCAACAACGCTCACAGCAGGGAAACGACACAACAAACACACTAGATTAATAACCAGCCGGGCCATGGCCACTAGATCGCGCGCACTTTGACAAATGATTGCAGGTTATGTCGGACAGATTGCAATCGCGATACACATTACGCGCCCGCGACAAATGAGCGGCGTCGGCGTCGGCAGCTACCATGTTTTGTTTAGGGTAATGGCCATAGCTGCGCCGTTGCACTTGATACATTTAATGGATTCTTTGTTGGTTTTGGGTTTAGGGTATTTTTTTAATTTGTTTCGACGGTGGTTGGTATGCTTTTTGGACTCAATTTGTGTCTTTCGAGGGTGATCATTAATTATTATTGGATGGAGAGATAAGAATGCTCATATATTATACTGTAAGTAATTGGTTCTAGTTTATCAAACACTCTTAAGATTTCTATTTAGATTATCTGCGCAGTAGAACTATATGAATCGATTTAGAATAACATATATATATATATATATATGAAACACGGGGAATTCAACCTTTCAGACCGCATCTCAATATCTTGCTTAGTTTTCGAATTATAGCCTCGGGAAAGTTGATTTTGAAAATTGTTTTAAAACAGCAAATCTTCTAGGGGCTATAACTAAAAAACTAAGCAAGCTATTGATATGCGGTTTGAACGAGTGAATTCCCCGTGTCCGAAATTACTTGTATGCAAATTTTTAGCTCATTTAAAGCAAATTACCTTTTTTGAAATTTTTTAATTATTTCCTAAGGGGTACCCCTTGGGATTTTTATGATTTTTAAACAAATTGCTCTAAAACTATTTCTCGTACGAATAATGTAACGAAATTTTACATACATATGTATTTCGTCATGCTGAATCCAATGGTGTAATGTTTATGTCCATAAGTCTTATAGTTTTAGAGATAATGGTCAAAAACTGTACGATGAAAAAAAATTGGCGAACATTTTTCAAAAAAATAAAAATCGCTAAAAACTTGCTTAAAGGTCAATTGAAACACGGGGAATTCAACCTTTCAGACCGCATCTCAATATCTTGCTTAGTTTTCGAGTTATAACCTCGGGAAAGTTGCAAATCTGATTTTGAAAATAGTTTGAAAACAGCAAATCTTCTAGGGGCTATAACTCAAAAACTAAGCAAGCTATTGATATTCTTATTGAACGAGTGAATTCCCCGTGTCCGAAATTACTTGTATGCAAATTTTTAGCTCATTTAAAGCAAATTAACTTTTTTGAATTTTTTAATTATTTCCTAAGGGGTACCCCTTGGGATTTTTATGATTTTTAAACAAATTGCTCTAAAACTATTTCTCGTACGAATAATTTAACGAAATTTTACATACATATGTATTTCGACGTGCTGAATCCAATGGTGTAATGTTTATGTCCATAAGTCATACAGTTTTTGAGATAATGGTCAAAAACTGTACAAGGAAAAAAATTGGCGAAAATTTATCAAAAAAATATAAATCGCTAAAAACTTGCCTAGAGGTCAACTGAAACACGGGGAATTCAACCTTTCAGACCGCATCTAAATATCTTGCTTAAATTTCGAGTTATAGCCTCGGGAAAGTTGAAAACCTATTTTGAAAATTGTTTGAAAACAGCAAATCTTCTAAGGGCTATAACTCAAAAACTAAGCAAACTATTGATATGCGGTTTGAACGAGTGAATTCCCCGTGTCCGAAATTACTTGTATACAAATTTTTAGCTCATTTAAAACAAATTAACTTTCTTGAAATTTTAACTAATAATATAATGAAGTATTGCCGAGCAACAATTGTTTGTAAAATAAATAAATATATCATCACGCCTTTTACCCATCACTGGGTGTGGCACCCTGCCTAAGCAGATCTCGGTAAGTGATATATTTTTTCGCGTGAAGTGCGGTTACCAGCCGTCAAATCACGGCCTCCAAAGATATTAGTGGTGGAGGAGCCACAGGGATAGATTTTTTAAATTGGTGAAAATTGTTTGTCGGCTGTGGGGATCGAACCAAGGTTCTCAAGATCCACAGGCCGACTCGATACCACTGAGCCACCTACCCCATACAATTACAATTGTTTGTAGTATGAGTATATTTGCAGGTAGTGACAGTAAAGTAGTGTATCGACAGTCACTGAGTGTGATATATCGCATATGTTCTCGGGAACGATAGACCTTTCCAGCGGGAAACAGACGGCGCCTCTGGGAGTGACAAGTGCGAAATGTCGCCGTGACGTGTTTGCTAAACGCTCGACTTTTCCCAGCGCACCTTTGTGCCTCCGAGGTAATTAAAAGAAGCGCAACCTTTTCACGACGAGTGTGTCGTCTACACACACACTCTGTTGCTCTTAACAACCAGCTAAATGCCATTTGTCAATTCATAAATTACTACTAATTACACAGTTTCATTATTCTAGGAAAACATACAGTTTATTGTGAAATCCATACCACTTATATACACAATCAAATTTAAACATAAAAGTTAAAGTCAGTCAAGTTTGAATTTATTAACTTTTACTTTGTTGATGCAAGTTGTATTCGTTTAGATACGACTGCCAGTATTACTATTATTCTTGGCCAAGTACGGTTTGTTCTTCTACTTGATTTACTTTATTCCTACAATTTCTATTTTCAATATTTTCCAAGAAAGCAACAAGTTAGTTCTTTTGTATCATATTTTCTAGTATGCCTGTTTACAATATATTAAAAGTAACGGAGATAGCAGTCTACTTACATTAATAAACGTTTCGTCAGTTAGTCTGCTTTCCTCAAGGAACTGGAAAGATTAGTTTGTTGTAAAATGTAACAACATAATTCACATATAGTATAACAAACCACTTATAGGTATGTAAACTACAAAAATATAATAAAATTGTGATTTATTGTAAGAACGAATTAATTAAATTTAATAACATATAAAATAAAAATTTCATTTTATCCATTAGTGGGAGTGGTACCCTCCCGTAGCAGATTTTAGTTATGGGAGTTTCTCACCCTACGGTTAAAAAAATTACTCGGTGTGTCAAAACTCTGTACTGTAATTGAAAATGAGTTTTTATTATAAATAGTAGCATAAATAAATAAATATTTTTAAAGGGTGGATATCACGACGCAAAAAAGATGTCAGTACAAAAATAACTGATAATTAGGGTGTAAAAAATATAATACAATATGACTAACTGTAACTCCAAATTTGTGAGCAAAAAATGCAAATATGTTAGCTCTAATACCAATCATTTAAATCCAAACGAAATTTAATCCTAGTTCTTAATCTGCCTGTTAGTTAGATATTTGTTATACTATTTTCATTTTAAACTTGAGGGATCGGCATAAAATGATTAAACATCCCTGTCCCATATAACTACAATGATATCGCTTATCGATGGTCAAAATAGGTAAATTTTCAAGGGTCGTATTCAGCCTAAAATTATTCTTGTTTTTTCCTATGATTGACCGTACCGGCGAATGGGATTGTACAACCCTGTGTGAACCTTGTGCCACCAGTTATGACGGATCATATTTTGAGTTCCTTTGTAAACGTAATTGCGGTGCATTTAATCGTTTTTTGCCGATCCCTCCAGTTTAAAATGAAAATAGTATACATAACAATATAAATAAATAAATATATCATCACGCCTTTTACCCATTACTAAGTGTGGCACTCTGCCTAAACAGATCTCGGTAAGTGATATATTTCTTCGCGTGAAGTGCGGTTACCAGCCGTCAACTCACGGCCCACAAAGATATTAGTGTAGGGGGAGCCACAGGGGTAGATTTAAATTGATGAAAATTGCTTGTCGGCTGTGGGAATCGAACCAGGGTTCTCAAGATCCACAGGCCGACTCGATACCACTGAGCCACCTACCCCATGACAATAAGTAAAAATGTAGTTTTAAAAATTTTATACTAAAAATATTATAATTACAAATAAAAATCGTTAAATATTTAAAACTTTTCCGTACTAATTTCTTTTCACAACTAACAAAAAAGTTCATCAAAGGAACTGGAAGGCGCATAAGATGACAGGACAACTTCCAAGTTAAAATTAAAGTCAGTGTGTCACTTCTAGGGTTGTGCCGTGGTCAATTGACCAAAAATATTTGACGACCAAATAAAACGGTCAAAAATCTAAATGGAACCGCCACGACATCTGTTGTTCAATAGAAATAGCTACTTACTATTATTACATGAATATATCTAGTTCATTTCATAACGTCTTTTACTTTATTTTCCCCTTTATTTTGAATTTGATGTGATTTTGTTTATTAGTTGTTGTTTTTCATTTTCAGTAATATTGGATGTAGTAAACAGTACTATATAAATTAATTACAATTTTAATTGCGATTTTTATTAAATGTTTCTTGGTCAATTGACCGGTCAAATAGTTGGTCAATTGACCGAAAAACATTTGACTGGACAAATGCACAACCCTAGTCACTTCTATTAGAAGAAAACAGCAGCATATTACCTTAGTGTCAAAACCGTCATTTCTCGGTATCAGATTCACCCCAATTACCGTTCGAATAAAACCACAACAACAACCTCAACAAATTAACAATTAATACTAATCATCCGGTCGACGACACTAATGAACAGCTCACGAACATTACCGCGCCTTGGCAAGTCGGTCATGGCGTCAAGGTGACGGTGGCGACCATAAATCATGCACTGATCGCATTACTCCAGGGAGAATGAGGGTAGAGCAGGAGGACACCACTAGCGCCACCACTTCCGCTGCACGCTCCTGCACTTCATTCGATTACCTGCACGGCTCTCAGACACTAGTGGAGCGATGCAGCAGGATTAGCAAGATCGGTGCTAATTAATCTGCGTTATTATTTACTAAACTTTGCAATGGGGTTATGGGCGATGCTGTGCCTCAAATTTCACTTATATGTCATTTTCAATTATTATTTTTTCAATGTGTCTTCAAATGTTGCTAAACATTGTCTTGACAATAACCATAAGTTACTTGATAAGAGTTTGTCAATCAAACACATTTGTAAAAAGGGATTAAAGTTGGATTTCTTAGAATCCTTGGAAATTCAGATTGCCATTATGAACCAGCTAACGGTTATGAATGAACAAATAGATTTGTACCGTTCACCTTAAATACGTCCGCTTTAATCTCTTTACAACTAGGTTTAAAATGTAATTTCCATCCAAATAATTATAGTTACCTCTTCGGTCTGATCTTATCTTATTTTCTTCCAACTATGGTCATAAATGTATTTTTCCCAAACTAATTGTACTTACATCTGTTTTCAATCATGTATCTCCCACTTCTTGTGTCAGAATTCTTGTGTATACTATTTATAAGTCTTACTCTAATGTACAAATTCATTCATATCTTGTTCACCTGATGATGGTCTAGTCGACCGAAATACGTATTGTAAAATAAACTTTACATTATTTGAAACTAACCTAGTGTTTTTTAATTTAATATTATTTTTTCTACGATTACTATGAAAAGTTGATAATTACGCTCTCATTTGTCGTTGTAAAGTTGACGTTTTCTGTGGAACAATCGAAAAATATCTTTTTTGTGCGTCTCCAATGACAACGCGCGAAAAAGATGTTAAATGCGCTAGTTTCCAATGGCAATGCGCGAAAAAAAATTATAAATGCGAGCTTATTTCAATAGTTACCAGGGATACAAACAAAACAGAAACTTGTCATATTGCCAATTGACAGAACGAATTTATTTTCAGTACGTATAAGTTTTTAAATAATTTTAAGATGCAATCGTAGAAAAAATTAAGTGTGTATCACGAGCATAAAGTGTGTTTGTTCCTCTTACACTATTGCATTACCGTGTTCGAGTAACAAAGACTTACTTTACGCTCTTAATACACAAATAACTATTGTACATAAATTTAATATTTTAATTGGGAAAAAAGATACAGTTTTCTTGAAGGTGATACTTTTCTTCTCTCAATATGACGAGGTCGTAAAAAACTATTAGAATATTTTTAGTCTTCAATATTTTATTTATTTATTTATTTATGTTACGCTGTACAACAGGAACTTAATCCCAATTACAGTACAGGGTCCGCACTCACCGAGCCGCAGTGTAGAAGTTTATATAATTTTTAGCTTGAGTGAGATTCGAACTCGGGATCTCCGGATTCGAATTCCATATTGCTATCCACACCACCGTACTGACGGTTTTATTTATTATGCGAGTAGCAATCTCGTTTGAATAAGATGAGAATTGAAATACCAAGTTTAGGTTTAGGTTGTTGTTGTATGGGATTTGAACCTTGAGCAGCTAAATGAGATTGATTTAAATTCTGTAGTTTTAAATTACTTGAAGGAAGAAAGCAGCGAAGCCTCTTCAGTTAAAATTAATTTGTTTGAAACCTCACAATCGCTTTCCCAAATTAAAAATTCACTTTCCATGCGTGGTGAGTAAGGGATGATTTAATGGAAATTGCTTTCTATTTGAAGAAGTAGTGTTTTTCTTTGTGGTTCACTCGCACAGTGTGTGTGTGCTTCTCCTGCTGCTGGCTGCTCGTTCTGTGCGTTCGTTCGTTCGTCTATCTGAGTCGAAGTCTGAGCTACACTTTGAGAACTGAATCGCTCTTTAGTGATTGCGACAGGCAAAGAGACAGGCACAACCAACGAACGGGCCAAGCCAAAGAAAGATGCCACCCAGGACCGTACTACACAATATTCAACAATATTCATTTATAGACTTGCAACGCGATATTATTATAGTATGTTATGAAGGGATAATCGCGCCGTCCCGTGAAGCATATCATACTTTTCATAACAAGTGCTCAAAAATTACTGTCTTATCGGGACAAATGTCAAATATGGTTGCGTAACTAGCTACCTAGGAAACGCCGCAAACAGCTAATAATCGTAGTCTCTAGGGGAGAAAAGCAGTGTTTCTGTCTCTAAAATTAGGGAATAAGAACGTGTTTCTTGTCCATGTGTTACGAAAATCAGTTTTTTATTTCTTCAAAAGTTTTAAAAAGAAATTTTAGTCAAATACTTTAAACGGATGATATTTTTAAAAGAAATGATTCTGCTAATGTAATTCTCCTCCTAGTTCGTCCCTGCAGGCAGAAACCCCCACTACCATCGTCCTCTTACGGTCAAACATAAAGCCACATCTTCGAAGCCTGCTAGGATCCTGCACAGCGAGATTGCGAAAAGTACCTTTATCCCATACAAAATATGAAGCTCTTGTAAGCTTTACCTTCCTATGTCCGGCGCAAATAGCATGTTCTACCCTCTACCACCCCCGCCCCTTCACCCACATGCTGGTGTCGCGGCGCGGTTAATTGCTCCTCACAGCGACGCGCCATCAACCCGCATTCAAAGAGAAATACTAAGTCGCTAATGGGCGCCAAGCGGCAAGCGGCTTAAGCTGATGGATGGAACAAGACAAGTCTCTGTTTTTGAACCATTTTTGAACATACTTTGATGTTTGAATGGAAACTGTAAAAGTAAGTTGCTCTAAGTGGTTTTTTTTTTGTTGTGTCAAAAGTTAAATGATATATTATATATATTAGTTCGTTGGAAAATAAGTTTGTTACGCACTTTCCTAATTAGTAGATATATTTCAATCATCCCTAAAAACATTGCTAAACCTAAAGTACTTACATAAAATAAGGGCTGGTTTTTATATCTCCCAATACAGTTCGCATCGACATTTTCTATTTCATTGTTTTTCTTAACAAATTTAGAACTCCTGCAGATTACATACATACATACATACATAACATCACGCTATATCACATTAAATAGGGTAGCATGAACCCGTCAACATTCTCATCCTGACACACGATACTCGTTTCGACCACATTAACACTTCCTCCATACGAATTCTTTCTTTCCTCACAACCAAAATCCATCATCACGCAACAAACATCCATCCATTCGCTCCTGTACACCTGTTTCGTAAATCTTCACTTACGCCCACTTCTCTAACAACGAATCACAGATGTCTCAAGTGTTTTGCTTATGTAGTCTGACACTCTGGCACTGCAGATAATGCGAACATGAAATCTTGTTGGAATATTAACTATAACTGTCTCTTTTTATAATTTAATGCCATATATTCGAAAACCAAAAGATCTCACACTCAGCCTTAATGGCACATGTGGTCACGAGTGTCAAATTACACGAAACCAATCTCACCTAAACGCAACATAACAACAATGAGATAGCTCATATTGTTACACTTGTTTTTCAAACTGAATTCCACACAATTGCAGTTGGACACTCTATAGTAAAAACAGAAAATGAATCAAATTCAAACAACCAATAGAAATTAAGCAGTGCCTTGTCCATACACTAAATCTATACAGGTACTCGACTTAAACCCAAATATGTATTTTCATTGATAAAGACGCATCTATGAAAAATCTCCCGCCTTTGAACCCCATGTTGTAAAGATGACCGCTCATAAAAAATATGAATAGATCAATCAAGTTGGCTTCGCTAGTCGCCTGACCTCACTTGTCTGTCCATTGCGTGTGCGTGTGTATGTGAGGCTGTGTGTGAACTGAAATTTCCCGGGTAGATTTCACACTTTGGTGGGATAAGAAGTCCGCTTGGCTGGGTTTTTCATGTGAGCGCTCACGGACCACGGACACGGAAATGTTTATACTTGACGACATATGGTGTCGGTATTGTGTGTAGTGTAGGCTTACTATCGCATCCAAGCGAATGACGACTTTACTAACCCCTGATATAATGCGGTTAGCTTATGATAATGCTGCAGGAGTCTGATGTGACATTTTAATATAAATTCATTTACCTCCTGAAGAATATAATGTACTCATAAGGTAGTTTCAAAAGAACTTTACATTTATCAACCTACATTTTTCGTTATTATAATTATTCTAAATTATTTATAAAAGTATTATTGTAAGTTAAATGAGATGATATGTAAAATGTAATTGAGTGTGTAGAAGATCTAGGAATAATTGGATGAATATGCTTGAATGAAAGATGAGTCGAGCTTGTATGAATATGATTTATTTATTTATTTATGTTACGCTGTACAACAGGAATTTAATGCCAATTCTAGTACAGGGTCCGCACTCACCGAGTCGCAGTGTGGTAGTTTATATAATTTTTAGCTTGAGTGCTATTCGAACTCGGGATCTCCGGATTCGAATTCCGTATCGCTATCCACACCACCGTACTGGTGGCACAGTTTTAAGCGTTTCTGTACTTTAATTGGGATTAATTTAATTTAAAAGTAGCAAGTATAGTTTATAGTATCAACAAGTAAAAATAGACATTGAGATAAAATTAATTATTCTCTTAACAGATGTCATCTGAATGTCACTAAAATCAAATAATTTCATTGTTTTTCATTTGTCATGAATATGGTTTTACTTTCCTTCCATAGAAAAGCAAAATGTACTTTCTTCTCTAAGAATCCTTGGGATAAAAAGTATCTCTTTCTTCTCTAGGTATCTTAGTGATGAAAAGTATCACTTTGTACTTACAATTTAATTTAAAAAACTTTTATTTCTTTTTGTTTTGCCCGGGTTTCAATGAGGCTTGACCGAAATGTGTGATGAGCTTGTATGAAAGGAATTATAAATGTGGGTGAAACGAATATAATAAATATTTCAAAAGATAGTGCTATACTTTGAGTCGCTGCATCCAGCGTTTTAGTACATAATTTGATTAACAAATAAAATAAATAAATATATCATCACGCCTTTTACCCATTACTGGATGTGGCACTTTGCTGTAGCAAATCTTGGTAAGTGATATATTTTTTCGCGTGAAATGCGGTTACCAGCCATCAAAGCACGGCCCCCAAAGATATTAGTAGAGGGAGAGCCACAGGGGTAGATTTAAATTGGTGAAAATTGTTTGTCGACTGTGGGGATCGAACCAGGGTTCTCAAAATCCACTCCATAATTAACAAAGTAACAAATATATAAATTACTTATATTTTTCCTTTGCATAACAGAAACTTAATCTCAATTACAATGTAGGGATGATTCAGCTTGTAACAGAATTTGACCACTAAACCATAATTGTATTTTTTGATATAGTCAGCAAAATATGAACACACGACCTCTTGCTTGTTAATTACCAAGCAAAAGGTTTATCTCGGTATTATCCTTCTGCAAGTAACCGCTAATCATTTTGTATCCTTTGACCTAATTCTCCTGTTTTATAAAAAAGCTCCTGTCCGCAATACCTTGTGTACTGATTGGCGCTCATCATTGTTTTTCCTGCGTTTCGTTTCTATGCCAGCACCAGGGGGAGGTACAGGGATGATTTTACAGGCTCGTAAAGTGTTAATGTTATTATTATAGCGCCCTTATTTACACATTAAATACGCAATTACAACGTGATTTTCACACGGCGGTTAATGAAACGCTACAGCTCGCCTCGACGTTGCGTTGTGTTGGATGCTGGATCGTATATACGTCACATTGTGATGCGGAGAGACGACCTGATAAATTCATTACAGGGATGGGGATTTACTTCAACTAACGAGCTTTATTTGGACTTTTTATTTTTGTGAGATTTATTAACTTATATTAAATATTGTTGCCTGTTAAACACTAGATATCTTTCGTTATTTATTGTCATGCCTTTGACCCAATACTGGATATGGCTCTCTGCCCTAGCGGATATAATCTACGGATTTGAGAATATCTTTAACTACTCGTCTTTTAGAATTGCACTGATGGTTTGCCCAACCACTAACATTTTTAGAGGCCGTAAAATGACTATTTGTAACCGCACTTTACACAAAAATATATCACTTACCAAGATCTGCTACATTATTTACTCAGTGGTATCGAGTCAGCCTGTGGATCTTGTGAACCCTGGTTCCATCCCCACAGCCGACAAACAATTTTCACCAATTTGAAATCTACCCATGTGGCTTCTCCTTCACTAACATCTTTGGGGGCCGTGATTTGATACCTGGTAACTGCATTTCCCGCGAAGAAATATATCACACCCAATAATGAGTAAATGTCGTGATGATATATTTATTTATTTTTTTAATTATTACAATCTATTTCTTACAACATATCTTATATATTATATTATATATTGTTATCTTACAAAATTTATCTCTAATACTGATATTCTCTAGATATTTAGTTTTGTTTATGTATCTTAAACATCTCAAGGAGGATTTAAAAGGTTCACTCTATTTTTTATTCCTCTCATTTACAAAACAGGATAAAATTGTTTATTATTTTATAGTTATTGTCTCAAATCTTATATTAGAATATATTTTTTGCGCCCATTAAGCGGCCGAGCGTTCAAATCTCGTTGACTTCAACTTCTATCCAGAATATACGATTGCGTCTAAATAATTCGGATTTCGCTAGAAGCTACTGTAATTGGGAAGAAGTTCTTGTTGTGCAGAGTGACAAATAAATAATTATGTCTTATTTTTATGAATAACAAATGAAGTTAACATTAGCAGTAGATACTAAATTAATAAGTTGGTTAAATGAAGGTGATATTTTAAGGTATATATGGATTTAAATAAAACGAAAGTAGAGCAAGTATAAGATGTAATTTTATTGGTGAAGACAAAAGACAATAATAAAATCAATACCTAGTAAATAGTAAATTGCTTCGTAAATAATTTAAAAGTACTTTGTTTGCAAGTCGTTGAATCTGTATTTAACTTACCAGGAACACAATTTAAATTGTAAATACAAGAAGCTTGAAAACGAAGCGCTTCTGAATGTTACATAATGTTTTCTATTATTTCTTTTACGACCCTATCAGAAAGTTAAACTTTCTTCCCTTAACTACAACAAGAAAGATACTAGAGCTAATATTATTAAGTTGTGTGATTATTAAAGGTAATCATACCTGTAGTTTTTGACTAAATTTAAATTAACTTATAAGCAAATTTTCATACAATTTTATGCAATTTAATATTTTTAATTATTTCCTAAGGGGTACCCCTTTGGTTTTTTCAGATTTTAATTCAATTTTCCCAAAAATCCTTAATCGTAGGATTATTAAAACGAAAATTTACATACATATGTATTTCGACCCACTGAATCCAGTGGTGCAATCTTCAAATGCATATGACTTCTGGTTTTCGAGAAAATGTTAAAAAAACCGCTTTTTGCGATTTTTTTGGCGGAAAATTGAAAAAAAATAAAAATCGCTGAAACTATGTTTATAAGTTAACTGAAGCACGAGAAAATTAATGCCGTTGACCGCGTTTTCATATCACATTTAGTTTTCGAGATATAGCCTCGGAATAGTAGAAAAACTGAAAAATTCTAAAAATTTCACTTTTCCGGAGGCTATATCTCAAAAACTAAACAAGATATGGAAATGCGCTCAACGGCGTTGAATTCCCCGTGTCCGAATTAACTTATAAGCAAATTTTCATACAATTTTATGCAATTTAATATTTTTAATTATTTCCTAAGGGGTACCCCTTTGGTTTTTTCAGATTTTAATTCAATTTTCCCAAAAATCCTTAATCGTAGGATTATTAAAACGAAAATTTACATACATATGTATTTTGACCCACTGAATCCAGTGGTGTAATCTACAAATGCATATGACTTCTGGTTTTCGAGAAAATGTTAAAAAACCGCTTTTTGCGATTTTTTTGGCGGAAAATTGAAAAAAAATTAAAATCGCTGAAACTATGTTTATAAGTTAACTGAAGCACGAGAAAATTAATGCCGTTGAGCGCGTTTTCATATCACATTTAGTTTTCGAGATATAGCCTCGGAAAAGTAGAAAAACTGAAAAATACGAAAAATTTCACTTCTCCGGAGACTATATCACAAAAACTTTTTGATATTTTTATATAATGGATATATATCATTGCAAAAATATGACGATATATATCAAAATAAATATCATGATATATATCGATCGATATATATCTTCGAACCCTGAAATTTTATTATTAAATTAAATTAAATAAATAAATAAATAAATTAGAGTAAGCTTCCAATTCTGGTCCAATATGTCAAATAATGTCAGACACAACAACAAATTATTATTTTATTTCTCATGGCACTCGGATAATTGCTTTAAAGCGTGTATTTTCTTTTGCTTTTAACTCGGATATAAGAAACAATTGAATAACAAACTTATACTCTATGGATGCAGTTTTTCATTCTGAACATTTTTCTTCAGTACACTTTTGTTCTAAAATAATTAGGTAAAGAGATATCGCTAAATCAAAAATTTTACATTGAATTTTTTATGTTCGGAAAAAAAAGTAGACACCCGGTTTATATACATCGTAAAAAAAGTGTCACTCTTTCGTTAGATGCTATATATTCTTCATTTTCATCTTGAGAAATAAAACGACACCTTTAGGAAAAAATGTCTTAGTTTCTTCTCTTGATATACAAATAACTATTATTACCTTATTTTTATACAAATAAGATGTTACAAATTTTTGTCTATATTAAAATGTGGCAACACTTTAAAAGCAAGTATCCTACCATTGCAATAAAATTAAATTGAAATTCATATTGAAGCAAACCAGGTCACAATGAAAATCGGGTTAAATGCACCAAATAAACGTTCATATAACAAATAAAATCAATTCAATCAATAGTTTAACATTCATTCAAGCGCCCTGCAACCAAATCAACATAATCGAAAATCAATACCAATAAATTAATACCAACTGTAGCAATAAATCACAAGAAATGCACTTGGAGTCGTAGACCGTTCAATCACAAGTTTCCAATCATTCCATCGATTTCAGGACGACGTGCACTGCTACAAATTCAACAAAGACGTGTACAATAACTTCATAAATTGTTTCTGTGAGGCTGGCGGAGAATTCATTAGCTATCATCAGTGATACAGCACGAGAAACAATGGCCTTGCCAACGACGGTTTGCGTTTGTTTCAAACAATACGAACATTTATTGAATATTGAACGGTTTATTAAAGTCAACTATTTTCACAGGCAAACGGAATCTGTTAATTTTTAATTGTATTGTAACTCTAACTTCTAACTACTTGCATTATGACGAATTTTCAAAGAAGAAAGTTAATATATATTTAAAGATAAAAATAATTAAATCAAAAAATTAATCCATTAATATTTTTAATAAATAACCACACTTAAAATATAAATTTAGAATTTAAATTTACTTAAGCTTAAACTCCGTCAGTACGGTGGTGTGGATAGCAATATGGAATTCGGATCCGGAGATCCCGAGTTCGAATCTCACTCAAGCTAAATATTATATGAACTACTACACTGCGGTTCGGTGAGTGCGGACCCTGTACTGTAATTGGGATTAAATTCCTGTTGTACAGCGTAACATAAATAAATAAATAAATAATGCACTAGAAGTAAATTGAGTTAAACCGCATTTCAATATCTCTTTTAGTTTTTGAGATATGGGCTTTCAAATTTGAGATTTTTATGGGGTAGGTGGCTCAGTGGAATCGAGTCGGCCTGTGGATCTGGAGAACCCTGGTTCAATCCCCACAGCCGATAAACAATTTTCACCAATTTAAATATACCCCTGTGGCTCCATCTCCACTAATATATTTGGGGGCCGTGATTTGACAGCTGATAACCACACTTCACGCGATAAGTGATATACTTACCGAGATCTGCTTAGGCAAAGTGCCACATCCAGTAATGGGTAAAAGGCGTGATAATATATATATTTATAAATTTGAGATTTAATAAAAGACAAAAAAAATAGAGAAAGATGCGGTCAACAGCATTTGATTTGTCGTGAACTAAATGATATAGAACATTTTTTTTTATTCTGAACTGGTTCAACCAAAAATTCTCATGCATGACAAAATTGTGTAATACTTTAAATAAGCTAGCAACTTTCCTTGGCCTAAACTCGTAAATTCCTAAAACACGTTTAACCTAAACACGCTCTACTAAATTTCAAAACATCCTAAAATCCTTTAATCACCAATTCATTACCCGATTAAGGATCAATCGTTCGCCATGAACTCACTTCAATCTTACTCTGTAACATCCTCAGAAGATCCAGACCACATCACAGCCTTGCCACGCGCCACGCGCTCAATTAATCCGTAATCTCCCTCGGTCGACTTCACGTGAGTCACGCGCAGCGCGTAACCGAGCACGTGACCGTGGTCTGGCCACCAGGAGGATGAGAATTATTTGACAGAGATGATGATACATTAATTAGTTGTTTTGATGTTTTCATGGGATGATTATCCTGTACTTTGAACGGTGGGAAAGAAATGATTGATGATGTAATGTTTGGGGTTATTTTATCCTTGAGGGTGGTACTAAAATAAGCACTGCAGCATATACAAAAAATCTGATGTGGACACCACATGACTTCCTTGTACGCGTATTAATCTATCGATATATTTTTAATTGCACATATCTGACATTAAATTTTTATTTTTTTTTCTTATTTTTTGTTCTAATCCATAGCAAACTTAATTTTTAAAAAACAAAATCTATTATGTTATTTCCATTGATATAGTAGTCTTATATACCAAATTTTAAAAGTTTTGGATTATATTTTGATATAGTTTTTCATTAAAATATATTATAGGCTTCAAGTAAAGTACCACTTCTTAGTTATATAATGACCAAAAAGAGAGGTGCACAACTAGATGTTATAACAGTCCTAAATTCTAAATTTTAACTTTCTACAGCTCACCGTTTTTGAGTTGTGCGAGATACATATGTACGTACAGACGGCACGACGAAATTATTCAAAATGGATGGTCAAAATGCGTATTTCCGCTGAAATCTGAGAACCGTAAATTTTTGCGATTACAATACTTCCTTTACTTCATACAAGGAAGTAAAAAGAATTCGGGAAATTATATGTATTTAGCTATTCTGGCTGATATGATTATGAATCTTCTTGTAAGCTTTTACCCGTACATCGAGCTTAAAGCTCCACTTAAACGCACGTATGCGTGTATGTGCTAGAGCGAGATAGCTTCCTCATCCTGCACTGTGTATGAGAGTGAGAAGGAAGGCGTTATATAGTAGCGGTGTATTTTGTTTGTTGAATTATTTATGTATCGTAGAGTGCCGGTAATGATGCGATCAAATGTGTCATGGAAATGTATAAACTAGCAGCGTGTGATTTATAATGTGACGTGGAGCTAAAATGGACGCCGGAGTTACGTCATAACCTGGATTTTACTCTAACAAACTTTTACAAAAATAAATACATTTCTATTTACTCATAACTTCAATGGTTGTTATTTGACAAATATTCTTTGTATATTAAGGTACTGCTTCATTTACCTGAAGAAAGCTTAACTTTTTCTTCACGAGGTTCACACATGCTCTTTTCCACTAGTTTAACAACATGCTATTATTGACTTCGTTTTGAGACGTGAAATTGTTTGAAATTTGAGGTAATACAAGGTGTAGAAATAAATCTAATATTTTTTTTTTTTTTTTTTTTTTTGTGGCTTCTTGGCGGACCAACTACTTAGGTCATATGCCGCCATTACGCCCTGATCCGCGTTTTAGGTCTTTTGTCAACAGCAACGCGGGTTTTTCTCTGGACGGTCACCCATCCAAATACTCCCCGCACGCAACGTTGCTTAACTCGCGTTATCGCTTGGATCAGTATCAACGAGTTGTGCCATGGCCGTTGACAAATCTAATATTATTACCTGCATAATTAGAAAGTTTTTATTTGCAACTTACAGTATATTCTAAGCATTATATTAATCATTTAATCAAAGTAAATATCCTGTTGTGCATGAAATAACAAATAAAAATAATATGAAAGATTTATTTATATATTTATGTTACGATGTACAACAGGAACTTAATCCCAATTACAGTACAGGGTCCGCACTCACCGAGCCGCAGTGTAGTAGTTTATATAATTTTTAGCTTGAGCGAGATTCTAACTCGGGATCTCCGGATTCGATTTCCGTATGTACAATACGAGAAAATCTTTAGACTAAAGAAAGAAATAAGTAATTCATTCATTTCAAAGTAAAAGTATGCTATATGCATAAATTTGCAGTGAATAAAAATCATTCTTCTTTGTGCTGCACATAAAGTAATGTCGAGTGACACATTCAAAGAAAAATAAATTGTTTTCCAAGAAGAACTTTGTATATGTAGTTGTATAAGAAAAAAGTAAATGTAGCTAGTTGTAGTCGAGTGAAAATTAAAAGTCTTTATTATCGAAATATCCGCTGCAAGAAATTAATTACTTGTTTGCAAGTTGGCATGCTGTTTGTACTCGTTGCCGCGCCGAGGCAGGTCTAAGAAAACTTCTGCGAACGAATGAAATAACAGACTTTTGTTCTACGCGAAACATTTTTAATTAAGAAGGTTATTTATTATGTTGTAGAACTTTATTTATTGCACGGAAACATTCAATGTGATTTTTATTTGAAATTTATTTGCTAATTACCTTCATCAACACTGGTAAATTAATGGAAATAAATTTGCAATTAGAACGGAATTATTTCAACGAATTAACGTTTGTTGTTGGTGAGAGATTGCATGGACAATCTAGAACATAAATGAATGGATATGTTTGAAGGTTTCTTGTGTGGTACTACATTAACTGTCTTCACAAATTTATAGTGTCTAACTGCAATTGTGTGGAATTCAGGAGATACTCCCTTCCTTCCTCATCTTGTTTTCTTCATTTTCAGTTTTTAGTACTATACAGTGTCTAACTGAAATTGTATTATATATATTTTTAAACAAGTGCAGGCGATGCTGCCTTCATTTCTTGTAGATGCGTTGTTACGTAGAGAAGTGGGCGTAATTGAAGATTTACGAAACAGGTGTACAGGAGCGAATGGATGGATGTTTGTTGCGTGATGATGGATTTTGGTTGTGAGGAAAGAAAGAGTTTATATGGAGGAAGTGTTAATGTGGTCGAAACGAGTATCGTGTGTCAGGATGAGAATGTTGACGGGTTTGTGCTACCCTATTTAATGGGATATAGCGTGATGTTATGTATGTATGTATGTATGTACAAATTTATGTAAATCAAGTCTTTGAGCTATCTTTTACTCTATTTTATAAGTAATGTGTTGTTTGTTTGTTGTTTTAGGTGCACGTAGCCATAGCAACTTGAATGACGTAGATATGGAGACCGGCGAGCGCCTACCGAACTTTGTGACTCCGGGGCAAACTTATCGCATCGCCACCGGAGCGACCGTCGTATTGCCTTGCCGCGTTACTGAGCCTGGTAAGTACTGCCACCATTTTATATCTATGTATTATATGCCTTACAGAAGAATGCAGTTAAACAATGCATTGTTATATTTACAAAATAGCTATGCATACATTTGTCTTTTTCATATCTTGACAGCTAGTTCAAATAGCCACGCATTTACATTTTATAGTTGTTTATTGTGAACATTCACACCAACAAAATGGCAGCTTCATGTTAAACTTATACCGGGTGTCTACTTTTTTTCTGAACATAGGAAATTCAATGTTAACTGTTTGATTTAGCGATATCTCTTTACCTATTAATTTTAAAACAAAAGTATACCGAAGAAAAATGTTTAAAATGAAAAACTGCATTCATAGAGTATAAGTTTGTGATTCAATTATGCCCGGTAGATGGCAGTAATGTACTAGTTCATCATATTTTAAATTAGACTGTATATTGTTACAAGGACAGTTGATTCTGCGTTTGTGTATTGCGTCATTTCAAATGTAAAATTAAATACTACATCGATTTGTAGCATTCTTCTTCATATTGATGAGCTACAGTTGCTCCTACACAAAAACACGATCGTATAATGCCTATGGCACACTGGTCGATGAGCGTCGATGAGCATCGATGAACTCCTCAATGAAACAACAGAACGCACCCGTCATAGACAAAAATTAGTGGCTTCTCTATTTCCATCGAAGAGCTCATCGATGAAACGAACGTATCTCATTTCACTCGTATCTGTTGTGTCTCACTTCACGTTAGCATATTTTTGAAATTTAGTTTTTCTTTCTCAACTTTAGAAGCTTTTATTGTTTGTCAATGAAGAGTGCGTTCTGTTGTTTCATCGAAGAGCTCATCGATGGTCATCGACGCTCATCGACCAGTGTGCCATAGGCATTAGAAAGAAGAAACTGAAACTGTTGTTATTTAATATTCAGTCACCCTCGTCCGCAAGTTGCTAAGTACGTCGTGTTAGTGTGACATGTTGAAGTGATTGCTTGGGTAAACACCGCGACTATTTCTTATTGTCACCGTTGCCGCGGCCCATAAACTATACATAATGGCGAACCGACTTTCTATTCGACTGTACGCCTGTCGCTCGAACGGTAAAGGATCGGGGATTTGCTAACCGGACTATTTACCGCGGGATCGTTTTTCCGGTATGTTTCGGGTCCGGACTCATTTACAGGACTGGATTAGGGATTTGGTGATAGCGAAATAAATAAATATATTGTTTGACAGAGATTAGAAACAGAACGAATTTAATAAATATATGTACATTGATATGAATTTACTTGTTATATATTCAGTGATAAAATCATGTTAGTTTAAGTATTATTTATTTATAAAACACTAAAGGTATTCTATTAGTTTTGTAGTTGAAACAATATTTATTTTTATAAAATTTCTAACCGTCAACCATAATAACAAATGTTTTATTCAAAATGTACATTGTTACTATCAACGACTACATATGAATAAATAATTTTAACATTAAAAGTTTTAAAGTCGTTCAAAGTTATGGAACAATAAATTAACAGCACATTACATAGAATATAAAGTTCAAACAGATATTACCTCTGTTGACACGTAATATACTGTTTTCATTCATGTGGAATATAGATCTAATGAAAGACTGGGTATTCTAATATATCTACTTAAAAAGGAAAATAGATGGATATAACAACAAAGGCAAAATTAATTGTCATCCATACACTTGGTGAAACTAGGTTTAATAAAAAATTTGGTGAAACTTAGTCAAGTGTTTATTTTATATTTTTTATTAAACCTAGTTTCACCAAGTGTATGGATGACAATTCATTTTGTCTTTGTTGTTATTTAAATTGCTATTGCGTAGCTTTTCCTTTTTTTTTCGGTAGATAGCATGGCCTATTCCACAGAACTTCTCATGTCATCTTACCGTTTGTTAGAGATCTTATTCTCTGCTGGCACAGTTCTTCGTCACCAGCTTCTTCACGTGAACTTTGTTCTAGGTGAAGAAGTGAGTTATACCATACTGATGAGCTCTAATAAGAGCGAAACGCGTCTATGGTTACCAACTGTGCTGGTCAGCCTCTGGCAATGCCCTCATAAGGTGACTTGGAGCCTGAATTTTGTGAGACTTAGCCAAGTGTTTATTTTATATTTTTTATAGATGGATATGCTTAAAGGATTGTTGCGTCAATGAAAGATGAGACGAACTTTCGTTTCTAAATTTCACTATAAACTGTAGACCCCTATACTGTAATTAGAATTAAGTCCCTGTTGTGCAGAGTAACAAATATATATATATATATATATAGTAATGTTTGGCACAGATTAATTACAGGATTAACTTATGTATGTTGTTGGAAATGAGGATGAGACAATGAGTAAGTTAGCAGAATATAAATATTTAGCGAAGATTAATTGTAGGTTAAATTAGATTTACTGGTTTGTGTTGCTCATTTCATACGCTATTAAAACTAGATTAATAAAAATGTAGAAATTTCAATAAATAAATATAGTTTAAGTCAATATTCTAAAATTATAAAATTTCCATTCCATATGTCATGTAATTGATTGACAAGAGTTAACGTTTATATTTACTATTATTGGAATAAAATAGTTCCGAATGCTTTCAGAAATCCATCGTAGAACTAAGTATGTCCTTATGAATAAATAACAGAATCTTGATTCATCTTCAAAACTTATATTTACATGAATAACATTTTAAAAACATCATAATACACTCGTGAATTTCCTTTGTACTGTAATAGGGATAAATGTAATCAGATCACTGAATAAATCATAAATAAATTGCATTTGAAAATAAATGTAAGGTTTTAATGAAACTTCCTGAATGGAATTTAAATTGTATCATGTTTTACATCAATATTCTATTATTTGTAATTTATTATATAAAATGGATGAGGTTACATATATTCTAGAACGGAAATCTAGTTGGATTTAAAATTACGATACGCCATTCTGCACTTATATTATTATTATTATTTTATGAAACATATATTGAGTAAAAGATTTAGTAAAACAAAACTGCATATATGCGATATTAAAATCGAGAGATTGTTTAAACAATAAATGAAAAGGATATTGATTAAAATGTTAATATTAAATAATATTTCTAATGTTGTTGTTACTGTACAAAATAATTGCAAACGCTAGCTAACAAGTTACAACATCACTCACTAATTAATTCTATTATTGCGTCGTTCTAGCTAGTCAGTACAGTGCGGACTATTGAAGTGAGTGAACGTAGTGTTGTGAAAACATTTTAATTTGTAAATCCTGCGTAAATTGTGCGTATTTGTGTGTAGTGCTAGAGCTGTGGAAAGTGGAATAGGGTTTATGGATCTGCTAAGGTCACATGATTTGCTGATTCCGCAGTGGACAACGTGAAATCTGACGGGATTCGAGTTCAGCTAAAAGTAGGTTATATTATTATTTAACAACAAAGACAAAATTAATTTTCATCCATACACTTGGTGAAACTAGGTTTAATAAAAAATATTAAATAAACACTTGTCTAAGTCTCACCAAATTCAGCCTCCAAGTCACCTTATGAGGGCATCGTCAGAGGCTGGCCAGCACAGTTAGTAACCATAGACGCGTTTCGCTCTTATTAGAACCCTGGTTCGATCCCCACAGTCGACAAACAATTTTCACCAATTTAAATCTATCCCTGTGGCTCCTACTCCACTAATATCTTTTGGGGCCGTGATTTGACGGCTGGTAACCACACTTCACGAGGAAAAAATATATCACTTACCGAGTTCTGCTTAGGCAGAGGGCCACATTCAGTAATGGGTAAAAGGTGTGATGATATATTTATTTTATTTCATTTATTTGTGTAAATGGGAATGAAGCATCGAAAATATGTCAAGTATATTGGTGAAATTGAGAAGGCTCTCACTTCTGAAGAGTTCTCTGTATCCAGTGTACTACGACTTCCTTTATAATTCAAAAAGGATAGTTTATATCTTCAACCTAAATTAATTTAAATTTATGACGTACATAAGTCTGTATTACATCGTAAAAATTACGTTAATTGTAAGTAAAATGGCTTGAGGTGGCGCTTGGAGATATTAAGGAGAGCATGTATGGGTAATTCTAGTCCGTCCCTGAAACATCCTACGATTTTCATGAGTTCATTAGTCGGCCGACCGAAACATGATAATGGTACTTTGTTTACGCTTTTTATGGGCACAGAGCTGCAGTTTTTACAGTTAATGGTTGCCCTTTGCTTCCCCTTTCCTCCAAACCTGGGTTTTATCAGCCAGTAATTCGAGCCGTTTCTTCTCCAAGGCAGATTCTATCAAACGAAACGCTCCTGCCCTTTGTTTTTGTTATTTCTTTTTGTCTTTTGTCTGTGGCGACTAAAATACATGCTTACCATCACCATATAATTCTTTCTTACCAGTCTTATATACAGGCTGTTTCATAACTTCGAGTACATATGTTAATGGTATATATGTTGTTTGATATGCTGATTACGAATCTAAAAGAATTTAAGGGTTGTTTACCTAAAACATTTTTTTGTAGTACTGCACTGGATTCGCTTTCTTATTAAATACAAACAATGAAGTAGGTAATCAACAATTTAAATTACATAATACTAGTAAAATAAACAAACAAAATTTAATTATTTTTAATGAAACGATAATTCTAGTTTATTACGTATTCAAAATAATTGACATGTCAAAATAAATAACACATACAATTAGAATAATTTTTACAAAAATTGCTCAAAATTGTTGCCATTCTCTTCCATACATAATGCAGCACGGTGAATTAAAAACACGCTGCAAGCTTCGTTGAACGAATTATGATGTCTCATAAAATTAGCAGCGTTTTCAACCCGTTCCCTCAGTTGTTCCAGAGTTTCAGGAGCTTCCTGGTTATTATAAACTAATAATTTGAAATAACCCCAAAAATAAAAATCTATTGGATTAGATCCGGAGATCTAGGAGGCCATTGTACAGGACTACCACGTCCTATCCACCTATCCTCAAAGGTTTGAGTTAAGTATTACCGCACATTACGTGTAAAGTGCGGTGGTGCACCATCATGCTGGAAAGAATAATTACACAAATCAATTATTAGCAGTTATTTTTAATAGAATTTTATTTAACTAATAACTTTAACATAATCATCCACCCAGTGGCAATGGCAACGAAAAATTTTGGACTGGGAAACATGGAAAATAATTTTGCGATTTAAAAACAAATTATTTTTGATTCGTAATCAGCATATCAAATAACATATACATCAACGTATGTATCTGAAGTTACGAAACACCCTGTATTACTATTATTAATATGTGTGCAATGTAATAATACTTGATAGGGGAATCCGTCCCACAAACACAGGTAGAAGATTATTAAAATATATGTTGGATATTATCACAGTATTTTCTTTTTTGGAAATATGCAAAAACCAACAAAATTTGATTCATTAGGTTATATAAATACTTTTTAACATGCATTTGCTACAGAAATATTTACGAACAAAAAGTGAAATATGAGCTCTAACTGTATTTTAATTAAAATTATTTTATATATGATGAACAAACTGTGGTTTTTTACAAGATTTTGCCGCGGGCGTCTGGAATGTGTAACGTTATGTTTACCTAACTTAACGTAAACAAGTGCACTAAAAAAGAAAAAAAAAACATTGTTTCAAAGTATTTTATTTCGGTACGTCTACCAACATAAATTACTCATTTAGTAAACTGTTTTAAAAAATTATTTGATGAAACTCAAATTGTTTATTTTTTACTTCCTTGTACGAAGTAAAGGAAGTATTGTAATCGCGAAAATTTTCGGTTCTCAGATTTCAGTGGAAATACGCATTTTGGCCATCCCTGAGTCCATTTTAACTAATTTCGTCGTGACATCTGTACGTACGTATGTATCTCGCATAACTCAAAAACGGTAAGCCGTAGAAAATTGAAATTATATATTTAGGACTGTTTAACATCTAGTTGTACACCTCTCTTTTTGGTCATTATATAACTTCCGGAAGTGGTACTTTACTTGAAGCCTATAATAGATTTTCATGAAAAACTATACTCAAATATAATTTAAAACTTTCCAAATTTGGTATATAAGACTACTATATCAATGGAAATAACATAATAGATTTTGGTTAAAATAGACTAACCGGAAGTGACACATTACATGAAGCTGCTAACAGTTTTCCTTGAAAAAAATGGTACTATTTTAATTTTAGAAATAACTGCTGCAAATAAAAGTTTTAGAGAATTAAATTCTGCGTCTAGCACAATAAGAATTTTTAAATTAGCCTTTTGCATAAGCGAGATATCTACATTTAAATATTATATTTTTTTTAAAATTAAGTTTGTTATGGATTAGAACAAAAAATACAAAATAAATTATTTTATGTCAAATATGTGCAATTAAAAAAATATCTGTGGAGTCGTGATAGTGTTTTATTGAGTTGTGATGCGTGTGGGATGAGTGGTAAGCGAAGACTGTCCTGGTTAGAAGGAAAAACATGGTGGATTTGAGGATGAACAAAGAAGTTTGGGATGTAGGTACTTGAAAAACAGATGTTGTTAAGTTCGGAGAAATCGGGCGAGGGTACATAGCAGGTAGTGGAGAAACATGAAAATTGTACAAAATGTTGCTTAGAAACTACAGAAAATGAACGAATATATACAGAGTGTTTTGCTAAGACTATTACAGAATATATATACAAGGTGTGTGATTATTTGTGCTATTACATGTGTTTTTACATATGTGTGTATGTCTGTGTATGCATGTGTGTGTATGTGTGGTGTTGTACTGGCCGCCACATGACCCCCCTGCTAG